>JAGSMP010002667.1:0-72166 GCA_029286625.1 Parnassius orleans | reverse complement strand
AATGTGATCAAATTACCAAAATTAGTATACCTTCCTTTTCCGGTAAATATACTGAATAAGGTCTATCCAGCTGCATTGGAAGATGTTTTCAAGCTACTGGACTGAAAGGATACGGTATTAACATCAATGGCGTCGGCAGACTTGAAGGTTCGGACCTGTCCATCCTTTGGCTACGCGTAGACAGCGACGACCATACGCGCTTCTACGGGCGCCTCTATAAGTCCCATAGCGGTAATGCCGAAACAGACCGACTCATCGACCACGTCCAAATGGCTACAGATTCCTTGCTACAAAAGGTCCCATCCGCAGAGATCGTGATCGGTTCGGTTCACGTTTAACCGATCATGCGGGAAGATCTGTTCATAATTTTGCCTTGGCATATGGTCCGACACAACTGGTTACTACGCCTACGCGGATTCCAGATGTGGAGGATCATGCACTTTCCCTGTTGGACCTTCTGCTGACCTATCATCCGGACAGATATCAGATCTCAGTCGACGCCCCTCTTGGCTCCTCGGACCATTGTCTAATCCGGAGTGTGGTGCCACTCACGCTGAAATCGCGGTTGCTTTCTGCAGGCTGCCGCCGTGTGTGGCACTATAGTTCGGCCGATTGGGATGGGATGTGATCTTTCTTTGCATACTACCCTTGGGGGCGGGTTTGCTTATCGCCGAACGATCCCAACGTTGTTGTTAATTTTGTTGCTGATGTAGTATGTATACTTGTATAACCCTGAAGTATACATATACTTATATATGTACATTTCAGGGTATGGAACTTTTTATTCCTTCCTCTGTGGTGCCCATCGGAGGCAGATCTCAGCCATGATTTAGTCGCTCCTGTAAAATAGCATCACGCTACAAGCAGAAGTTCTACCGGGCCTGCGCTGACGCATCAACGTCCCGGGATGTAAACACCAGCGACCTTAAAAAGAGTCATTGCCAAGGCTAAGTCTAAGGCTAAGAGCACATAGGCAGAATTGGCGAGAAAATAGTTCGCCTTCCTTCGGGAACCCGTGCAATCTGGTCTCTCGCCAAGGCTGTCCAAGGATACTTCTGTCAGCTATCTCTTCCATCTCTGCAAAGAAAGGACGACTCACTGGTCCATGCCGCAAAGGATAAGGCCGATTCGCTAGACTCTTTCTTTGCGTCCAACTCGACTCTCGATGACGGGGGAAGACACTGCCGACCATCCTGCGGTGTGCGTGCTCCGTGCCGGATATGCAGTTCACACAGCGCTTGGTTCGCAAAGCACTCCTTTCCCTGGATATTCACAAGTCGAGTGGGCCTGCCGGAATCCCCCCAATTGTGCTGAGGATGTGTGCTCCAGAGTTGGCACCGGTTCTAACGTGTCTTTTTCGGTACTCCTACTCCCTAGGCGTGGTCCCGAAATCATGGAAGACGGCTTTTGTCCACCCGATCCCTGAAAAAGGTGACCGGTCATACCCGTCTAACTACCGGCCTATCGCCATCACCTCCTTGTTCTCCAAAATAATGGAATCCATTATAAACTGCTAGCTCATGCAGTACATTGACGATCACCAGCTGATTAGTGACCGCGGTTTTCGTCAGGGTCGATCAGCTGGTGATCTTCTCTTCTACCTGAGTCATAGATGGGCGGAGGCCGTAGAGTCCAAGGGGGATGCTTTGGCCGTTAGATTGGACATTGCGAAGGCCTTCGATCGGGTTTGGTACAAAGCGCTTCTTTCGAAGCTCCCTTCCTATGGGCTTCCAGATAAATTGTGCAATTGGGTCACCAACTTTCTTGCAGATTGGTGTATCAAGGTCGTTGTAGAAGGTGCATGCTCCAACTACAAGCCTATTAATGCTGGTGTTCTACAAGGCTGCGTGCTATCACCAACGCTGTTTCTTCTGCATATCAATGATTTGTTGCGAAGCGGTAACATTCATTGCTATGCGGATGACAGCACTGGTGATGCTCTGTATACCGGAGGTGCCAATATTTCTCGGGAAAACGTCGCCGAGTACCGGAACAAACTTGTGTCTGAAGTCGAGTCTTTGCTGAAAAAAGTCTCGCATTGGGGGCGATTAAATCTAGTCCAGTTTAGTCCTCAGAAGACACAAGCTTGCGCGTTTACCGCTAAAAAGAACCCCTTTGTCGTATCTCCTCAGTTTCAAGACACTCCCCTTTTTGCCTCAGCCAGAATCGGAATCCTCGGCGTCGACATATCGAGTGACGTGCAGTTTCGTGGTCACTTAGAATAGAAGGCCAAATTGGCCTCTAAAAAGCTTGGCGTGCTCAGCAGAGCGGGACAGTATTTCATGCCGGCACACCGCCTGCAACTTTACAAGGCGCAGGTTCGGCCTCACATTGAATACTGTTCCCATCTCTGGGCTGGGGCTCTCCAGTGCCAGCTCCTTCCACTTGACCGCATCCAGCGCAGAGCGGCTCGAATCGTCGACGCCCGAGTCCTTTCCGATCGGCTCGATCTACTGGCGCTGCGAAGAGATGTTGCATCCCTTTGCATTTTCTTTCGCATTTACCACGGGGAGTGCTCTGAGGAATTGCTCGGATTAATCCCAGCCGCCGAATCTCACGAACGCACATCGCGACAAAACTCCCGATACCATCCACACCATCTGGATGATTGGTGGTCCACCACTGTACGTTTCACTAGGAGTTTTCTGCCGCGTACGACCTCTCTGTGGAATAGTTTACCACCGGCGATTTTTCCGGACCGGTACGACTTAGGGACCTTCAAGAAAAGAGCTAACTCCGTTTTAAAAGACCGGCAACGCACCTGCAATTCCCCGACAATTGGTGTTGCAGTTGTTTATGGGCGGCGGTAGTCACTTACCATCAGGTGAGTCGTATGCTCGTTTGCCCCTATATTATAAAGAAAAAAAAAACACAACCGGTGGTAATATCGGTCTACCACGTTCTTTTGTTTATTTTCTACAAATGTTGTGAAAAATAGGTTATTAGCTAATAAACGAAAAAATCTGGTTATTTTATATTTAAAGGGAAATGTCGGTGTTATCACTAGTTTATAAAATAAACGACAAAATTTCGAGCCGACTGATACAGTATTAAAAAAAAGCCTTAAAATCAAGAGTATAATGTCAGTGTTTCAATAATCGAGAGAAACTAACGAAATTGTTAATAGCACTTATTAAATTACGTACTCGGTGGTGAAGAAAAACATTGCGACCAAACGTTTCAAATAATTGAAAATAAGTAAATAAATGAGTGCGTCATCACGCAGTAGGGCAGTGTGATGAATTATTCCCTGTTGCTTAGAATTATGAAGATCACAGGCATACTCACATTCCCTCGCATATTATTTCCCAGCAGTGGGACGTATTGTTGGTTCTTTTTTAATCGAAGTAGATGGGCTTACTTTTTGCCCTTGTAATATATAGGCACTATTTTTAAAGAAGTGCAACATAAATCTTTGATTAGATTGATATCCTAGCTCTACATTGCAATATTTTTCGGTTAATATATTTTAAAGAATACATAATAAGTTTTACATTAATTTGAAATTTTCCTCCTATAATAATATAAAGATCAGCAGCAGTTAACATCAACGGAAAAAAACTCGCTTTTTGGAATGAGACTGGTCAACTATTCTATTTTTCTAACCAAGATGGTATTACGTTGATCTTTGTGGCAAATCATATTCTTTTTTGTACTCTGTTTCAGATATAACTATATCTATCATATTTTATTTTTCTTGCATATTATACGCAAAAATATCAAAGAAGTTGCTGTCTCCAATGAACAAAAAATTTTCATTTCAAACTAACTTAGCAAAATTCGATAGCGATGATAGTATATCAACAATAAACAGAAGAAAAAGAAAAAACACAGAAATTGACTTACTATTTTTAGAGTAGAAATTAAAGAAATGTTTCGATCGTTGAAATCTGATCAAGACGTAGGAGCATAGATGATATGAAGAAACTTTCTTAACGTGGTAGAGCCATGCTGCAGCTATATATATAGTATAGTTGTAGCACGAATGGGTCGGCTCGACCAGGGAAGGACCACGCTCTCACAGAATACGAGCGTAAAATGGCAGCTTAATGCTGCTGTGTTTCGTATGGTGAGTGTAGAGAACCGGATACCCTTTTTACTGGAAAAGAGGCATTCTATCTTAGTCCTCACGGCTGACAACGCATCTACATTTAAATTCGCAAACGAAGATAGATGTAGATGTCTATGGGCCACAGCAACCACTTACCATCAGGTGGACTGTGTGCTCGTTAGTCATCCTTATTCTATAAAAAAAAAGAAACATAACTCTGAAAGTTTAATATCACATGTCCAGATTCACAAGATCTTAGAAGAAAATGCAAACGAATACAAGGAGTTGAAAATAAGTGTTGAATCTGTTTCAAAAAAATATCAGGAGGTTTTTGTAAAAATAAATTATTTAGAAGAGCAACTTGAACTATTATTGAAAAAAGAAATACTTGATGGGACGCGCCAGTAACGTGAGTTTCTTCGATAAAGATTACGTGGACTGTATTGGTACATACAACAAGCAGAGCGAGGAAAGTGAATATGGAAATGCACTCACCAACCTTATGAGGGACTGCCTCGTCTTCCTCCGGGAGTATCAGCTAACACAGCAGGCCCGCCACGTGGATTAGCGTACGCACACTTAGATCAGTTCCAGGACGTCACACACTCCTTAACTCTCGACTTATTGTAATCGCGGAAGGCGGGTCACATTTGTGAAATTACTAGGACTCAATTTCCAGTGATAATTAATATTAAAGAGGAGATCGAAGGACGCAATGTTCCTCGTGCGGTCGCGGTTATTAATCAATAACAACTAATTGCCGCTGCGTGAAGCTTGAGTCGCCTTCAACGGCTGTACGTGCATATAGGAAGGATTAGAGAAGGCCCCACTTTTTAAAGATATAAACTATTTTATTAGATTTATAAACTAAATTGTTAACTAGCGTTACCAATGATATTAATAATTTTTTTTTCTTCTTTAAAAAACGTTACCTCCACACTAGGATTTGCTCCTGTATCGTGGGGGCAGTTTACACACATAAATTTCACAAGGACATACATCCAGACCCGGAACAATTATTTGTAGGCCATACAAATACTTGTTCCGTGCGGGATTCGAACCCGCGGCCCTTAGCGTAGACACTCATTGCTAAGCCACTGCGCCACGGAGCCGTCTAATAAATAATACGAGTATACCAAAAGATTACAAAGGATATCTTCAAAACACAGTCCGAACCTTACATGCCAAACTAAATGTAAAAAAATTGACTCTCAGTACATTAAATAGTTTTTTAGAATTAAAAAGAGAGAAATAAATACCATTATTGTTGAATATGCTGATCAATCTAAAAGACAACTTCTTAAAGAAGCTAGAAATTACAATAAAGTTAATAAAGAAAATCTAAACTTAACAATGCCAGGGGCGTAGAAGGAGAGAAAGAACCGGTCTATATCTCTGAATACATTTTTTTTAAATGATAGGGCAAACGAGCACCATGCTAAGTGTTTACCACTGCTCATGAACAATTACAACGGTTGCGTTGCCGGTCTTATAAAAAAGAGTAGGCTCTTTTCTTGAAGGTCGTATCGGTCCCAAAAAATTGCTGGTGGTATTCGATTCTGCAAGGAAGTTTTGTGAGAGGAAGAAAACCTCTTGTAAATCGCACAGTATTGGACCGTCAATCATCCAGATAGTATGGATCTCGAGCTCTGTCGCGATGTGCGATGGTGAAATTGAGCGGCTGGAATTAGTCCGAACAATTCCTCAGAGCACTCCCGTGGTAGATCGATAGAATGCGATAAGAGATGCAATATCTCTTCGCAGCGCCAGTGAGTCAAGCCGATCAGAAAGAGCTCGGTCGCCAACGATTCAAACCGCTCTGCGCTAGATGCGATCAAATGTAAGGAGCTGGCACTGGGGAGCCCCGGCCCAGAGATGAAACAGTATTCCATGTGCGGCTGAACCTGCGCCTTGTAAAGTTGCAGGTAGTGTGCTGGCATGAAATACTGTCCCGCTCTGCTGAGCACATCAAACTTTTTAGAGGCCAATTTGGGCTTCTCTTTCAAGTGACCACGAAACTGCACGTCATTCCATATGTCGACGCCGAGGCCCTGAAACTGAGGAGATACGGACAAAGGGGTTCTTTTTAGCGGTAAACGCGCAAACTTGTGTCTACTTGGGTATTGAACTGGACTAGATTTAGTCGCTTTCAATTAGAGACTTTGTTCCAAAAAGTCTCGACGATTTCAACCGACTTCAAAAAAGGAGGAGGTTCTCTATTCGTCGGAATCTTTTTTTATGTATGTTCACCGATTAATCGACGACGCCTAAACCGATTTGGATTTTTTTTATTTGAAAGCTGGTGCTTCTCATGTGGTCCCATATAAATTTCGTCAAGATCTGACTAGTAGTTTTTGAGTTATCATTAATAATGCGTATTTAATTGACTTCGACTACATTGATGATATTCTTATTTTATTTATATTGAAGTCGGTTGTACAAAATTTATAATTTTACCACTTGTGCCGAGAAATATTGGCACAGCCGGTGTATTAAGCATCACCAGTGCTGTCGTCCGCATAGCAAATAATTTTATCGGTTTGCAACATATCATTGATATTGTGACGACGCATTATTATTATTATTGAAAAATAATAATTAAATTCAATATAAAGACATTTAAAAATATCAGAGATATAATATTTTGCACAATCAAAATGCATTAATACGCATAAAGTTCAAATACATTAATTTCGAACATTAAGAATTATAGTATAGTAAAGGCTTAAATTTGTCTTTAAAAACTTTTAAATTTATTAAACCTCTGCTTAAAATATTCAAAATGTATTAAATAATAGAAACATAAGTCGATTATATTACAATAATAAAGATGAATAACATTTGTAATATAATTGAAAAATTGGTAAAAAAGTTTATGAGGGTGTTTTTGTATTACTGGAGGGTGTTCATGTAATGAATGCTTATGCCAAGGTCATACATAAACAGTATGTAACAAAAAACTCGTTGGTTCGTTTCAGGGACGTATAGGTGTACACATAGGTATGACAATTATGATAATGAACATTTTATTTTGGTTGCTTTAAATGGGGTTTTAGAGTTTCTAATCAGATAACTTACTAAATTTAATATTTCTAAAAATGTTATTTGCTTCTGAACATACCGACACGTGCCGACATATTACTACGGCCGCTGTGAGGTCACTGACACGGCCGCCACAAAGCAAGCCACTACGCGGCGCGAGCATCCCCAAGGTTTTTGTGTAAATCGTTATACCTATCTAGACACAGTTATTCTCCGGTAATTTAAATTTAAGAATAATAGAAATTATAATGATTTTTTTAATAATGTGCTGGCAGTTAATGAATATTCCATTTCCCTTCTTGAATATTTAATAAAATTTAATATGTTAATATTTATTTTATATTTTATAATATCTTACAAATATCATTTTACGAAGTAACTTAACGAGAGCGATTCTTAGACTCGATGAGTAGATGACGATATTTTGACGAGATCTAACAGTTTCTGAAATTACGTTCATTACAATCTATCAAAGTCAACTACTGAACATCACTGAACATACTGGCTTCCCCACAGATAATCTCATAAGGGTGGTATTTGCCATACTTTTCACTTTTGGCAGGCGGGTTGGCAACCGCAGTTTTTTACTTTGGATCTAGTTGTTGTTAAGAAGATGCCACACCCACGAGGCGATTTGGGTTAGTGGATATGCCTTTAACGCCAATACACATTGTATTTGAATACTTATGTTATAAATTTCCATTTTATTACTAAAATAGGTCTGGGAAAAATATTTAAAAAAGTTTATTTCAAGCTTAAAATATCGTGATTAATTCCAAAGTCGCATTTTTTTGTAGGAGAAATTTAGTATGTATTTTTCGTATGAAATTTTATTCGATAAAAAATATGTAACAGGAATTATTTTTTAAACGAATCCATATTAAGTAAATTCATAAATGAAGCAAAGAAGAGACCATGGCTAGATTTACTGGCAACCAAAGCTGGTAATTCTGCCGGTATGAATGATGAGATTGAAAGAAAAAAGGCAGAATTTAGACTTATAAATAAGAGAGTAAAAGAAGTTGTTGAAAGGAAAAAGCAAGAAAGAACGGATAAGAATGATAGAAGGATATCTGATAAGGCAAATATTAAAATGTTCTGGAAACTCTTAAGAACTGCTAGGGGAAATTCAAAACAGCCTAGAATGAATGCTATACGAGACGAGAATGGCTGTATGCTGAATGATGAAGTTTCGAATTTAAAGAGATGGAAGGAATACTTTGAAAGCGTGTTTATGAGTGAAGAGTCATCTGAATTAAGTGAAATAGAAATTCCGAAAGAAATGGAGAGAGGTAGGGAGATAACTGTAGATGAAATAATGAAAGCAATGAAAATCATGAAAGCAGGTAAGGCAGTCGGATATGATAGAGTATCACTCGAAATACTAAGGGCTGGAGAGGAAGTGGTAGCAGGTCTGCTGTACACCTTGTTTAATTTATGTTGGGAACTTAAGCGGGTACCGGAAGACTGGTGCAAAGCCGTTATAGTCCCAATATATAAAGGAAAAGGGTCACAGCACGACTGTAAAAACTACCGTGGTATCAGCTTGCTTAGCATTGTGGGTAAACTGTATGCTAAGGTGTTAATTGAAAGAGTTATGGAAGAAACTGATGGAAAAATTTGGGATGTGCAAGCTGGATTTAGAAAGGGGATGGGGTGTACGGATCAAGTCTTTTCCATGCGCATGATTGCGGAGAAGTTTTTGGCCAAAACCCAGAAAGTTTTTTGTGCGTTCATGGACTTGGAAAAGGCTTATGACAGAGTGGACAGGAATGTGTTATGGCAAACACTGAACTCATTTGGTTTGAACGCTGGTTTGATAAAGGCATTAAGGTCTCTTTATAGGGACTCTAGTGCTTGTGTCAGGATCAACGGGGTCTACTCGGACTGGTTTGGCATCCAAAAAGGTGTCAGACAGGGTTGTGTAGCTTCCCCGTGGCTGTTTAACCTATTTATGGACAGTTTATTTATTTATTTATTTATTTATTCATTTGCTTTTTAGTATGTAATTTACATGATATACTGTTAAATACTATGTATACATACTAAGTCCCTAATGGAGACATGCAAATTTATTTATTCTTAGAAATTATATTTATACAAAATTAACACATCAAAATCAATCATTATTAAATCATTAAATTAGGAACAATAAACAATCCATCCAATTATATTCTAAAGATATCAAAAGTACAACTACAAAAATAATAATTATAATTAACAATAAAGTAAATTAAATTAAACAATATTACATATCATGTCAGTTAATAACAAAAAATGTCAATTATGAGCTATAGTCCTATAAAAGTTGTCATCAGTAATTTAAAAGCTCGTTTACGGAGTAAAATGTATTTTGAAGAAGCCACTGGTATAATTTTTTTTTGAAATGTATTTATAGGAAGATCTTTTATTATGTTTGGTATTTTATTATATATTGTTTTACCCATCCAGTAACAACTTTTGCTAAAGCGTTTACTTTTTGGTATTTCGCTAATTACTATCCGATCTGGGTATCTCGTGTTCATGGATACTACTTTATTAAGTTTATAAAAACTTTTCCGTGTTGTTTTACAAACTTAGCAACTTCTAATATATACAAACAAGGCACGGTAAGATTCCCAGTGTCTTAAATAGAGGTCGACATGAGACATCTGGGCCAACACCATGAATGGCACGAACACATTTTTTTGTGCAATAAAACTTTATTAATCTCTGCACTGTTGCCCCAAATTATAATCCCGTAGCGGATAATCGACTCAATATATGCAAAATAAGTCATAATTGCAGTTTGTTTTGTTGCCACTTTTGTTAGTCTATAAAGCGTATATGTGAACCTGTTTATTTTATTACATATTTTACAAACTTGTTCTTTCCACTTTAATTCTTTGTCAATAATTATACCTAGGAATGTCACATTAGTTGCACTACAAAGCGTTTGTCCATTATAATTAATATTTATTAAATTATTATTTATATTATTAAAATTTATATATTGAGTTTTATTTAAGTTATTTATTTTATTTAAGTAATTTTTTTTATTAATGTTATTTAAGTTTATTGTTAAATTATTATTACTTAGCCATTTAGTTACCTCAAATATTGTTTCATTAATGTCAAAAATATGTTTCGTCAGTGACATATTTTTATTTGTTGTGACTATTACTGCGACGTCATCTGCGAATAAAATACTTCTATATTTAGTAATTTCAGGTAAGTCTTTAAATATATCAAAAATAAAAGTGGACCTAGTACACTACCCTGAGGTACGCCAAATGCATTTTTTCTAAATTTGGATCTATAACTTTGACTTACATGTTTATTGTCAAGTTTTAGTACCTCAACACATTGATGCCTGTTTTGTATGAATGACTTAATCCAGTGATATGCTAGGCCTCTAATTCCGTTTTGATCTAATTTGAGCAAAAGCTGATCGTGTGATACGAAGTCAAAAGCTTTTGACATGTCAAAGAAGATAGCCGTAGTAAATAGTCCGTCATTAATATTTTGTAAAATATTTTTTATTAAATTAAAAGCGGCCAGTGTCGTGGATTTTGATTTTTGAAATCCATACTGAGTTGGATTTATTCTATTAAACTTATTTAGGAAAGTCATGACCTTTTTGTGCATGACTTTTTCAAAAATTTTTGATAATATAGGTACCAATGTCACTGGACGGTAATTTTCCATTAGCGTTTTTTCTTCTTTTTTATATAATGGTTTTACAATAGACGCTTTTAATTTTTCTGGAAAGGTGCCAGATTCCATTGATAAATTAACTAAATAGGCTAATACCTTACTAATTTGATTTTTGCACGCTTTGATAACATTTGTACATATGCCATCATAACCTTCTGAATTTGTGTTATTTAATGTCATTATAATTTTACTTATATCATATTCATCGACCGGTGTTAAATAAATTGAATTTTGAAGTCTATTTTTTGTATTACTCTATATAATTTTATTATTTATTTTATTTGTCAAATTAATATAGTAATTATTAAAGGCTTCAGCTATTTTCATAGGTTCAGTTATTATAGAGTTATTGTGTTTAATTAAGTCAATGTTTATTTGCTGCTATATGCCCTAGTTCATTCTTAATAATTTTCCAGGTTGATTTTACAATATTTTTACTATTTAGTATAAACTTATTATTACTATGTTTTTTTGCGTAATTGATGCATCTTCTTAGAAGCCTTGTGTAATTGTTATATGCAACTTTATTATGATTTGTTTTATTAATGTAATATTTGTAACGTAATATTTTTTCGTAGAACAACTTTTTAATACCTTTTGATATCCATTTTATATGTGGTCTAATGTTAGATTTAATTTTATTACCGGAAAGCAAAGTTTATAAAACAGATGAAACAGTTCATAAAATTTATTGAAAGCTAGATCTAGGTCAGTTTCCAAAACACTTCAGAAAACGATAAACTTTCTAAATAAGTCTGAAACTTATTAATGTTTTCTTGAGAATAACTTCTTTTGAAAGAAAACAATTTTGGTAGGACCTTCTTCTTGCTTACGGTAAACCTTAACATTTGAGCAGTTTCGTGATCCGATAACGAAAGCGGAAAAATTTTCGCAGTGGCATTTGTTATGTTACTAATAACGTGATCAATACAGGACTGTCCTCTAGTAGGTCTTGTAATATGCAGATGAAAATTAAATGTTTTAATAATATCTGTAAATGTGGTCGTTACATTATCATTTACTAGCGTATTAATGTTTATATCTCCGGCTATTACAATCTTTTTTTTTGAATATTTATAATTACATTTATACAACAACAATTCAAGTTTTTGAAAAAAATAATCACAATGCCGTTTTATTTTAGTGGGTGTTCGATATAAACATATAATTAATATATTGCTATGGGGGATTAACACAGAACAACATTCAAAATGGAACGAGACAGCCAAGTCATCAAAACAAGTTATCTTTTTAAAAGGCATTCCTCTTTTGACCATAATACAAGATCCACCTCGTTTTTTGTTCCGTGAGAAATACGACGCTATTTCATAGTTTTTTATTATCATATTCTTTTCTTCTCCAGATTTTACAAAAGTTTCCGTAAAACAAAGGACATCTGGATTCATTTGATCCTTAAGCTCTGAAAGTGTAATTTCGATTATTTCCTTTTTAGACAACAGACCTTGAATATTTTGATGCAATATATTAAAGCCGTTGGCAGACTTAGGAACGAAAAAAAGTTGCATTATTTAGCGTGGGCGTCGATGTGGTTTGTAAGATTTTATTCTTAGTGGGAAAATAATAGGGTATAGTTCCTTTTTTAGCGGCCTTCATATTTCTAGAACATATTAAGCTCGATTGCAATGTATGTGTTGTCAATATTTGTTACGTTTGCTGCTTTGAAATAATAAGGGATAGTGCCTTTTTTCTTAGACAATTCATGTTGTGATATTTTCTGTGCATCATTAGTTTTTTGTAATAGCTTTATGTGTCGCATTGTATTTTAAATGTAAACTGTAGATTATATTCATTTACATCTATATTAAAGTTGATTTTTTGCAAATATAATTTAAATAGAATTTCATATTTACATTAAAATATTTCATATATATAAAAGTACAATTTTTTATATTTAGACCATAAATAAAATTTATTATTTAATTTATATACATTAAGATATGGATTATAATTAACGGGCATAATATAAACAGTGACTTTCTTCAAAATGTTGAGAATGGAACAAAATTAAAATGTAATAATTCAGGATTTTATCATTACTCCTAAACCTAATACAACAATGTCATTATCGGATAAATTATTAACCATATTAGTACAATTGTGTAGAATTTCACTACTAGTTGCATTGTTCATTATATACGCCGAGGGATTGTATTTATCATTCCATTTTCCGAGTCTTGTTTTAATTAATGCTGCCGATAGGCCCAGCAATTGCTCGTCACCTATTATGTGTATAGATTGACTTCGCTGCAAATTTTTAGTACCTTCTTTTTTGTTTGTATCTGACGTATCGCTACGAGAATTTTTACACATTACTAATTCATTAAATCTTGGTAGTGAATTGTCTCTATAAAGATTGCTATTGTCTTTACTAGATGGCGTTGTTTGATATTTACATTGTTCTTGTTGTTTAGTAGGGCTTTTCGTTTCAATTAAAGAAAAATCCAATTTACTTTTATTTATATTCTTCTTTTTTTTTACATGTGGAGCTTTTTGAAATTAAATTTTTTAGGTGAGGAGGGCTTGCATAATTGGTTTAGTTTATTAATTTTTAATTGATATTCTGAAATTTTATTTTTAGGCAAAATTTTCTGATAAAATATTCTCAATTTCGTTTTCTGCTATTTCTAATTTCTCTGTAAGATAACTTATTTTCTCTAATTCTTCTATCTTTTCCGGTAAACAGAACCTATTTCTGGGCAACTTCTATTTAATTCACACGTTTCTAGTAGTGACGAATACTCGGGCTCTTGCTCGTCCGATGACAGAGAGTCGAAAGAATTCTGCAAAGGTATATTAATCCGATATTTATTTCTGATTGTTATGTTATTTGATGGTGTACGTGTTGTTCTTTCTTCATAACATTCTTTACATTTCCACTTATTTTTAGTATCAACCGTCATTAAATAAAATCTTTTATTTGAAACATTTGTACAATCCAAATGGAAATGCTCCTTACAGCAAGAACAAGTTTAGTATTGTTTGTCTGATATAACAATTTTACATTTAAAACATACACCCATTTTGCGTATTTCTGGTTTTATCTTTCAAGATTAATAATTTGTACATATTACTTTAATGCCAATCTATAAATAAGCGTCCTCTGTTGGCCAAACGGCTGATAACGTTTGTGGTAATCGAATAAACATAAGCGTAGTTTTAACATTTGCCATAAGATGGAACTATTTTTTAATTTTTTATTTATTTTCAATAATTATCATAATACTAAAATAATCACCCAAGTATCTCGAAATTTGATTTAGTATAAAAGAATAATCGTTTTTTAGTTACAGTGATTGTTTGTTTTGTCCACTAAAGAAATAATAACTAAATATTTTTTTGAATAAACTATGTAACGGTCTTTTATATTTTTGAAATTATAAGCTCAATTAATGGTTACTTTCCTGCAATTCTAATATTATCCACTTAGTTTTTTTGATAAAAAACAGTTTTCGTTCACTTTATCACTCCTTTTCATATTTCTTTTGTTATTAAACACTTCAACGTTAGTTCCATACAAAATTTAAATTAACAATGTTCACACTTAACACTTCAACTGGATAACGTTTGTAGACTTTAGTTACATGATTATGAACTCACTTATCTAAGAAATAACAAAATTGTTTACATTTAATATTTTTAAAACTTATAATATTACGGAGCCGATGTTAACTTGACAACAACGACATCTATATCGTTGTTTGCAAACTTTGAAAGTTGAAGAATGTGGGTTGAAAATGGGTGAGTTAACCGTCAAATGCCTTTTGTACGCCGATGATCAAGTCATATTTGCATCGTCGGCGGCCGAGTTGCAAATGATGGTTACTTTAATGAACTGGTCATTAAAAGAAAGGGGTATGAAAGTGAACGCAAGTAAGACGAAAGTGATGGTTTTTGAAAGAGAAGAAAGTAAAACGTTATGTGAAATAAGAATAGAAGGAGTTGATTGAGCAAGTGGATGAGTTTGTATATTTGGGATGTTTATTTACAGGGATGGTAGATATGATAAGGATATAGAACGACGAGTGAACGCAGGAAATAGAGTGAAGGGCTCTCTACGCTATTATGAAGAGTCAGAATGTGTCAAAAAAGGCACGTTTGGCAATCCATAATGCTGTGTTTGTCCCTACTTTAATGTATGGTAGTGAAAGTTGGGTCTCGCAGAAGAAGCATGAGAGTAGAATAAATGCTGTAGAAATGCGGTCATTAAGGATTATGCTAGGACTGAATCTGAATGACAGGGTAAGAAATGGTGTGATAAGAGAAAAGTGTGGTTTGCAAGATGACGTTGTGACCAGGATTAAGAAAAGAATGCTTCGGTGGTTTGGTCATGTAGAAAGAATGAACGAAATAAGAGTGACAAAGCAAATTTATGCTGCAGAAGTGAACGGAAGATTCGGAAGGGACGCCCTAGACGAAGGTTTATCGACCACATTGGCGATATATTGAAAATGGGCCAGATTAGGAGTACCCTTAACCGACGAGCGTGTATGCGTAGATATATGGATGTAAAGGAGGCGAGAGAGGTGTGCCAGGATCGTGCCAAATGGAAGTCCGTAGTCTCTGCCTACCCCTCTGGGTGACAGGCGTGAGTGTTTATTTATTATGTTTTATGAATTCATATTATAGTTTATTACAATAATGTTATAAACAAAACAAAATTACTATAAAATACGCGGCGTTTCGCGCGCTCCTCAAACTCAAAACCGTTAGCCGACGAAGTACTTAGGTATACCATGAAACATTAATCAGGAAACTACAACACTACGGTGTAAGAAGTAATGCTCTTAAATTAATTGTTTCATATTTAAGTAACAGAACTCAAAAAGTTGTCATTAATAGTATGAGCTCTTCCGGGTCGATAGTACAAATGGGCGTGCCTCAAGGCTCAATTCTCGGCCCCTTTCTGTTTCTTGTATATATTCATGACTTACCTTACATAGTAGGGGATAACCATAATATAGTATTATTTGCTGATGACACTTCATTCATTTTCAAATTAAAACGACAATTATTAAAATATGACGAAGTAAATAATGCTATATCTAAATTACTAAATTGGTTTAATGTTAATAACTTGCATTTAAATAGCACTAAAACGAAATGTATGAAGTTCATGACTCCAAATGTCAGACAATTAAATACTAATGGAATTTTAAATGGGGAGGAACTGAGTCTTGTCGATACCACCATTTTTCTTGGAATAACACTAGACGCGAAGCTTCAATGGAGCCCCCATATATCAAAGTTAGCTAGCAGACTTAGTTCTGCAGCATATGCTGTAAAAAGGATTAGAAATCTTACCAGTGTGGAAACAGCTAGACTTGTTAACTTTAGCTATTTCCATAGCATAATGTCGTATGGTATTTTGCTATGGGGACACGCAATTGACACTGAAATTATATTTGTTTTACAGAAGAGGGCCATAAGAGCAATCTATGACTTAAAGCCAAAAGAATTTATACCAAAAACAGGATAAATTTACTAAGTAGAAATAAGGTAGATTAAAAATTTACTAAACGTAATATTTTAATCTTTAAAATTAGGAAAATTGTCGTCGGTTGGTCGCCGCAAAACTTAAAAAAATCCTCGAATTTTAAAATTACTAAGCGACATTAAATTCACCGTAGGAGCATGAAAGTAGGAACAATCGACGCAGAAAAAGAAATCTGATTCCATTTATACATATAACTCAATATCGACCAAAGTTTCGCTTGGTAATTTTATCCTTTCCAGCGTCGATAAAATATTTTGAACAATTAAAATTCATTAATAAGCATAAAGTTCAAATACATTCATTTTGAACATTAAGTATTATGGTATAATAAAGGCTTAAAATTGTCTTTAAAACCTTTAAATTGATTAAAACTCTGCTTAAAATATTCAAAATGTATTAAATAATAGAAACACAAGTCGATTATATTACAATAATAAACATAAATAACATTTGTAATATAATTGAAAATGGGTCAAAATTTTAAGTTAATGAGGTGTTGTTGTATTACTGGAGGGTATTCATGTAAAGAATGCTTATAGAGGTTGCCGGAGACATATACCCAAGGTCGTACATATATATGGGGTGGTCGGTTGCCTGACTACTATAGTACTGTTGCACAATGTATAGTCCTATATGAGGAACTTATATATATATATATAATATAAACACTCACGTCTGTCACCCAGAGGGGTAGGCAGAGACTACGGACTTCCATTTGGCACGATCCTGGCACACCTCTCTCGCCTCCTTTACATCTATATACGCATACACGCTCGTCGATTAAGGGTACTCCTAATCTGGTCTTTTTTATTCTGTGAGTTCGTGGTACCACCCCGGTTCGAGCCGGCCCATCCGTGCGACAGCAAAAGCTGCCGCGTGGCTCTACCACTGTTGTCTATTTTTCATATTGTCACTCAATTATTAACTACGCGATTACGATATAGGGAAATGCTCAATGCACACATTTAAAGAGTACTGATTTGTCAAAAAAGGTCGATTAGAATTATACATGAAATGCAAAGATTGACATCAACTAGAGCCTATTTCCAAAAAGCGAAAATCATGACTGTCGTGTCGTTGCATATTTATAGTTCGCTTCTCGAAGTGCACCAGCAAAAAAGTGAACTACCAATGAAGGTGCACGTACACAACTACAATACAAGAAATCGCGAAAGATTAGTTGTTCCAATAACCAGATTAGTCAAAGCGTCCAAGAAAGATTTTCCATTAAAAATCAAAATGTACAATAAATTGCCTTTAGAAATAACAAGATTTCCATTAAACGCGTTTCGACAAGTGACAAAAACATTATTTTTGAAACACGCTTTCTATAATATAGAAGAATATATGAAATGTTCATTTTCTGAATTGCTTGATATGTAAAATAATGTAAATGTAAATGTAGATGTATTTTAATTTGTAATTTTAATAATCTAATGTAATCTTATATCATTTCAAATGTAATATTTGACGTACCAATGTTATGTAATATAACGAAATAACCAACAAATAAATAAATAAATAAATAAAAATTCCTTAATATTATAATAACCCTTTTATACAAACTTTGTTTAATAAAGTTTTGAATTTTGAGCAGCTTATATAGTTTGTATAAAAGGGTTATTATAATGTTAAGGAATTTATGGATGATAATAACCCTGGAATGAGGTGTTCGCTGCCAGGCTGTTTCTAATTTGTTTTGTGTGGTTAATTGTGTAATATACATGATTGTAAGCTGTTATTAAAAAAAAAAGTCCCGCTGGGTTTCTTGCTGGTTCTTCCCAGGACAGAGGATTTTTTCGAACCAGTGGTAATTAGACAAAAGAGTGACTTTCAATAAGTATTATTTATAATCTTTATTGAATAAAAAAGTTTCTGTTTCTGTTTCTATAGGAAAACCCCAAAAAAGCCCACAGTCTTCGAGTGATCAAAGGTAGCATCCACTATAATATGCCGCCTACTTATTTTGATCCACTTATTTTGATCTACCATATATCTATCAATAGAAATAAAAATAAGGATTTTTTATCGACGGTCGATAAAAAATGCTAATTAGTAGATTTTGAAAAACACAGCAACATAACAGTTTAAGTACATGTTATTGTGTGGATTTATCCCACAAAGAGGTTATCAATATAAAATTATGAGGTAGGCTATACATATACTATCCATATATGCCTACAATTCGTTATCCCTGAAATAGAGAGGTGACTTGGGGGATGATGTTTGCTAGTGGTGGTTGAGAGTCTGGGGGTGGGGCTAGAATATTAAAATTGATTATTTTATTTAAGGTATGTGCATAGCTGAGCGAAATAAGTGGAAAGACTCAATTATACTAAGTGAAGGACAAAAAAAGTGGTAAAAATTAATATGTAAAAAAGAATTGTATTTAAAAAAAATGGCGAAAACGAAGAAAAATTCTAACACAATTAAGGCCAAGCCTAAAATGAAATTAAAATGCTTCAGAAATTAATTAAGAATTGGAAGGATGCAATAATTATACCATTACATAAATCAGGCGATAAAAGTAATGTCTGCAACAACAGACCTATTAGCATTCTTCCAGTTTTAGATAAAGTTTTTGAATCATTAATTTGTCTAATGTTTTCTAATATTTACGCGAAGACTACACATTAAATGAAACTATTTTTTTACGGATTGTATCGCGTTTAATTTTAACTTTTTAATTCCCGACGTTTCGGGTGCTTTACAACACCCATGGTTACGGGGGGGACTGAGGTGTTTGACGTCCCGATGTCATAGTTAGCCCGGCTACCTTCAGTTTTTTAATATTAATTTTTGGTTCGATCTACGCAGAATGAGCTTACAGTATCTTGAAGTCTAGCAGTGGTATACTTGGGTTTGGATTTAATTTTATTAATTATAGGATCCCAAGCAGTTGGCAGCACCCATCCATCTTCTCTATTGAAATTAGTATATTTTTTAATTTCGATAGCCTCGCGAATCATCCTTGGTAGGAATCGGTGTTCTTTTGCGAGGATTTGTGGTCTATCAAATCTAATGTAATGGCGGGGACGATATTGAACATGTTCACAAACTGCAGACTACCCGATACGTCGGTGCTTCAAGTCAGCTATATGTTCTTTTACGCGGGGGTTTTTATAGATCTTTTAGTTTGTCCTATGTAAGAGAGACCACATTCACAATCCAGCTTGTACACTCCTGCATCTTGTAGAGGGATATGCCACTTGACGGATGGTAAAAATTATCATCAAATAAGGACAAATTATTATCATTAATTTGTCCTTATTTGACTTGGCATATAAAACATATTATAGATGATCAACAACACGGACTTTTTAAAAAACGCTCTACTACATCCAATCTTATTACATTTGTTGACAGAACACTTACTAGAATGAGCTCAGGGAATGAAGTAGATGCTATTTATAATGACTTTAATAACGCGTTTGACACAGTAAATCATTCAGTTCTAATCAACAAACTACACACATTATTTGGCATACATGGATGCTTTTTAGATTGGTTTGCTTCATATCTCACAGATCGAACACAATGAGTATTCATTAGCGGTTTTGTTTCTAGAGAAATCATCCCAACGTCTGGAGTTCCACAAGGCTCGCACCTTGGCCCATTACTTTTTATTATGTTTATCGATGATTTTAAGCACTGTATCCGTAACTCCGAGTTCGGATTATACGCAGATGACCTAAAAATATCCAAAATTGTAAATAATAACAAAGACCAAATTCAACTTCAAGAGGATATAGATATAATTATAGAATGGTGCCGGCACAATAAAATGTCTCTCAATACAAATAAATGCTATCACATTAAATTCTCTCGAAAATTTAACAAATATAATAGTAGTTACAATATTAATTGTGTAGATTTAGCGAAAGTAGATGAAGTGTAGGATTTAGGCATTTCTATTGACTCTCAGATGCGATTTACTAACCACATTAACAACACCATAAACAAATCATTAAGAATGTTAGCTTTTATTTTCAGAAATACCAAATATTTTAAGTCGGTTTTAGCGTTAAAAGCTCTCTATTTTGCACTGGTTCGCAGTCATGTGGATTATTGTTCAGTCGTATGGTACCCGTCTTACCAAAATAATATTCAGGGTATAGAAAGAATCCAAAAAAGATTTTTAAATAAAATATCTTATGTAAGTGGCGTTCATCGTACAATTCGCAGATACTCTGAAAGATTAGCTCATTTCGAAATTTTATCATTGAAGCAGCGAAAGAATTTGCTATCTATAAGCCTTTTACATAAACTACTTAATAATAAAGTGGATTGTCCATCCCTCCTATTACAAATTAACTTGAAGGTGCCCAGAGTTTCCGCAAGGTTGTGTAATATAATGTAAATTTCAATAGCAAAAATTATTGTAACAATTCTCCTCTATGTTCTATGATGAGAAAATACAATGATATATTCGGTAAATGTAATCTTTAGTGATAGTCTGGGTTCCTTAAAAAAGAAAATATTTCTATACTACACTCAAACTGAAAATTAAAACTTTAAATTATACAACTTTAAATTATAAAACTTTTAAACTTTAAATTATACAATGTTAAGCTCTCTACCAAATTATAATCATACCTGTATTGCATAGAATCATAGACTTAGAATATACTGGCGTATAGACCAACATAGTGTGCAAGGGAGAAGAAAATTCTTTATGGCAAAAATGCAAGATAGAAAAGGATACCAAATCTCATGACCCTGTAACCTATTTTGAATGACAGGTCGGCACAAGTCGGCACGCAAGAAATAGCTCCTAGATATTTTGTAATTTTTTAGAGTGTATTAGTGGTTATTTTTAGTAAGTAACTTTTTTCAAAATGGTTACTTGTTCCGTGAGTGTCTGTGGTGTGAATAATAGAAATAATCCTGATAATTGCACATTTCACAGGCAAATTCTCAAGACGTCGTCAATGTTATGACGCGTTTATTTTCGGTAAAATTTTATGTTATATACTGTTTAAAATATAGAATATATTCAATAATTTTTTTAATTTTGATATTTTGCAAAGAAAAAAGTCGCGTTGTTGATAATTTGCAAGAATTTGGTAAATTTGCCCATACGCCCGCGCATGAGACGCGATTGTATAAATTCCATAGTATTTGATACTCACAACGCTCGATGCCCGATTCATGCTTGATGGCCGACGACATTGTGCCGAGGACTTAAACAGCGTGGTTCATCGCCTACAGCGTTAGTCGTAGAGAAGAGGAACTCGTGGTTAAGTAATAGTTGCGCGGATCAATAGATCTGCGAGATTAAGTTACACTTGCCGCGTTCAGTCCATGAATGAGTGACCATTTCCTTAACATACCGAGATTGAGAGAATAGAGGATGCATATCCTCAGACACTTGGTGCACTTTACTTTGTTAAGATCATTATGTTTTTGAAATTCATGCAGCTAAAATATTAATAAGTTTATTATTACTTTATACTTTTTACTTTACACTTTTCAGTGACAGATGAAAGAATATAAACATGAAGCATGATGAAGCCTCATAAACATATTGGCCTTTAAACAAAGCAATCTTATTTAACTGATTCCTACAAGTTTCCTTACTTAAATTATTAAGTTTACATTCATATTTAAGTCGAATATTAAAATAAACTTCTATAATGTATTTAATTAGTAATTATTAATTGTTTGTAATTATCAAAAGTAATACTTATATGAAAAATAAAGCAGTCATTACGTTATCCGTGTCCCTGTTTTTATTTCCCATCAAAACATTTAAAAATATAAATATGTATATACTTAGTTAAGTATCTACCTATTTATATTAACAATATGTTAAAAAAGAAATTCCCGGGAAACTGCCATGGCCGTAAATATTTTCTCCAAAGATCATAGCTCGAAAATACGACTTCCGATCTGATTCTTGGGAGTTTTTTGCTTATCATGAGTCACCTGGGATTTTATACATTTGAATTAAAATCCAACAAAAGGCAGGTAGGTTCAGCTTATTCCCAGGAACATGTTATATGAATATTTTTTAATTATTTTAGAACTATCATGGTATAAATTTAGTTAATTTTTGAAGTTATTCAATTTCGTGCACTAAACAATTTTTTTTAAATCTTTTTACCGCTTCCTTAACAACCATTTTTCGATAGTCCTTGTTAGTAAAATGTACATCACTAGCTAACGCACACAATGACAAATCAAAATTAGTCACGCGTTTTGGGGCTGTGTTCGTCTATACGCCAGTATATTCTAAGTCTATGCATAGAGTCTTTGTGCTTATATCATATTTTATTATCTGTTAATTTCATAACTAATTTTAAGTTTCATGTTGAAATGGTGTGCATACCTTTAAATTAAATACATATATAGTATAATTTTGTTAATAACTGCAAATGTTTATTAATAATGTTTTGTATGTGTTTAGTTGGTAAGCCTAAATAAATAAATAAATAAATAAATGAAGTGAAAACCTTTGAAGTTAAAATAAAATACCTCGAGGAAAAGTTTTTTAACCAAAAGAAAGATCAACAAATTAAAATAAATCAAGAAGAGGTGTACGGGGCCAGTATCTCCTATGTAAATGATCCTAGACAAAATATTTTATATAATATACATAATGTAACAATAGAAAAGCTGAAATTTCGAAATGGAAATACTCATCCAGTAACATTTTTGGAAGATCTCACCAACTATTTAAAGAAAGTTCCATCTAATGTTCTCGAAATATCAATAGCACAAGAGTGCTTAGTAGGTGAAGCCAAATATTGGGCTCGCATTGTTATGAATTCATAATAAGAAGGAGGTCTACCGAGGCACCGACCTTTGGCACAGTAGCACGTGTAGAATCTCAGCGACACCGGACACGAGAGTAAACGACTTGCCGACGTTGTGCGTGAAGGCGGTAGTGGGGAAAAAATAGTCGCCAAATGAAGGGTGGATAAAAATACAACGTAGAAGGTTGCAAAAGCGTTTTGTTAGGTTAAAAGGCAAGACTAAAACACTGCCTGAGTTTACGTTCAAAGCACCGGATGTCAAGGTTCCTTTTTATATCTTTAATGTTAACTAGGAAACAAAGATGGAAGATATAGTTAAAAACATTAAAAACAAAACTAATATAAAGGTTTCATTGCATAAAATAGATGGGTCATTATAATTTGTAGTAAAAAAAAAACGTTCACGATGAACATCTTAAAACTATCAAATAACAAGTTGATCGGAAATTCCCTAAAAGAAAGCAATAATACGAATATATTTATCATTGTAAAAAGAAGGGAAAATTATTCCAAATTTTCTATATAAAGTGAAAATTTTGGCTCATTTGTTTCCCTCCGTGGACTATTCGGATCATACTTCTACCTGTTTAACTACCATTAAAAAATATAACATTCCAGATTAATTGCTTGGGTTCATAATAATCAGATGAAGTAAATCCTTCAGTTTCCTATACCAAAAAATTTAAAAAACTCAAGGGCATAATTACTTAAAGTTTGATATTCTCAAAATGCTTTAAATCACTAATATCTCTCCGTGGCCACCACCGAATTGACTATTATTTCTCATATTTTCGATAATTTTTAATATATTTTTTCCTCCTAACCAAACTAATGACGGCTGTCATCTATTCAGTGAGTTGTGTGACTTGTCAAAGCAAGTAATCGTATCGTATATTTAATTTTCATTGGGAAAATTTTATTGTTAAAGTTCACGAATCTCTTCTGTTGCTATTGAAATTAGTTAAGTAATTTATTTAAAAATATATTTTGTTGTTGAACTTGTAGATACCAAGGTACTTTTGACCATAAGCATTACCCATTTCACATAATTTCAAAAAGAAAAAGTATATTTTATTTAGATTTTGTAACCGTCTGTCAATTTTTATTTATGTTTATTATTGTAATATACTCGACTTGTATTTCTATTATTTAATACATTTTGAATATTATAAGCAGAGTTTTAATAAATTTCAAGATCTTTAAAGGCAATATTAGGCCTTTACAATAATACGTAATGTTCGAAATTAATACATTTAATCTTTATGCTTACTAATGCATTTTAATTGTTCTAATATTATATCTATTATATTTTAAAATGATTATATTATATTGAAATTAATTATTATTTATTTATAATAATAATGCTTGTAGTGGCGAGTAAGAATACTCACTACCCCATATCTTCCCGTGGGTGTCGTAAGAGGCGACAGAGGGAAACTGAGGCTGAGGATGGGCACCAGCATCTTTCTGATTACAGCAAAACAACAATAAAAAAACTGCGGTTGCCAACCCGCTCGCCAAGCGTGGCAACTATGGCAGTATACCTCCCATGATAGTAACGAAGAGACGGCCCCCAGTCCCCAGCGGCCCCGCTATTCCTGGCTACGGTGGCGACCATGGTAACGGCGGGGCAGGGGGTGCTAAGAAACTCCGGTGGAGGTTCGGTTGCCACCTACGAAGACTCGACCTGGCAATTTATAACGCACGCACCCTGAGAACTGACGAGAAGATCCTGGAGCTGGAAGAAGAGATAGACAAGTTGCGCTGGAATATTATAGGATTATCAAAGGTCCGAAGAGAGGGGGAGGACACGGTAATCCTCGAATCCGGCAACTAGTTCTATCACCGGGAGGGCGACCATCTCTCCCAAGGAGGTGTCGGATTTATCGTCCACAAGTCTCTCGTTAACAACGTTGTAAAGTGGGAGTGTGTCAACGAGTGTTGCGTACCTTATACTCAGAATCATCAAACGGTATTCGCTGAAGGTCATACAGGTTTACGCACTAACCTCGGCACACCCCAATGAGGAGGTGGAGGAAATGTATGAGGATATCTCTAGAGCCATGAATTCCTCCAAAACCCACTGTTACCACTTATACCCTCTATACGGTGTTACTTTACCCACTATACGGTGTTAATGGGAGACTTCAACGCAAAACTAGGCACAAGAGATAACGGTGATCTGAAAGTAGGGAAATTCGGAATAGGGCAACGGAACCCAAGGGGCCAGCAGCTGGCCGACTTCATGGAGAAAGAGGGACTCTTTATGATGAACTCTTTCTTCCAGAAGTGGCCCCACAGGAAGTGGACCTGGTCGAGCTCCGACGGTTCGACAAAAAATGAGATTGACTTCATTATGACGACCAGACGACAACTGTTCAGTGATGTCTCAGTGGTCGTGAGGGTGAAAACGGGCAGCGATCACCGAATGGTGAGGGGCACACTGAACCTAAGCGTTAAGTTGGAGAGGTCACGTCTAATGAAGTCAACGCTCCGTCCCCTTGGTGCTCTAATCCAAAGTCCCGAAACCTTTCAGCTCGAGCTACTAAACCGTTTTCAGTGCCTAGAAGATTGCAATGCAGTGGACAATATGAATAACAAGCTCGTGGAAACTGTCCATGAGGTCGGAGCTAAGTTTTGCAAGACCCGCCGCAGAAGAACACATAAACTTTCCGATCACACTCTTAATCTCATGGCTGTTAGACGGGATATGAAGCTGCAGTCTTCAGTAGATTTGACAGCATACAGGCAACTGAACAGACAGATCTCCAAATGCATGCGACGAGACTTACGCAACTTTAATACTGCTCGTATTGAAGAAACAATCGAGCGGAACCAGGGCTCCAAAGTCTTTGCTAGAGATCTGTCTGCCTGAAAGAGCCAACTGTCGAAGCTGAAGACTGAGTGTAGCAGCATCGTTTCCGGGACACCTGAGATTTTGAGTGAGATTGAGAGTTTCTATGGGCAGCTGTACACATCATCGTTGTAGCCACACGCAAATGTGAGTAACAATCCAAGAGCGAGAATTTTCCGACACTATTCCGATGATATCCCGGACGTCAGTCTGAGCGAGATTAGAATGGCTCTCCAGCACCTTAAAAACGGCAAGGCCCCAGGCGAGGATGGTATTACAGCGGAGCTTCTGAAAGCGGGTGGAAAACCGGTACTTGAAGTCCTTCAGAAGCTCTTTAATTCCGTCCTCCATGGTGGCATTACACCGGAGGCGTGGAGCAGAAGTGCGGTGGTCTTGTTCTTCAAGAAAGGCGACAACGCTCTCTTGAAGAACAACAGACCAATTTCCCTTCTGAGCCGCGTCTACTTGCTGTTTTCGAGAGTCATTACGAATCGTTTCGTACGCAGACTCGACGACTTCCAGCCTCCCGAACAAGCCGGTTTCCGAAAAGGCTTTAGCACCATACAAAAGTCCGAGGAGTACAATTTGCCACTATGTCTGGCGTATGTGAACTATGAGAAAGCCTTTGATTCTGTCGAAATTTGGGCGGTGCTGCAGTCCCTTCAGCGGTGCCAAGTTGACTGTCGGTATATCGAGGTGCTGAAGTGCTTGTACAGTAGGGCTACGATGGCTATCCGAGTACAGAACCAGAGTACGAAACCTATCCAACTGCAGAGAGGTTTGCAGGGTGACGTGATATCCCCGAAACTCTTCACCGCTGCATTGGAAGACGTTTTCAAGTTTCTGGACTGGAAAGGATACGGTATAAACATCAATGGCGAGTACATCACTCACCTTCGATTTGCCGACGATATAGTCCTTATGGCAGAATCGCTGGAGGACCTTAGCACTATGCTCAATGACCTCAATAGTGTCTCCCAACGGATAGGTCTTAAGATGAACATGGACAAAACAAAGATTATGTTTAATGTCCATGTCACACCTATGCCGGTAGTTGTTGGGAGCACTAAGCTCGAAGTTGTTGACGAGTATGTTTACCTGGGACAAATAGTCCGACTAGGTAAGTCCAACTTCGACCGAGAGGTCAATCGACGGATTCAACTTAGCTGGGCAGCGTTCGGGAGATTACGACCCATCTTCTCGTCAGGCATACCTCATAACCTCAAAACTAAATTGTACAACCAGTGCGTGTTGCCAGTGATGACCTATGGAACTGAGACGTGGTCCTTCACTGCTGGCCGGTTGAGGAAGCTCAAGGTCGCTCAGCGAGCTATGGAGAGGGCTATGCTCGGAGTTTCTCTGCGTGATAAACTTAGAAATGAGGATATCCGCAGTAGAACCAGAGTGACCGACATAGCCCAACGGATTAGTAAGCTGAAGTGGCAATGGGCAGGACATATAGCTCGAAGAACCGACAACCGATGAGGAAAAAAGGTTCTCGAGTGGCAGCCTCGTACCTGCGGGCGAAGTGTAGGGCGTCCCCCCACTAGATGGAGTGACGACCTGGTAAGATATGCAGGAAGTCGATGGATGCAGGTGGCTCAGGACCGTGCTTTGTGGCATTCCTTGGGGGAGGCCTATGTTCAGCAGTGGACTTGTGAAGGGCTGTGATGATGATGATGAATAATAATGCGCCGTCACACAATGGTACCTCATTTGTCAAATTATTATAAGTAGTTGAGAAGTTGTGAGGGAACAGATTAACATAAATACATACATACCGGTCAAAATCATAACTCTCCTTTTTTCTTTGCCGTGGTCGAGTAAAAGAAAGAATAACTAAGTTAAAATTTATGAAGGATTCTTAATTACTATTGTAAATAAAATACAGAATATCCTTTAATATGTTTTATATCTTCAACAGGTAAGCGAACGGGAAGCAACACGCACATAGAGGTAATTAATGAAATGCACTTTTTATACGTGGTAGATTAAATTATTTTTAGTTTCAGTAGGTTAAATTCTAGGCCCACGTCTTGCAATAGACTTATAGAGGATGATGATGAAGACGAAGAAGAATCATAATTCTTTTGAAATTTTTGTTTATTAAAGATAAAGCCACAAAGTCTTCTGTATATGACCCGCTTCAAATGTTTTATATCTGCTCTTGCAAGTCGTTTATTGTCATTTGAAAAGTTTTAGGTGTTTTGTTTTGAAGAAAATCATGGAATAAAATATTCCCTACCAACAACACAACCGGTGGCAATATCGGTCTACCAAATTCTTTTTTTAAATTTTCTAAAAAAATATGTCTGATACAGTAAGTCTGACTGATACAGTATTTAAAAAAAAAACTTAAAATTAAGAGTATAATGTCAGTGTTTCAATAATCGAGAGAAACCAACGAAATTGTTAATAGCACTCATAAAATCACGTGATCGGTGGTGAAGAAAAACATTACGACCAAACGTTTCAAAAAATTGAAAATAAGTAAAGAAATGAGTACGTCATCACGCAGTAGGGCAGTGTGATAAATTATTCCCTGTTCCTCAGAATTATGAAGATCACAGGCTTTTTTAAGTATAAGGTAGGTAACAAATATTAATTGCAAATATCTATAGGACGTATTTTCAAATAATTACTTCAATATTTGCACTTAGTGCACTCCTACTGACATTCGAAAAACTTTCCGTGTCGAATCCTAAACGAGAGGAGATGTGAATACCAAAGTCTGTGAATTTCGGATCGAATACTTGACGAACGAAACCTTCCCGCTTCAGAGAGAAATCTTTCCAAGGCATTGTGAATAGCCTGGCGGGTACACTAGAAGATCTCCAGCTGAGTGAGCTCGGCAAAAATAGCATTGGCGGTTACTAATCAGCTGGTGGACCTCTAGGTATTAATGAGCTGGCAGTTTATAATTGTTTCCATGAATTTGGAGAACAAGGAGGTGATAGGCCTGTAGGGGCCTGAACTGTCGCCATTCTTTGGTATCGGGTGCACTAAAGCTGTCTCCCGTGAGTTCGGCACTACGCCAACGCCTAGTAGGAGTACCGAAAAAGACGCGATGGAACCGGTGTCTACTCCATAGCACATGCCTTCAGCACAATATTATGAACTCCATCAAGCTCACACGACTTGTTGAAGTTCAGGGAGACTAGTGCTTTGCGTAATGAGTACTCGCACCGCAGAATGGTCGGCGGTATGTTCCCCCGTCACCGAGAGTCGAGTACGACGCAAAACGGGTGCCTAACAGATCCGATCAGAAAAGTTAATTATATCTTAATAATAACTTATCCTTGCTATATTATCTTCTAACGAGGTACTTCGGACTAATAGATCTATTAATTTCGAAAATCCGCAGTTCCTTTCGATCCATGATTCTAAAACATAGATTAATATTCGTAAAATACGAATTACTCAAACATTAGAACAAAATAAAAGAAGAACAGGTGACACTTAAATGAAAATAATTAACGCTTCTCTAGACAAGCTTCTAGTCATTGGGAAGCGCGGTCACACACATATTACCCAAGTGCCAGCTTGCAGCGCAGTGATTCAATTTTTTGTTCCAAACGACCACTCCAATATTAAATCACAGCGTAGATACGCGACAGTTCAAGAATAACGCGAAGAGCTCAATTAACGTTTTGTTAAAGAAAGAAAAATATCACCAAGCGATATCTTTTTGTTAAATACACCTGGTACAAAATATCTAAATGACAAATAGCTAATATTAAGGACAGGTAAATAGGTTAGCGGTTCCAAAAAAATAAAATTTTTAGATTGGAAAAAATAGCCAAATAAATTGTAAGTTTTTCGTAAGTTCGGGAAAAACTAACTTAAAGCCAAAAGAATTTATACCAAAAACAGGATAAATTTACTAAGTAGAAATAAGGTAGATTAAAAATTTACTAAACGTAATATTTTAATCTTTAAAATTAGGAAAATTGTCGTCGGTTGGTCGCCGCAAAACTTAAAAAAATCCTCGAATTTTAAAATTACTAAGCGACATTAAATTCACCGTAGGAGCATGAAAGTAGGAACAATCGACGCAGAAAAAGAAATCTGATTCCATTTATACATATAACTCAATATCGACCAAAGTTTCGCTTGGTAATTTTATCCTTTCCAGCGTCGATAAAATATTTTGAACAATTAAAATTCATTAATAAGCATAAAGTTCAAATACATTCATTTCAAACAGTATTATAGTATAGTAAAGGCTTAATATCGTCTTTAAAGACCTTTAAATTTATAAAAACTCTCCTTAAAATATTCTAAATTTAATTAAATAATAGAAACACAAGTCGATTATATTACAATAATAAACATAAATAACATTTGTAATATAATTGAAAAATGGGCTAAAAAACTTCCAAGTTACTGAGGGTGTCCTTGTATTACTGGAGGGTATTCATGTAAAGAATGCTTATAGAGGAGTTTGCCGGAGACATATACCCAAGGTCGTACATATATATGGGGTGGTCGGTTGTCTGACTACTATAGTACTGTTGCACAATGTAGTCCTATTTAAGGGACTTACGATAGTAAGGTCTATGATACAAAAGCATTAATATAGAAGGTCTCTATGATGTATAAGCATTATGATAGCAGAGTTATGACTTGAAGTCCCATATATAAAAGACATATAATAGTAAGGTCTATGAAATAAAGAAAATATATGGAAAGTTTCAAATCTCTTATATATAAATAATGAAAAATTATAGTCTCTTATTAATAAATAATGAAAAATTGCAAATATAGACCGTAAGACAATTTTGTAATAATTTTTATTAAATAAATATGGGGAGTTGGGTCAGGGTGAATGGCTCAATCACATTTATCCTGTGTGTGAGTAGCCAACTGATCTCAACAAATATTCAACTGAACTGTATGCACATAAAAGGTGACATTATTGAAATATTGTTTCAAATATTTAAAGATAAATTAATAAACAGAGAAGTCAACAATTGACTGAGAAAAATATTAACAACATAATATAAAATAATTTGAACAAGTTAATAATTATGGTCTTATCGCATTGGGATAGATGTGTGGTTGAAGGGGTGTTGGGCGGCGGCCATTCCCTGGGGTAGGGGGAATTGATAACATATACTGTATTGTAACGGGTTGAAAGAGGAAAGTACAGATATATAAACGATTATTTGAGTGTAGTGTATATGCTCTCAAAATAGTAAAATTTTATATTAACGACTCCACTATATGGAGACCACTTTTACGTGGTAGACCCAAGTTGCAGCTATATTTATAGCATAGTTGTAGCACGAATGGGTGGGCTTGACCGGGGAAGGACCACGCTGTCACAGAATACCAGCGTAAAATAGAAGCTTAATGCTACTGTGTTTCGTATGGTGAGTATAGAGAACCGGGGACCCTTTTTACGGGAAAAAGGCATTCCATCTTATTCCTCAAGGCTGACAACGCATCTGCATTTTGAGTCGTTATCGAGGATAGATGTAGATGTCTATGGGCTACAGCAACCACTTACCATCAGGTGGACTGTGTGCTCGTTTGTCACCCTATTTCTATAAAAAAAAAATGGGTCATTAACATAAAATTTTGGGGTTATTGTGACGACGCATTAATAATAAATAATAATTAAATTCAATATAAAGACATTTAAAAATATCATACATTGGACAATTAAAATGCATTAATAAACATAAAGTTCAAATACATTCATTTTGAACATTAAGTATTATGGTATAATAAAGGCTTAAAATTGTCTTTAAAAACCTTTAAATTGATTAAAACTCTGCTTAAAATATTCAAAATGTATTAAATAATAGAAACACAAGTCGATTATATTACAATAATAAAGATAAAAAACTATTGGTAAATCCAATTGTGCATGCCTTAAGCGCTTAAATTTTTTAAAGTAGTTTAAATACACACAAGTTTTCACTAATAACCTTATTATTATACTTCCAATTTTCCGACAACTTTATGTCAAAATTAAAATAAAAAAAAAGTTTGGAAAATCCAAAAGTGCACGGCTCATAATGCTCATATGATCATCATATTATCACCATTCAGGTCACTCCATAAAGTCCAAGACGTATTTAAGTATATTTATACATAAATCCTACTTACTTTTAGTACGTAGTACTATTATTTATTCTGTGCTTTTAAAATATTGTAATAAGAATTTGTGATAATAATAATAATCAAGTATGTATCAAATTTGGTTTTTCGAATATTTTGTATTTGTACAGCGATCTTTTTGAGCACGAGCCGCTGCAAACAACCGATACAGTATCCACTCACGACGGCGGCTGACCCTGAAGTGAGGGAGTGAGGCAGTCTATTTAGTAAAATAAATTATTACAAGGCTGCTCAAGATACCGAAAATTTCGGAATTTCTTAGTCGAAATAAATAAATTATAACTAAACAAAACAAAATTAAACTGCCATTTACATTTCATGCCTTCCCACATGATAGATGAAGAGACTAAAAAATAGATCGAGTTGAAAAATTAATATTTTCAAAAGTTATCGTGTTTACCCCTCCATGCGGACTTGATAAATCCACACCATAAGCCACTAAAACCACTTTTTTATGTAAAAATAGCAAATAATCGATTAAAAAAAATAAGTTTAACAATCATTTAACTTTCTGACAATGTGCTTTTTATATCATTTATATGTACAATAAAAAATAAAAACTATGGCAATATACCCCCCATGAGCAACGACACAAATAAACGGCCCCCAGTCCCCGGCGGCCCCGCTATTCCTGGCTACGGTGGCGAACATGGTAACGGCGGGGCAGGGGGTGCTAAGAATCTCCGGTGGAGGTTCGGTTGCCACCTACGACGACTCGACCTGGCAACATATAACGCACGCACCCTGAGGACTGACGAAGATCCTGAGCTGGAAAAGAGATAGATAAGTTACGCTGGAATATAATAGGACTATCCGAGGTCCGAAGAGAGGGGGAGGACACGGTAATCCTCGAATCCGGCAACTTTTTCTATCACCGGGAGGGCGACCATCTGTCCCAAGGAGGTGTTGGATTTATCGTCCACAAGTCTCTCGTTAACAACGTTGTCAAACGGTATTCGCTGAAGGTCATACAGGTTTACGCACCAACCTCGGCACACCCCGATGAGGAGGGGGAAGAAATTTATGAGGATATCTCTAGAGCCACGCATTCCTCCAAAATACACAAGAGAGAGCGGTGAGCTGAAAGTAGGGAAATTAGGAATAGGGCAACGGAACCCAAGGGACCAGCAGCTGGCCGACTTTATGGAGAAAGAGGGACTCTTTATGATGAACTCTTTCTTCCAAAAGCGGCCTCACAGGAAGTGAAGCTGGTCGAGCCCCGACGGTTCGATAAAAAATGAGATTGACTTCATTATGACGACCAGACGACAACTGTTCAGTGATGTTTCAGTGATCGCGAGGGTGAAAACTGGCAGCGATCAAAGAATGGTGAGAGGCACACTGAACCTAAACGTTAAGTTGGAGAGGTCACGTCTAATGAAGTCAACGCTCCGTCCCCCTCGTGCTCTAATCCAAAGTCCCGAAAACTTTCAGCTCTAGTTATAAAATCGTTTTCAGTGCCTAGAAGATTGCAATGAAGTGGAAGATATGAATGACAAGCTTGTGGAAACTGTCCATGCGATCGGAGCTAAGTTCTGTAAGACCCGTCACAGAAGAACACAAAAACTCTCCGATGACACTCTTAATCTCATGGTTGTTAGACGGGAGATGAAGCTGCAGTCTTCAGCAGATTTGACAGCATTCATGCAATTGAACAGACAGATCTCCAAATGCATGCGGCGGGACTTGCGCAACTTGAATACAGCTCGTATTAAAGAAGCGATCGAGCGGAAGCAGGGCTCCAAAGTCTTTGCCAGAGATCTGTCTGCCAGAAAGAGCCAACTGTCGAAGCTGAAGACCGAATGTCGCAGAGATTGAGAGGATCTATGGGCAGCTGTACACATTCTTGTTGGAGCCACACGGAAGTGTGAGTAACTATCCAAGAGCAAGTCTTATCCGACACTATTCCGATGATGTCCCGGACGTCAGTCTGAGCGAGATTAGAATGGCTCTCCAAAACTTTAAAAACGGCAAGACACCGGGCGAGGAAAGAATTGCAGCGGAGTTTATGCAAGCGGGTGGAAAACCGGTACTTGAAGTCCTTCAGAAGATCTTTAATTCCGTCCTCTATGGTGGCATTACACCGGAGGCGTGGAGCAGAAGTGCGGTGGTCTTGTTCTTTAACAAAGGCGACAACGCTCTCTTGAAGAACTACAGACCGATTTCCCTTCTGAGCCGCGTCTACGTGCTGTTTTTGAGAGTCATTACAAATCGTCTCGCACGCAGACTTGACAACTTCCAGCCTCCCGAACAAGCCAGTTTCCGAAAAGGCTTTAGCACCATAGACCACATACATGCCCTTCGGCAAATTGTACAAAAGACCGAAGAGTACAATCTGCCACTTTGCCTTGCGTATGTGGACTATGAGAAAGCCTTTGATTCCGTCGAAATTTGGACGGTGCTGCAGTTCTTTCCCCAGATTTCATGCGACAAAACGTTGGAATCTTGATGTTTAGGCCCTAGTAGAACATCCTACGCGCTTCGCGCTTAAGGCATGCAATAACATTTGTAATATAATTGAAAAATGGGTCAAAAAATTTTAAGTTAATGAGGGTGTTGTTGTATTACTGGAGGGTGTTCATGTAATAAATGCTTATAGAGAGGGTTGCCGGAGACGCATACCCAAGGTCGTACATATATATTGGGTGGTCGGTTGCCTGACTACTATAGTACTGTTGCACAATGTATAGTCCTATATGAGGAACTTATATATATATATAATATAAACACTCACGTCTGTCACCCAGAGGGGTAGGCAGAGACTACGGACTTCCATTTGGCACGATCCTGGCACACCTCTCTCGCCTCCTTTACATCTATATACGCATACACGCTCGTCGATTAAGGGTACTCCTAATCTGGTCTTTTTTATTCTGTGAGTTCGTGGTACCACCCCGGTTCGAGCCGGCCCATCCGTGCGACAGCAAAAGCTGCCGCGTGGCTCTACCACTGTTGTCTATTTTTCATATTGTCACTCAATTATTAACTACGCGATTACGATATAGGGAAATGCTCAATGCACACATTTAAAGAGTACTGATTTGTCAAAAAAGGTCGATTAGAATTATACATGAAATGCAAAGATTGACATCAACTAGAGCCTATTTCCAAAAAGCGAAAATCATGACTGTCGTGTCGTTGCATATTTATAGTTCGCTTCTCGAAGTGCACCAGCAAAAAAGTGAACTACCAATGAAGGTGCACGTACACAACTACAATACAAGAAATCGCGAAAGATTAGTTGTTCCAATAACCAGATTAGTCAAAGCGTCCAAGAAAGATTTTCCATTAAAAATCAAAATGTACAATAAATTGCCTTTAGAAATAATAAGATTTCCATTAAACGCGTTTCGACAAGTGACAAAAACATTATTTTTGAAACACGCTTTCTATAATATAGAAGAATATATGAAATGTTCATTTTCTGAATTGCTTGACATGTAAAATAATGTAAATGTAAATGTAGATGTATTTTAATTTGTAATTTTAATAATCTAATGTAATCTTATATCATTTGAAATGTAATATTTGACGTACCAATGTTATGTAATATAACGAAATAACCAACAAATAAATAAATAAATACTTTGAAAATTGCGGAGGAAGGTCTTAACACTGATAGCAAGTGGTTGGATAGTAATTTACTTACGTTAAATATTGATAAGACTCAGTATATTGGTCATGGAAGGTCTTACTCATTACACAAACGAGACACACATAATATTAAATGTCACAACTGCTTTAATAACTTAAATTGTGTGTGTAAGAATATTTCGAGGATAAACTCTGTCACATATCTAGGTGTCGTTTTAGATCAATATTTAAAATGGGATAAGCATATAGATACTGTGTCTAGAAGGGTTCGACGCCTAACTTGTATCTTTAAGAATCTGCGCCATGTATGTTTTAAAGAAATGCTTATATCAGTTTACCATGCAATTTTTTCAATCAATATTACAATACTGCATATTATCACGGGGTGGTGCATGTAAAACTCTTTTACTTAAGATACAACGTGCACAAAGAACAGTATTAAAAAGTATGACTTTTTAAAATTATAGGTATATCCAACTCATAATCTTTATAAAGAAAGTAACATTCTTAATGTGCGACAACTTTTCTTAAAGCAACTTATATTATGGTTTATGGCAACATAAATAGCCCCCTGTGAAATCTTCTAGAAATCGTAGAGAAGATTTAGTTTTCAACATTCCTAAATACAAAACAAACTTTGCTCATTCTTTTAGTAAATTTTCTAGGTCCATTAGTTTACAATAAAATTGATAAACAAATAAATATTAAGAAAAGACAATACTTATCACTCAAAAAACATTTAAATACCTTTTTCAAAAAACTGAACTACGAAGAAACAGAAAACCTCTTAAAGTCAATAATCTGGGCATGAATTGAAAAACTTACACTACACATCATAACACATAAATTACACACCATTTATATTTAGTCGTATGTATAAAAAATTAATTATATAAAAAAACAACAATATTAGCGTATAAGTACAACTGGATTAACTCACACTCAATTATTCTCCATACACATTTTATTTAATCAAACTATATGAAACAATCTATATACTTATTACTTTATATATCCTAGTCTTATAGCTACTGATTCAAATATGTAGAAACGGTAAATAATAAAATATAGGAAGAGAATTAACAATGTATCCGAAAATTTTGTATGTACTATGTTTTAGTAAAATCACAATTATTTTGTATAGAAAGAATACAATCTACCTTCAAAGGACAATGTCCAGAATCGCCCCGTGCAATTAAAGCATCGGACATACACGATAATTAATTGTCTATTTTATTATATTAACAAATACTTTTATAACACGGACCAGCTGCGTGCCGAAATGAACATTAAAAGTATTATATTCGACTATTAATCACCGCCATCTTTGGCAAACGTCATGTGGTGTCGAAAATGATTAGGGATGCCCAATGTTGCATATTTTTAATCTGAATCACATTTGAATTTATTTCGAATAAAGTGCAAATAGAAGCTTGAATAAAACATTCACCTTTCCTTTCTTATTATTCCCTTAAAGTATGATTTAAAAAACCATACGTTATGAATGAGGTAATACTCGATTTTAAATTATAGGTAGTTAGAATAATGCTGAAGTGAACAAAACCTACATATTTCATGATGATCATTATTATTCAGGGTTTTCTAATGATCGTTTAGAAAAGTGTGTGGTTTACTTCTAAATAAACGATCACTTACGAATTTACGACAATTAATATAGAGAGGTGTAAGAGAGGGTGACGTAATATCCCCGAAACTCTTCGGATCTGAGATGATTCACTGCTTGCCGTATAAGGAAGCTCAAAGTCGCTCAGCGAGCTATGGAGAGGGCTATGCTCGGCGTTTCTCTGCGTGATAGACTTAAAAACGAGGATATCCACAGTAGAACCAGAGTAACCGACATAACCCAAAGAATTAGTATGCTGAAGTGGCAATGGGCCGGCCATATAGCTCGAAGAACCGACAACCGATAGAGAAGAAAGGTTCGGAGTGGCAGCCTCGTACCGGCAGGCGAAGTGTAGGGCGTCCCCCCACTGGATGGTGTGACGACCTGGTAAGACATGCAGGAAGTCAATGGATGCAGGTGGCTCGGGACCGTGCTTTGTGGCATTCCTTGGGGGAGGCCTATGTTCAGCAGTGGACTTGTGAAGGGCTGTAATGATGATTTTTTTTATAGAATATAAAAAAAACACGTATTTTTACTTCATGTATATATGTTTTCTTTAAAAAAAGCAATATTGCATACTGCATATTATTATTAATATTGTTACAAGTATAGAAGAAGTAGAGAAGTATCGTGTCATTATAAGTAAAGTATACTTGTTATGGTATCAATATTATCGTATGACAAAAGTTGATGTTATACTGTTTGTAACGTATGGCCATAGTAAATATCGATAAATCGTATCGTATTTAGCACTCCTATTTTTTACTTCACTAAATGGTCACTTGTCACTTGTCGGTCTCTCACCTATGCTCTCACTCTGTCAATTACATTGGCGTCGCTGTCGCTCGCTCTTCGTAATTATATCGGTGTATTTTGTTGACTTTCGGTACTATCCATTGAATATTACGACTTGGCTATTTTAACGGACTCTGATTTCTTTCAAAAACGATTTACCTGGCTGTGATTTTCGTAACTGTGTACCGCTCAAACGATAACCTGGCACTCATAAACGGACTTACGCGTACGCAATGGAAAATTTATTTTATGTAAATTGTGGCTCTGCTGTTGGTTCTATGTTCTTGGAAGATGAACAGATTCGTCTCTGTGTACAACAATGGACTGCACCTCTTTCTGTAGTTACATTTCTACTTTGTCTACATATTCAGAGTCTCGTGATATTATCAGTGATCATACAAATGCACTAGATAGTAGACGCGACTATATTCTATGCATTTATACGTTGCACTTACTTACATTTAGGCTTTAGAACAAAAACTACATACCCAATTATCTAGGTAGGAACTAAAAATAGCTAAATGTTTTGGATATTGTTTTCAGTTTCTAAAAATTACTCGGAGCGATTACAACCTCAAAATCTGATACTTTTTTTGAAATATATGTATTCTGCAGCTAGTCCGCTATAAAAATACGATCACATAGGAATTTACTAACTATCGAAAATGCATCACATAATTTTCCGATGCTCTTGGTTCCAGGGCGAACAATGTATGGGCGCAGAGCAATGTCCTTTAGTATTTGTTTATTGCAAAGTTTCTAATATGAGTTTAAGCAAATTACATTGTCACGAAAAACTTAAAGTTGCGATAAGTTACGTTAGATTTGATTTGTTTATAATTTGCATATTATGTTTCTTCTTCAATAAATTAATAGATATAAAAAATAAATAAAAAAAGCATTGAGCTGCTATATCAGTAGTTCAGAGGAACCGCGTTTTGGAACAATAGTAACTTAAAGCTCTTACAAATATATTTTTTAGTTTCTTATACGATTATTCAATAATATAGAAAATAGAACATCTGGATTGTAGTAAGGGAGACATACATTCTTAATCTTGTACTTAGAACATAAGAAATCATTTTAAGTATTTTCATATATCCAAAATGGTTTGGTTGAGGACCCCTCAATATTAGCCGTGGTAGCCATACCCAACGGCAATGGACGGACACAATTATTAAGTGTATTTGGCGTGGTATAGTTTGTGTGCAGCTCCGAGGAACATTTTGTATCAGAGAACGGAAACTATCCACGCTTTTAAATCAAAAAGAGATAACAAAATCTTTTAAAAACTAAAAAGTTTTATCAAATAAGTAATAGCCACAGGCTTTCTATTACTTAAATGTATGTGTGACAATATAGGAGGTCGATGGAGGCCAGTACAAGTCCCTTTGTATTGACTAAAGCTAGAAGACCTGTAGTGTAGCCCTGTAGTATCGGTGTAATAATATCCACTACCCTATATCGTGTCAAGGGTGTTGTAAGAGGCGACAGAGGGAAACTGAAATACGTGATGGGCAGCAGATTCCTGATAACAACTAAAATAATAAAAAACTGAGGTTACCAACTCGCCTGCCAAGCGTGGTAACTATGGCAATATCTCCCAATGAGGCCTATCTTCAGCAGTGGACTTGTGAAGTGCTTTAATGATGATGAAGACACAAATAAATAAAATATTATCGGTTTTACGAAGATTAGTACCGAAATATAATATTCAGTTACATTTATTCACGAATAAATTGTAAAATTTAGTGTTTCCTCAGTTTTCGTGGTAAAATGTTCACAAAATACTAAGTGTGTAACGTACTTTGTATAGTTATAGTAGTTTGGAATATGAATGAAATAAGCCTTATAACTGCGTGGATGGAATGAGTATTTTTGCTAGAACCGCCGCTAAGAATGGCTAAGAAGCTTTCTTATGACTGACTATACGTCATAAACGTTTTATGACATACGTTTATCTAGAAAACTACACCTCTAGATTCAGAGATTTCAGTTTGTATATGATAATAAAAATTGTTATTATTATCTGTTAGATGTTAAAAGATAACCTTCAAGGAGGACACACCAACGCTTGAACCAATCGCTACAATTTCTAAGTTGCATTTTTTGAATAAAACCATTGATTATATATATAAATTTTGATTCCCGACGTTTCGGGTGCTTTACAGTAACCCATGGTCACGGGGGGGGGGGGAGACTGAGATGTTTGACGTCCTGATGTCATAGTTAGCCCGGCTACCTTCGGTTTTTTAATATTAATTTTTGGTTGGATCTACGCAGAATGAGCTTAGAGTATCTTGAAGTCTTGCAGTGGAATGCTTGGGTTTGGATTTAATTTTGTTAATTATAGGATCCCAAGCAGATGGCAGCACCCATCCATTTTCTCTATTCAAATTAGGATGTTTTTTAATTTCAATAGTATCATCCTTGGTAGGAATCGGTGTTCTTTTGCGAGGATTTGTGGTCTATCAAATCTGATGTAATGGCGGGGACGATCTTGAACATGTTCACAGACTGCAGACTTCCCAGAGCGTCGGTGCCTATGAACATATAGCTGACGTGAGGCTCCAAAAAAACGTCGGGAATCAAAATAGTAAAATTAAACGCGATAAAATCCGTAAAAATAGTTTTATTCAATGTGTAGTGTTCGCGTAAATATAAGAAATCATCATTGCATTTTCTTTATAGAATATAGGTGACAAACGAGTACACAGTCCACCTGATGGTAAGTGAATTCTTGGGCCAATAGACATCTACATCTACCCTCGATTAAAAATCAAAATGCAATTCTGTTTTCACCCCTGAGGACTAATATGGAATGCCTCACAACCCGGCAGCATTGGGCTTCTGCTTTACACAGGTATTCTGTGAAAGCGTGGTCCTTCCCCGGTCGAGCCAACCCATTCGTGCTACAACTATAATATAACTGCAGTATGACTTTAAGGGCCATAGTCCAAAATATTACACGGTAGTATTTTTCTAAAACATAAACTCGACTACGTTAATATACTAGTTCACAACAATGTAAACAGTACTGTCCACTGCAAGAAATGAATGAATGTGTTCCAGTCATTATGGCTATAAGTTACGTGTTAGTTTTATCATTCATTCATCACAACCCTTCACAAGTCCACTGCTGAACATAGGCCTCCCCCAAGAATGCCACAAGGCACGGTTCAGAGCTACCTGCATCCATCGACTTCCTGCAAATTTTACCAGGTCGTCACTCCATCTAGTGGGGCTGCCCCACAATTCGCCTACTGGTACTAGGCTACCACTCGAGAACATTTCTTCCCCCTCGGTTGTCGGTTCTTTGAGCTATACGGCCGGCCCATTGCCACTCCAGCTTACTAATCCGTTGGGCTTTGTCGGTTACTCTGGTTCTACTGCGAATATCCTCATTTCTAAGTTTATCACGCAGAGAAACCCCGAGTATAGCCCTCTCCATAGTTCGCTGAGCGACCTTGAGCTTCCTCATACGGCCAGCAGTGAAGGACGACGTCTCAGTTCCATAAGTCATTACTGGCAACACGCACTGATTGCACAATCTTTTTTTCTAGTTTTGGGGTATACATGACGAGAAAATGTGTCATAATCTGCTGAACGCTGCCCAGCCGAGTTGAATCCGTCGATTGGCCTCTCGGTTGAATTTGGACTTACCTAGTCGGATTATTTGTCCCAGCTAAACATACACGCCAACAACTTCGAGCTTAGTGCTCCCAACAACTATCAGCGTAGGTGTAACATAGACGTTACACATGATCTTGGTAGTAGATCTAGTCCTTTAATGTGATCCCAAGCAACACACAAGCGTTATGGACATCAGTATACCAGCCCAAATAGAACTTGGAGTTATTTTAAAAGCGTATAAGAGTGTTGAAAAGAGGTTGTATCCTTATAAGAGTGGTTTATTAGTTATTATACAGCTCAAGCGCTATAAAGTCTGTATTATGGGATCTAAGTATGCTTAGGGTTCTTAATCAGAATATGAAAACTCTAGTATACAACTTTAAGTACTTTGTACCATTTCAATCTGATTTTATCATTAAAGTTGTATAGAAGCAGTTTTTTTGCATGCTGTCCCTTGCTTATACAGCTCTAAGTATTTATTTATTTATTTGCTTCTTAGTATGTATGTTACATGATATACTATTAAATACTATGCATACATACTAAGTCTCTAATGGAGACATGCAAATTTATTTATTCTTAGAAATTATATTTATACAAAATTAACACATCAAAATCAATCATTATTAAATCATTAAATTAGCAACAACAAACAATCCATCCAATTATATTCTAAAGATATCAAAAGTACAACTACAAAAAAATAATTAACAAATAAAGTAAATTAAATTAAACAATATTATATACCATGTCAGTTAATAAGAAAAAATGTCAATTATGAGCTATAGTCCTATAAAAGTTGTCATCAGTAATTTAAAAGCTCGTTTACGGAGTAAAATGTTTTTTGAAGAAGCCACTGGTATAATTTTTTTTTAAATGTTTTTATAGGAAAATCTTTGATTATGTTTGGTATTTTATTATATATTGTTTTACCCATCCAGTAACAATTTTTGCTAAAGCGTTTACTTTTTGGTATTTCGCTAATTACTATCCAATCTGGGTATCTCGTGTTCATAGATACCACTTCTTTGTTAAGTTTATAAAAACTTTTCCCGTGTTGTTTTACAAACTTAGCGACTTCTAATATATACAAACAAGGCACGGGTAAGATTCCCAGTGTCTTAAATAGATGTCGACATGAGACATCTGGGCCAACACCATGAATGGCATGAACACATTTTTTTTGTGCAATAAAAACTTTATTAATCTCTGCACTGTTGCCCCAAATTATAATCCCGTAGCGGATAATCGATTCAATATATGCAAAATAAGTCATAATTGCAGTTTGTTTTGTTGCCACTTTTGTTAGTCTATAAAGCGCATATGTGGACCTGTTTATTTTATTACATATTTTACAAACTTGTTCTTTCCACTTTAATTCTTTGTCAATAATTATACCTAGGAATGTCACATTAGTTGCACTACAAAGAGTTTGTCCATTATAATTAATATTTATTAAATTATTATTTATATTATTGAAATTTATATATTGAGTTTTACTTAAGTTTATTGTTAAATTATTATTACTTAGCCATTTAGTTACCTCAAATATTGTTTGATTAATGTCAAAAATATGTTTTGTCAGTGACATATTTTTATTTGTTGTGACTATTACTGCGACGTCATCTGCGAATAAAATACTTCTATATTTAGTAATTTCAGGTAAGTCGTTTAAATATATCAAAAATAAAAGTGGACGTAGTACACTACCCTGAGGTACCCCAAACGCATTTTTCTAAATTTGGATCTATAACTTTGACTTACATGTCTATTGTCAAGTTTTAGCACCTCAACACATTGATGCCTGTTTTGTATGAATGACTTAATCCAGTGATATGCTAGGCCTCTAATTCCGTTTTGATCTAATTTGAACAAAAGCTGATCGTGTGATACGAAATCAAAAGCTTTTGACATCTCAAAGAAGATAGCCGTAGTAAATAGTCCGTCATTAATATTTTGTAAAATATTTTTTATTAAATTAAAAGCGGCCAGTGTCGTGGATTTTGATTTTTGAAATCCATACTGAGTTGGATTTATTCTATTAAACTTATTTAGGAAAGTCATGACCTTTTTGTGCATGACTTTTTTCAAAATTTTTTGATAATATAGGCACCAATGTCACTGGACGGTAATTTTCCATTAGTGTTTTTTCTTCTTTTTTTATATAATGGTTTTACAATAGACGTTTTTAATTTTTATAGTATCACTAAAATCTTATATCTGAACAATGGTGTATGCAAACTCCCTTCTAAAACTTATTCTTATGGTGTCATTGTAAACTTTTCTAAATACAGTAGTTTTATGACTTTTTTCTATGAGAGTGATATAAAACTGCGGACATGAATTCATGTCCGCATTTACGTGACCGTTGTGTACCGCTGACATGAATTCATGTCCACATTACATGCTGCTATTTTCGTCTTAATTAATATAAAAATACAGTATATTTTCAATTAAAAACTATTTCATTCGATTTTGAACGAACTAAAGAGTATTCCCAAGTAATATACTCACTCGGTTACATAGACAAATAAAAAAATAATAGACAGTCACTTTCGGGTAGTTGGTGATGTTAGTTGCGTAATTGTTTTTTGTGTTTGTGATTTTGTTGCATTTTCTCTCAAAACTGGTAAAAATGTTAATAATCTTTACTAGATAATATTTTTGAATGATTTAAGTTAACAACAGTAAATTTTTGTGTTTCAATTGATAAAAAATGAAAAACAAAACACCTCTACGCGAACAATTTATAACGGTCAAGATTTCAAATAAGATCTACCTTCTGAGATATTTAGCTATTTTATAGATAGTTTATTGCATGTATGTATATTCATAAAAAAATATTATTTCTAAATGTTATATCTATATGATTGTATAAAAAAAATTTAGGAAGACGCTATAATATATTTACAAAATAATTTTGAAAATGAGGTTAAAAGACGCGCGTCTAAACTGTTTATGGTTGAACTTTTAGCAAATTTTTGCGAGTGAAAAAGTAGAATTATTATAATGATTATATTAATAATTATGGTTCATTTTAGGAAGAGCATGTTATATAGATTATGAGAACATAAAAATAAAATAAAAACTTAAACTTTCTCATTCATAAAACAATCTATTGGCAGTAAATACACGTTTTCATGGTCCCTTGGAAACAAAGAGCTATACAAAACTAAATAAACATCTCAATGTCATTGTTATTATTTCTATTCATCTACAATCTTATCGGCTTTCAAGAACTGTAACTCAAACTTCTTAAACGTAAACAAACAAAAGTGACAAAATAAAGGTTGACGCAAGTGCCGCGCGCCGTGATTATTTCAAGTGCCCCCGGTACATAGGGCCATTTTTTTAGCGAGCGCGGGTCCTCAAGAGTTAAATCGGTATAAGTGACAGAATGTCGCCATTTTTCATGCACTGCGTGTTTATATTGTGCTAGTGAACAAAATTAATTGGTTATCAATATGCGGGAAAAAAAGAAATATATTTGGTGCAGTAAAAAGATCATGTTAAATCTAAATTAAATTTATCCAACACTGTTCCCAAGACAAGGTTTTTCAGCTTTTATACGTATCTCTAAAGAGAGTTATATGTTATGCTGCATGATATAATCCATAACATACAAATACAGCTACTAAGACTATAAGATCCTCGAAATACCGTTTAGGCTGTTTAGCAAATTGTCACCATTTTAAGACCCATAAAAACAAAATTAAAATATAAATTTGGGAATATTAGACATTAGTCTTAGCCTGTACGATTACTTTCAGTTTGACTAATGATCACTGTGCCCAAATGTGCCATCATATCCATTAATATAATTTTTATTTTATTCTAACCTATTCAACCGATATTTAGTATTTTTTCCTTATATTATTTTGTTATTTTGCTGGCGCGGCAATTTTTTGATAGATAACATATACAAGTTTACCGTAAATCTAATTTTGCACTTTCAATTCACCAATTATCACCGTCCAAACTCAACTGCAATCCGAATATAATATTAATATGTTAAATATATTATGTTAAAACATTAAATGTCGCCATCATTCAATAAACGTTCTTTTTGTTTTATATTCATTTGTTATTCCGTTCAAAAACCAATTTAGAACGTTTGTCTTTAAAAGTTACTTATAAGACAATATCTGTAGTGTAATAGTTTCCTTGTACACCAAATAACAGCTGTAATACAGCAGTTATACAGCCTCTTTTATGCTTGTACAGCTACTGTACAGCGCTAATAACGCATAAAGCTGCATAATTTGTGCCAACTTTTTACTTATAAGAACTGTATAAGCGCCTATACAGGTTTTATACAGCCAGAAAATACAGCCTCTAGTATAAAAACGAACTTTAATACAGCTCGTATACAGCTTGCATGCTGCTTGGGATAATATAGCCCATTTTAACTATGATTGTATCTATGCAAAATAAATTAAGATTTTATAAATAAAATAAAATGTAGAGGCTGTAATCTATGGAAGCTTCGACTTCATAGCTCGTGACCGACCTGAGGTCGATACTCATCAACGCTGAAATTGTTGTAAGTAAGCTCTGGCAACACGCACTTACAGTAACGCGGCGGGCTACATCACCTAAGGCTTTGAATTGTTGGTTGTGGTGAACTTCTGTATCCCACATTAAACCTTGAAGATGGATTACGAAAACTACAGTAACGATTCAGTAAAACACAATGTATCTGGTCTAGATAACATCTTTATATATAAAATTACATGTCACATTGTTTGTCCGCGATTAACTCCTAAACTACTGAACTGATTTCAATGAAAATTTGCTTAGATACTGTATGCAGTTTGGTACAACTTGAGAGATAGGATAGTTTTTATCCCGATAAGTGACCCTCAATATTTTGATTGGAATTTAAGGATATTTTATAGCACAAGGGGTCATCGGAGAGGACAGAACAACGTCTGCCTGACCAGCTAGTTGAATATAAAAATGTATATTAAACTTTAGACAATATTTAAGAAGATAAACAAAACGCATTGATCATAAGTTGCGATGATCCTACTGAAAATATTAAATCATAGCCATGTTGTTTTGTTTATTCTTAATACATATGTTTTAGATTATTTGGACGTTCGGAAGTGTGTGAAGGGAATTATAAAATTCCATTACATTCATGGGAACATACTAAAAGTTTCCCCACGCTCAATATGTTTACATGACTTGCGACCGTGATTTGCGTTTATGCATAAGTTTGAATTTGTTCAAAAATAGTTTAAAGTTAAGTGAACAAATTTAATAAGTACAACATTTAACTTTTAACGTCAGAGTTTTTCGTTCTCCAACGAATAAGAACAGTTCCATCACATTTCACTGGCTTTAGCGGTAATTCTTTTACTGTTAATGCTACACTACTCTGGAACTTCTTACCAGAAGACATTAGGCAGGCCCTAAATAAGGTAGTTTTTAAGAAGTTGGTTTGAATATTTCAGAAACAACAACTTCTATAAAAACATTAGTTAGTGCTTGCTACCTTTATTCAGGTATATTTATAATTTGTATTTATATGTGTTGTTTGTATCCATAGGTATGCTTATTATAAGCCCAATTTTAATATGTTATTATACCTATTTCTGTTTATTAAATTTAGTTATTTAATGCCAGCCTGCCACTCATGTTTACCACGCCATGGGTTGACTGGCAGAAAATACTAACTGGCATTAAGTCCGCCTTTTATAACCTTTTTAGTTAGAAAGTACAATTAAGTTATTAAATAAAAAAATATATAAAATAAATTATGAAAATAAAGAAAACAATATGAATATCAATTTTATGTGCTCGGTGGATGAGATTGAGGAACCAGTATGTCCAAGATATAATAATAAAATAAAATATGCGTGAGTGTCGTGGAACACTCGGTTGGAACGAAGTTCCTTTCGTAATATATTGTTATTGATAAACGTATTATATTATTGATTAACAAATACAAATAATTATATTACTAGCGTCTATTAAAATGAAGCGTCATTTAAAATAAAATAATATTTCTTTCATGGCAAGATAAGATAAAGTGCGAGGGAGATGGATATTATTCCATCTCGCTTCCTTAAAGCCGCCAAGGCCGTCTACACTACGTCAGAAGGGATCTTGACGGAAAAATCTTACACTTTTTGTCGCCGCGACCCCATCCGCCAAATCCGTAAAAAAATCAAGGTGTAGCTACATCGTGGACACCGTGGCCGTATGTTTTACTTGAATGCGTGTACGTAACAACCTCAAAATGGAGGCACTACCCCTTCGCCGCACGCGATGCATCATAGTCCTCACTCAACGTAATGAATTCTTTGGTCATTTAGCTATCAAGAGGTGTAATCAAATTTCGGTTGTTGATGATAAGTGTGTAGCTGCAACACCAAACTGTATCCCCCGATTATGTTGTCATCAGTTTTCTGAATTGCCTCCTACTTGGAAGCAAATTTAAAGACGTCAAAATTAAATAACAATACTGAAGAGTATTCTACTTTTTACTTTAATTACTCTTTTATAGTACAAGCGATTATCCCCAGCGCGACGTTTAAGTCTTTATTCGGATATAAGGTTATGTAATTGTTCGGATTTTCAGGTTTTAATCGCAAAGCGACACGTGCTGAAGAACTGAAAGTATTTTTGAGATTTTAGGCGAATTATACATGACTGTGTAAAATTTAAAATTATTTTATAAAGTAATAATGTATAATATATTAAGTATAATCGAATCCGCTACTTGCGTCACTGCAGCTAAACGCCGAGCCGTTGAGCTACCGAGAATTAGGATTGAATACGAGGTACTATTATACCCAATCGCTACCACTTGCCTTTTATATAGGAAAGTAGGTACGTAGTTTAAATAGGCAAAACTACAAATGACAAGTCTGTCAGTAGTTTTATTGACTACTTTTAAGCAAAACTAGAAATGGATAAAAATAGTAGCTGATAATAAACGTTCAGAAATCGCTGTTTAAACCAACTTCAAAAAAAGGAGAAGGTTCTTAATTCGATCATGTTGTAGCTATGTAATTTATGTAAACCCGTTTTATAGATTTTTTAATAGACCTCCAGGGAAATGCAGTTTAAATTTGTAAAATAAAAACACATAAAAAAATTGGTTGCCTGTAAAGTCGGTATACGGGCGAAAGTTTTACGTGACAACGACTTTGAGTGGTAAAATAATTTTATTATGTCTGTCTCTCTCGCTCTTAGGCGGGCTAACCATGCCCGAGTGGAAGGACGCGTTTCTCACTCGCTCTCATTGTGAGCGCATAACGTGAGCGGAGCGTAACGCAGTTTCTTGAAGTGTCACCCGGCAAACCAATTTATAAGACGTTGTCACGTCAACAACATTCGCGTGCGGCTTACATCAGCAGGAGAATTTAGCATTTTAAAAAGAAGCAGCGTAGTGAAAGGTACTTTGCTACCTAACTTGCGTTTATTATTTTTATTCATATTTTATTACAATAACCATAAGAATAAAATTGTATTCTATTTTATTATCTTAGAATACAAAAACATTTATTTAACAAATAATAAGTGCACCTCCAGGTGTACCGACACTATCTTAGTGAACAGACTATAACTAATTATGGTCGGTTGCTAGAAAACTATTACCGTAGTAGAAATCTAAACAATAAAATGATTCAAACTAATATGTAATGGAAAGGAGAGCAAAAAATGGAAGGCTTCTTAAAATGGAAGGAATCTGTTCTTCCGTCCGAACACAATCTGGGTGTCTTTAAAGCAAGAGTGAATAGGTATTTGTTACGTCAAGACAGTGTGATTAACCATCTAGGGCTTTATAACTGTTTGCCATCACGTAGAATTGCAGTCAAATACTGGCTTATAAATAGTGGTAGTGAAAGAATATCCACTACCTAATATCGTTCCAGGATCCGGAGAAGAATATCGAAGTCTACTCAGCTAAAAGCACTGCTAAAGTCAAGCAAAACTAGAATTTTAAGAGATTTGTTGTTCATTGCTAAACGGATATTATCGGTTACATTAAGTGAAGCAGTGACAGTGCTGTGACTAGGGCGAAAGCCCGACTGATATGAAGAAAGCAGCGTTAGACGGTAAGAAGAGAGAAAGTTGCGTATGGATAATGTGTTCCAAAACTTTAGAAAGAAAGGGTAAAATAGATATGGGATGAAAATGGGATGAGTAGTAGGATTAGAAACCTTAGGTAAAGGAAATATATATATGCTTGTTTCCAAACTTAAGGAAAAGATGAGGATGATATGGATAAATTAAATATGTGAGTAAGAATTGGAAGAAGTAGAGGTAGAACTGGCATAATCATCCTCGAGCATAGACCGTTACTACCAACGGCAGTTGAAGAGATGGCTAGGTTCCTCCATCACAAGGGAAAGGTGAAAAGGGAAAACGTGTAAGTAATGTGTTTAATTTGATATAGGGATCTAAAGTCATAGGAGTAGTATCATTTACTTTAACGTCTTTGCATTCTAAGATCGGAGACCTACCGAAACCAATGGAACGAAGGAATTTCCAAATCTCAGTAAAATTTCTATTATGGAGAGAGTTATATAAGTAGCGTCTTTTAGCATCCCGACACAGACGAATGCAGCGGTTTCGTAAAACTTTAAAACGATTTATGTTATTTTCAGGTGGTAGACGTTTATATACCTTCGCTTAGCTTTGTCCCTCTGACCTATGGCGTAGGGTTATGCTTTATTTTTAGAGGGGCATGGTTATTGTATATCTTCAAAATTATATCATTAAAGTTACAAACCTTATCATTAATATTAGTATTAGCAACAATAGGTGTCCAATCAATATTACTTACATCACGCTGCAATGCCTCCTGATCTATACCCTTATAATTACGAAGGAACAAGGATTGAGATTTCTGTTTAGGCGGACGGAGACGATAAGAGAGGTAAATTAAACCTTTATATGAAAAAGAAGCAGTTTATTTGCCCATGAGACATAACTCTATTAAGAAAAGAAACGATCATAATGTCAAGCAAAGAAGGGTTACAGTTAGGAAATGAGTAGCATAAAGGGGGAGAGTGTGAAACAGAAACAGAAACAGATTTTTTTTAATTCAATGCAGATTATAAATAATACTTATTAAAAGTCACTATTTTAATTACCACTGGTTCGACAAAAAACCCCTGTCCTGGGAAGAACCAGCAACAAACCCTGCGGGACTTTTTTTTTAAATAACAGCTTACAATCATGTATGTTACACAATTAACCACATAAAATAAATTAGAAATAGCTTGGTAGCGCTAAACTCATTCGCAGGGGTTATTATCATCTATAAAGAGTTACTTAACTGTGGAAACTTTATTGTTAAATGTAACATTAATATGTATTATGTATTAGACTAAAATTATGTATGTTTCTCTTGAAAATAAAATAAATAAATAAATAAAAATTCCTTAATATTATAATAACCCTTTTTATACAAACTTTGTTTAATAAAGTTTTTGAATTTTCAGCAGGTAAAATTTTGTATATTTTCTGGGATTTTGTTGTAAAAGCGTATACATCGCCTCAAGAATGAATTACTGACTTAGTGGAGTGGAGTAACTGATACTACTAGCTTGTGTCTGTTCCTAGTATCTACAGAATGAATATCACTTATTTTTATAAAACTGCTTTTATTTTTGTGTCCCTACAAGTTAATATATTAATTTCCTTCAATTTTTGTCGGAGCGACTCCTAAGGTTTTAAATCATAGATTGCTCTTATGGCCCTCTTCTGTAAAACAAATATAATTTCGGTGTCAGTCGCATATCCCCATAGCAAAATACCATACGACATTATGCTATTGAAATAGCTAAAGTAAACAAGTCTAGCTGTTTCCACACTGGTAAGATTTCTAATCTTTTTTATAGCATGTGCTGCAGAACTAAGTCTGCTTGCTAATTTTGATATATGGGAGCTCCATTGAAGCTTCGTGTCTAGTGTTATTCCAAGAAAAATTGTGGTATCGGCAAGATTCAGTTCCTCCCCATTTAATATTACATTATTATTTAAATGTTTGACATTTGGAGTAATGAATTTCATACATTTCGTTTTAGTGCCATTTAAAAGCAAGTTATTAACATTAAACCAATTTACTAATTTAGATATAGCATTATTTACTTCGTCATATTTTAATAATTGTCATTTTTATTTCAAAATTAATGAAGCGTCATCAGCAAATAATACTATATTATTGTTATCCGCTACTATGTAAGGTAATTCATTAATATATACCAGAAACAGAAAGGGGCCGAGAATTGAGCCTTGAGGCACGTCCATTTGTACTATCGACCTGGAAGAGCTGATACTATTAATGACAACTTTTCGCTTTCTGTTACTTAAATATGAAATAACTAATTGAAGAGCATTACTTCTTACACCGTAGTGTTGTAGTTTCCGATTAATGTTTCATGGTGGACACAATCGAATGCTTTGGATAGGTCACAGAATATACCCAAAGCATTCTGTGAATTCTCCCATGCATTGAAAATATATTTAATCAGCTCAACGCCAGCATCAGTTATCGAGCGACCCCTTGTGAAACCGAATTGATTTTTATGAAGTAAATTATTAACATTAAAAAAATAACATTTGATCAAAAATAATTTTTTCAAAAATTTTACTAAGTGTTGGCAGTACATAAATTGGTCTAAACTTAGCGGTGTCTAATGTACTACCAGATTTAAATAAAAGTATTACTTTACTATGCTTCATTAAATCAGGAAACATACCATATTCGATACTAGTATTAAAAATAATAGCTAGTTGAGGCGCGATTATATCTATTATAGACGCAATAACTTCAACGGAAATCCCCCACAGATCTGCAGTTTTCTTAATATCAATAGTTTTAAAATATATTACAATATCTTTTGATGATATTTTATTAAATGTAAAATTCTTTGTACACGCATTTATATTTTGTTTAAGTAATGATTCGGCGACGGCAGGAGAAGAATTCAGTGACTTGGTGGTTAAGATCGGAATATCGGTTAAATATTTCTCAAACACCATTGCAACATCTTGATCTGATTCAGTTAATTTGTTGTTAAAACTTAACCGGTAGTTTGAATTGCGAGAGTTGACCTTACCAGTTTCACTATTAATTATACTCCACGTCATTTTAATTTTATTAGAAGCCGTCTTAATGTTGTTGCTCAAATGCAAAGACTTGGCTGTGGAGCACACTCCTTTAAAAATTTTTGAATATTTTTTTACATATTCCCTAAATTCGACGCTAAGATTATATGACCTTTCATGGTAAAGTTCATATAACCTTTGTCTGCTCTTATGGACTCCTACTGTCGCCCATTCATTGAATGCCTAAAAGTGAAGTGAAGTGAAATTTCAATAGCCTCGCGAATCATCCTTGGAAGGTGACGGTATTCTTTAGCGAGGATTTGTGGTCAATCAAATCTGATGTAGTGACGGGGGCGATCATGTACATGTTCACAGTCTGCAGACTTCCCGGAGCGTCGAATCTTCACATCAGCTATGTGTTGTTTAACGCGGGTTTTATTGGTCTTTTAGTTTGTCCTATGTAAGAGAGACCACGTTCACAATCAAGCTTGTATACTCCTGCATCTTGCAGAGAGATATTACACTTGACTGATTGTAAAAACAGACTTATCTTCTTCAGCGGCTTGAAGTATGTTTGTGGCTCAAGGTGTTGCAAGCTTTTCATTTTACGGGACGATTGATTGAAAACGAATAAGTTTTTTTGCGATTTCTCAAAATAACCCCTAACGAGGGAGGGAGGGAGAGACGTAGAGGAAAAAAGGGAATGGTCTTTTTTTAAATTGAAAAGTGCTGGAAATACTCTTGTTTTATAATAATATAATATACATTTTTTTTAATTTTACCCTAAATGTTTTTAAAACCAATATTTAAAGTTTGTATGAAAAATATTTTTTCACACCTCTAAAGGACGGACTTCTAAAGGACGTAAAGCATGAAATTGGAATATTAGTTTCCTTTAGTTACGTAGAAAGGGTTTTGAAAAATTCAAATCCTTTAAGGGTGAATGGTGGTTTTACGGGACGATTTTATATTTATATAAAGAAAAAATTATTAAATGATTTTTGTAACTTGAAAATAATACGAAAACTTTTGGAATAAAATATTGGTATAAGTTTTATTTTCATTTTCCGATAATCTAACCTTAAAGTATGGAGACGAGGCTATAAAGTTTGCGTGGGGAAATAATGGTTCTAATTTGTCGGTGTTGGGGAAACCCGGGAATAGAAATTTTCTTACATTTTTTTTCTTACATTTCCAAAAATTTTCCCTTTTAAAAGGTATAAAACTATTATACAAAACAGTAAAGTTGTCAATTTATAGATATTCATGTAGAGGAAGTACATTTTATTTTAATGGCGCAGACCAGGATTATAATCCACGAGTGTGTGTGCAAGCACAGGTGCACTTACTATTCCTTCACACTCATAGTCCGATGGGATGGTAATCCGACACGATAGAGAGATCAGACTCAGAACTAACCAACGGCTTTACGTTATTTCTAACGCGCAGGGGTGAAATACTTTGGGCTGCTACTGAGATTAGTAGTTAGTTAATAGAAAACCCATCAGATTTAGGGCTAGAGGACTAGTATAGGTATAGTGTAATTTTATTTTTCATTTTATTTTTCATTTTCATATATTGTGAGCAGATAAATTGAATAATTAATGTAGATAGATACTTATGTCATTTCATTCATTTTGTTAGTGTATTTAAGTATTTAATTTTAGGTATGCATTGGATTGTAGCTTTCATTTGCTTATTGATGATTGAGATAGTTTATTTAGGGCAATCTCTTATCTGCTGTATGGGAACCAGTTGTAGGCTAGATAAATTCGGGAGCAAATTATGGATTATGGTATTGCGGTTATTTTGTATTTTTTTTACACTTTGAAACACAAGCGTATAGTTTGCCCAATTTGTTTCTTCGTTCAGTTGTGGGTCCATCCGCTATTTCGTTTGTGAGCCCATCTATTTGTTACTTTGTTAATTTGTCTGATTGACCGACTAACTGAATGTTTTTATCCAGATAAGTATCTTTCTAGGTCTTCGCGATAGTTAAAAGTACAAATAAATTATCATCACTCACGATAACAAAAGTGATAATTCCACGTGAACGAAGTTGCGGGCACAGCTAGTATATAAATAAATATGTACGCGTCCAAGTTGTAACGTCCAGATATTCATGACCCACGCTTATTATGATATCACATAATATAGAGAGCTCAAGCCATCACATGAAAATTTCCCATATTACGAACTTTTTGGAATGATAATGATCGCAGATTTTAAGTTAGACTAAGGTCTTATGTGAATACCGCTTCCATCAAAAATCTACCCAAAGTATATTTGAAACTCTAATATTTCCCATCATACTTCCCGTCCTTTCTTGTATCTATCCTACTTTCCTCAACTCTCAACAATTTGTGTTTTAACTTTATTGTATAATACACCACCTTCATAGACATTCATTGTGAACAATTCTTTGCGTAAAAGATTGTCTGGAAAGACCGCTTCCAGAGCGATAAGACCGCCTATTGTAGCTTCTTTATTTATTTCATTTTATTTTATATCGAAATAGTTTACAATTTTATAATAGTTTTCACTATTTTCCCCTTAGGGTTGGAGTATTTAAATATCATTAAACAAGTGTTACTTAGTTTCCAATCGGAAGGTTATCATAGTGTAAACAAAGATATAATTTAAAAAAAAAACATGTCAGAATTTTAAACAATCTTTCATTATTCATTTTAAGAGTAAATCGGACAATTTCTTTTTGTATGGAGAATGGGCCCACCACAAATTGTAGCGTCATTTAATGAAATGCATGTCAATTTATTCCTTACAATTTATAGATTACAATAGTAATATTAGTTTTACCGCATCTAACGGGAATATTGAGAAATCAACAATTAAAATATGAATCTGAGAATAACCTAAAAACAAAGTAAGAGCGACTATCTAGTAGTATTCACCGGTATTATAAGTTAAAATATAGTATAAAACAAAGTTTTAGGTACATTCAGCATTTATAGGTACTTTAAGATCGATGGAAAATCCTTTTAGTAGTGCCGGCAAAATATAGTGCACATGTATTGATTTATTGTGAGTGTACATCCAAAATACCATCAAAGTAGTCAAAAAAATATGATTAAAGCCAAGATGATTAAGGGATAATATTATGTCCATTTATAATATTATCTACACACGCTATATAGTTAGAAAGATGTTTAAAACTGGTTGTGTAAGGTTAAAAAACACAAAATAGGTATAATGTCACTGCTTTTATTATTGTAAATCATCATTTTCAAAGTATTCTATTAAAAGTCTAACAGTCAGGCAGACTGGCGCGGTGTCAAGACCATCAAGACTTTGTTTTAATATGTTTTGGTTGATAAGTAAGTAATTATACATCGCAAATAACATTAAACCCAAAATGACTTGGTAATAACATACCCATTTATGGTTTTATACACTAATAAATAAATAGCAAGGAAAATGTGTTTTTTTATCCAAGCACAACTGCTTGGATAAAAAACAATTATAATATCACTTTATTTATTTTTGTTAATCGTCATCATTTTCACGTTGCACTCAACTCGAGTTAACTGGAGTGGATACTCACTAACTCAAGTTCTGGCAAGCGGTAGTTGAACGAAATATGCGAGCAAGCGAGGGCAGAATGCGTTCATCGTGCATATGTCAATATACTAATTAATAAATTAAGAATCAATAGATAGTCAAATTATTAATAACATAAATGACTTAGCAAACCAAAATACATATTATAGTACTATAAGTACGTTTTTATTCCTATCCTACTAATTAAGTTAAGTAATAATAATTGTCCTAACACATGCGCTAGCATCGTATTAGTCTGCGCCCAACACGGTTGGATGGAAGAACAAATTAATATTTAAATAATTTGTAAGAAATTGACACAGCTTCGTTCCGCCAATTCGAGTTAAGTAACTCGACTTCAATTAGTGTTACATTAACCAGGACACGAATGTCAAAAAAACTCTTTTTTTTTCAGATTTCTTGATTCCGGTTAGATTTTCATAAAATCTTTAGGCCACTTACTATAATAAATTGGTAATTTTTATCGATCCACGGGTAATTAGGGACAGATTTGGTAAAGTTCTAAAACAATGTTTTTATATCATAATATGGTTATCCCCACCATCACGCAAATTAAAAAAGTATTTTAACTAGTTTTATGGAAAATTTTATAAATGCGTATTTCATCATCCAAAAGTAATTGTAACAATTTGCGAATTATAATCATTAATTAATAATTATTCACCTTACAAATATGAAATCACTACGTGAAATAAAAAGTGTAGTACAAAGCAAAACACCTTATTTCGCCCTCTAAGTACTTGAATGTTCAAAAATCATTTCCTAATTGATACATACGTAATTAAAGAATGCTTTTGTCCCAATTAAACACTTCTACGTCTAACGGTATTTTACGTTCACGTTTTAAAACCTTAAGGGCAGTCATTAAGGAGCATGTTAGGGCTGAATCTGAATGATTGGTCATGTAGAAAGAATGGACTAGGAAAGAATGACAAAGCAAATTTATGTTGCAGAAATGAACGGCAGAGTCGGGAAGGGACGTCCTGGACTAAAGTTTATCGACCAAATTGGCGATATATAGAAGATGTACCGGATGAAGAGTACCCTTAACCGAAGAGAATGTATGCGTAGGTATATGGATGTAAAGGAGGCGAGAGAGGTGTGTCAGGATTGTGCCAAATGGAAGTCCGTAGTCTCTGTCTAACCCCACTGGGTGACAGGTGTGAGTGTTTATGATTATTTATGATATTGTTATTCTTTGGAAGAACACTACCGATACAGCCTATCAAAGTCCACCCCCATTAGATAGGAGAGGAGGATTTGAGGTAGATGCCTTGTTTGGTAAGCGGTTGGCAAGCGCAGTTTTATAATTTTGAATTGTTATCATGACGATGCTGCTGATGCTTCTCTGTCCACCATCGCATAATCAAATAATCGATAGGTTTCCCTTTGTTCTTGACATAAAACATGTTTGAATTAAACGGCTTGATTCGTCATTCGTGATGCGAACTGCAAAGAAATGAAATAATTTGCCAGCATCTGTCACTCCATTCTGTTACGTACACTGTTGACAGAGAGATTGATGACATCTTATTAGGCTATCTTATTCCATCCACACCCTGCATAACTCATGGTGCACTGATGAAAAGCTGGATATGTCCGATGGATTCTCATTTTTTAGAATAAAGGTAACAAACGTGCACCTTGTAGCCGGCGAAAGGAAACGGGCAAGGTGTTCTGCCTGGGGAGCGGCCAACGCTCCGAGTGGTAGGTCGGAGCTATTGTATATATACTGTTTTGAATTCGGAACTTTGATAGCGCAATTTAGGCTTCGATGTATTTCGCTTGTGGCGCGACGACAGCGACGCCACAACCTGATGGTAATTTAATAATGTGGCCTAAAGACACATAGTACATACACCCTCCCTTGCTCTCGATTAAAAATCAAAATGCAGTTACGTTGCCACCCTCAGGAGTAAGATAAAATGCTGTGTGACCAGTAAAAAGTATCTCCGGTTTGCTACACGAAGCAGCAGCATTACACTGCTATTTTACGACCCATTATTGCTACATCTATTATATAGCTGCATCGTGGCTCTACTGCTTTAAAATTCCTGAATTACCATTCGTGAGTTACTTCTTCGTATATTCATTGCTGCAAAGATCTTACTACACTTAAAATAGAATGCAACATATTTTCACTCTTAGGATATTAATCATCATCATCATCATCATTACAGCCCTTCACAAGTCCACTGCTGAACATAGGCCTCCCCCAAGGAATGCCACAAAGCACGGTCCTGAGCCACCCGCATCCATCGACTTCCTGCATGTCTTACCAGGTCATCACTCCATCTAGTGGGGGGACGCCCTACACTTCGTCCGCCGGTACGAGGCCGCCACTCGAGAACCTTTTTTTCCCCATCGGTTGTCGGTTCTTCGAGCTATATGGCCGGCCCATTGCCACTTCAGCTTACTAATCTGTTGGGCTATGTCGGTCACTCTGGTTCTACTGCGGATATCCTCATTTCTAAGTTTATCACGCAGTGAGACTCCGAGCATAGCCCTCTCCATAGCTCGCTGAGCGACCTTGAGCTTCCTCATCCGGCCAGCAGTGAAGGACCACGTCTCAGTTCCGTAGGTCATCACTGGCAACACGCACTGGTTGTACAGCCTCGTTTTCAAGTTTTGAGGTATACATGACGAGAAGATGTGCCGTAATTTCCCGAACGCTGCCCAGCCGAGTTGAATCCGTCGATTGACCTCTCGGTCGAAGTTGGACTTACCTAGTCGGACTATTTGTCCCAGGTAAACATACTCGTCAACAACTTCGAGCTTAGTGCTCCCAACAACTACTAGCATAGGTGTGACAGGTGTGACATTAATATTCGACATTATTTAAATTTTGTCCGCACAGGGTCACAAGGTCGATAAACACAAAAATCCCGACGTTTCTATCCAAATAAAATATGTTCCAAGTTTTATATTCCATAAACATTTAATTGATGTAAAGACAAATATTTTTCTCAAGTGCCGGTTTAAGTTGCACGCGGTTGAGACGTAATTGAATACGTACAAGTTTTGTACAACCGACTTCAATATAAATATAATGAGACTTCTCAATATAGATATAATGAAACTAAAAGATTTTAAAATATAAAGTCGTAAATAATTTAGGATTAAGGTATCCCTAGATTCTGTTGATGTGTGTATATATATATGTGTATTTTAAACTTAGTAACATAAAGTATGTTTTAAAAAAATACAAAAACCAATGAAGTGTAAATATTTTCCATCCTGATATATTGTACGTAAAGTCTTGAATATTACGTATAGGATATCTATCGGGTATCGTGCGTGCATTTAATAGCCGGTAATCGCCACATGGTCTCCACCCGTTATCTTTTTTGGGTGCCAGATGTAGTGGAGATGACTATGGACTCTCTGAAGGTCTTGCTGTTCCATTTTTGGGCATAGCTTCAAATTCTGCCTTCGCTATTTTCAATTTGTCAGGAGCCAATCGCCTTGGTGCACAAGAAACTGGAGGTCCTGGAGTTGTTCTAATATAATAGAGAGTATTATGATTAGGAACTTTATGCGTGCCTGAAGATCGAGTTATATCAGGGAAGTTGCGCAAAAGAGTGTGATACTTAGATTCACCGGAAATCGTTTTTACCGATGATATGGCGTTTGATGAAAGAGCGAATATGGATATTATGGATGGTGATAATTACGCAGAAATGGGCTCCTAGGCAGAAAAGATTCTTACTTACTGGGTGTAAGTAAGAACTGCTAAATGGAATGAAAAACAAAGCAGATATTGGCTTTTGAGCTAATCCAGTAACACTGGCATTTGTCCTTTAGATCCTCTCATCATATTCAGGGGAAAATTGTTGGTCCTAGACGGACACATAACTACAATAGCCTCGTGATTGTTACATTCGTATAGAAAGTTTGTAGTGTTTTCAGATAAAGTTTTCTATTAATTAATTAACTATTTAAATTCAAAGTTATCAAATTACGTTTTATTACCATTCGTTTTATTTTAATATCATTGTTTGTTTTGTAATAAGATTTCTTCCGGACAAACTTTCTACGCAAAGAACTGTTCTTCACTTGAGGGAGATACTATGTACATACATATTATATACAAATAAGGGCCGATTTTTCAATCTTCAGATATAATCTGTACTATAATATAATAAAGCGAAAGAGTTTTTTTTGTTTGTTTAAACACGCTAATCTCTGGAACTACCAGTCCGATTTAAAACGTTTTTAAAATACATTCCAGCCAAATTCATGAGAAATAGTATTAGCTATCTAGCATTAGGCTGCACCTTTCAGCTAGCCTTAAATATTGAGTTTTTTTGAGAAGAAAAAGCGCTCCCGAAATGATTTATCCGCGTGCGCTGGCGTAATGGTTAGTTATACGTAAATACAAAGTTCTACAAAAACATAGATCTTAAATTCATCTAAAAAAAGGTTCGCGATACTATATGCCTATTTCTTATGCATAAGCCGCAATAAGTCAGCCGCAGTAATGTTCGAAGCTTGTTGATGAGCGGACCTGTGTCGGTTAAACTCGGTATTGAAACACGGACAGTGAGACTTAAACTATTACCTTATTGTTGCTACAGTGTTCATTGTCTTGTGACTATTGACAGTGTAGTCCCTTCCTCCGCATGTAAGCGAAAGAAACGGCTAACAGGAATGTACATTAACTGTAGTAGTAATATACCGTTTACTACTACAGTTAATGTGCCCCTTCGTACGCATATCGGTTAACCTCGGAATACTATATATACTATACAAGTATAATATTTCCTAAAAATGAGTTTGCAGCGCAGTTCTCCTACTGGATCTCACCTCGATCTCACCAAGCTACGGGATTTTGACTCTTCACAAGGCATTACCCCCAGAAAGAAAAAAACCCAATAGTGTGAAATTGCTGAATTTCACGAATAGCTGAGTAACTCACTTTCTTCATTTCGCCGTGGCATGTCCGAGACATGGCCAGCTTTTCAGCAAAGTATGATGACGTCGTTAAAGGAACTGCTTGATAAGCACAACGACAAAATATGCTAGTTGTGTGAAGATGTTAGTTATGTGAAGCAGCAGATGTCTTACTTGAATAAAACTACCGAAAACATGTCCTATGAAATTAATGACGTTAAACATAACATAACGGCCCTGAATAAACAAATAGAATCGACAAATTTCAGGGTATATGCCCTAGAAAAAGAATTGTCTGAAAAAAACACGTCATTACCTCCCTATCCACACAGCTCGGTGACATATTATACATATAAATAAAATATGACTACATAATAATAGGCTATACATACTTAGCATTGCGTCGATCTTTTTGTTTGCATTTGTGTGTTAATTACATTTGAGACGTTGTACTGTATTTGACGATAGAACTCTCAACACTGTATCCGATAGTCAATATAAGCATGCATTATGGCTATTATTACGCTGTGAAAATTCATTTATGTGCTTTTGTTTATTTACTTTTTACTGAACAAATATCTGATAACTTTCATTTTTCTAAGATCCGTAAATTGCTAATTAAATCAAAAAATAAATATTCTAAAGGTGTTACTGGAAGAAATAGAGGGATTCAAAATAATAATTATTTTAAATTGAAATACCTACCTACCATCTTAATACGTAAAGCACCAATAAAATTAAATAAACGTGGTACGAATGTACTATTATATTTTATGTCCTTATTCCTTTATTTTCTATAATAAATAACCTAACTTTACAAAATGGCTACTAGTAATAAAATATCAATTTATTACCAAAACGTTAAGGGCTTGCGAACTAAATCTTACGATTTTCTTTAAAGCATTCTAAATTGTAATGATTATTTTTTTTTTGCTTTATTTGGTTAAAAAAACAATGTTGAATACAATGTTGCTTAAAATTATAGTGTCATATGCATCACTGAGTCTGAGACTGAGACTGAGTACTAGAGAAGCTATTCCAAACAAAAAATGTGCACTACTCTGTTTTCGCAATTTTTTTTTTCTATTGTAATATTATTACTTATTTATTCACTTGAACAACAAATAATTTTACTTATTTGACTACTGAATTATTAATTACGTTCAGGTTTAAACTTTAATTTGAAAGCTCGTATTATTAGCGCAGCTCCACACTCTTTGAATATTGAAGTCGCACTAAATGACACTAAAGGTGTGCGGATTGCAGTACAGTTCATTTGAACATAGTGAATGTTCGGAATGCCAAATCTAGTACGTAGTACATATATATCGACGCTTCGAGGTATATAGATGCGATCTAGACTCTTTTTAGTTAGTTAGTTGTAAGTTTCAGAAATAAATAAATAAATAAATAAAAATAAATCATTAATCTTTATGTATTAAACCCCTCAAAAGTAATACAATTAACAAAAACTTGTTCTTTCGGTCAAATTTTGACAGTATTAGAAAGAGATTAGACTCCGTAGACTGGGATGTAAGATTTTGTACTATGCCCGACGTTGAAGATAGAGTTAAATATTTTTATGAAATTCTTAATAGTCTTATAGATTAACATGTACCATCTATGTACACAATACAAGTAAATATCCCCCGTGGTATAATCGTCCCCTTATTAAGCTCGATAAAGAAAAACGGAAATGGAAAACTTATCATAATGACGCAGACTACATAATACATTTTCTATGCTAAGGTCGAAACTACGCAAGATGGAAAGTGAATGTTACTCAAATTTCATTACCCTCTCTGAACGTAAAATTAAATCTAATGCTAAATTCTTTTAGTCGTACGTCAAACTGAAGAGAATGACTGGTAATATCCCCCAAAAATTGACTTACGACGAGGCGTGAGGCCCTGTCTGACGGTAACGACATTTGCGATGCTTTTAACTATTACTTTCAATCTGTTTTTGCTAGTCCGAATACCAATTGTAGCAATATTAAATTAGATGATAATATAAATCCTAATCCGATAATTGACATAAATACAATTTACCTAAATGATGAGATCATTATTAAAGAACTAGAGAATGTCAATGTTAATAAAGGTGCCTGGCCAGATGGAGTGCACCAAGTATATATCGCGCTGTACTAACGAGTTGTTAAAACCAATATCTATATAGATTTCTCCAAAGGTTTTTACAAAAATAACCATGACATACGCCTAAGAAAGCTTTGGAGGTTAGGAGTGCATGGTAGTCTGCTTCGTATATACAAAATCGCAGCCAGGCTGGAATGGTTACTGCTCGTCCTTTCTTGCGGTCCCTTCCGGGGTCCCACAAGGCTCACATCTAGATTATATCACATCACATATACCTCATCATATATCTCATCCCTGTGCTTTTCTCCTTGTAAATTAATGACAAAGGTGATGTCTTACATAACAGCCATCATCTACTGTGTGCAAATGACACTAAACTTTTCAGGAAAATAAATTCTATTGAAGATTGCCGCAAACTACAGTTGAGAGCTTATGTAATTATTGTGAAAGTAATAAATTGTACCTTAATGCAGATAAATGTTTTATAATAACATACTCGAGAAAATCAAACCCCTTAACTAATAATTATACTCTTTTTGAGAAGGCTCGCAGTCAAGATAAAACATTCGTGACTTGAGAATCAACATGAACGGTCAGGTCTCTTTCAACAACCACATAGATTCAGCCATAAAAAGAGCTTTTAGAAGCCTCGGTTTCATTAATAGAATAACTAAACCATTAAATAAGATTATCACTCTTAAAATCCTTTATTTCTCATTTATAAGATCCATTCTTGACTTAGGCTGTATAGTATGATGTCATTTTTATAAAAACCACATTGATAGGATTGAAAAGGTCCAAAAAATATTTATTAAGATTTTAAACTGCCGTTGCAACCGTTATGGCGTTTTTCAAATCGGAATGGTAGTTTCAGAGATTAGCATGTTTAAACAAATAAAAATACTCTTTTTCTTATCATATTCTAGCATTGTCATCCGAGTTTGAGTTTTATTTAAGATTTCAAGTTTCCAGCTCATCGGAAAGTCAGTTTAAAATCAATTAGTAAATTCCACCCGGAACGACAGACATAAAAGAAAGTGACTTAATATAAAAGTGGTAAAAGTACTGTATGTCGCACCCAATCCTTCCGTTCTGCTACCTCACACAATTTAAAAAAAACTTTAGACTATAAACCGACTAAAAACTTATTGAAGTATATTAATTGTAATAATCGTGTTCAGTCCTGAACTCTTAATATTTCCGCATTTTTACCTCCCTTTTGGTGTAAAATACAATTATTTGTACATCCTAACTCATGCACACATACACAAACACACACAAACACACTCACGTAGTTGTCACGCTTGTGAAAACTATGAAAAATGTCCTGGCACGGCAGGTTGGGCGCATGTATTCTGTGAAAGCGTGGTCCTACCCCGGCAGAACCCACTCATTCGTGCTACAACCATAATATAGCAAGAACATGGCTCTGCCACGTATAAATGCTTATGTACTATAATGATAATTTTTGAAAGAGCATACATGCCACTGCGAGTTTTATATTATTCAATAATGATTGCCACTGCGATTTTTTTATGCTGTGTATACCAATTTTTTACAACTTTAATACGTGGTAGAGCCATGCTGCAGCTATATTAGTAGTATAGTTGTAGTACGAATGGGTCGGCTCGACCGGGGAAGGACCACGCTCTCACAGAATACCAGCGTAAAATAGCAGCTTAACACTGCTGTGTTTCGTATGGTGAGTGTAGAGAACGGAGACCCTTTTACTGGAAAGAGGCATTCCATCTTAGTCCTCACGGGTGACAACGCATCTGCATTTTGATTCTTTATTGAAGATAGATGTAGATGTCTATGGGCCACAGCAACCACTTACCATCAGGTGGACTGTGTGCTCGTTTGTCACCCTATCCTATAAAAGTAAAAGTAAAGTAAAGTTACAGCCTATATACGTCCCACTGCTGGGCACAGGCCTCCTCTCATTTCTGAGAGGGTTTTAGGGCAAGGAAGTGTCCGCCGCGCCGCCCCAATGCGTGTTGGCGAACTTCACATGTCTTCGAAATATTTTTATATTTTGATTTCTCAGACATGCAGGTTTCCTCACGATGTTTTCCTTCACCGCCGAGCACGTGGTAAATCAGCACTTAAAATTGCAATTAACAATTTCATTGGTGCCGGCGGGGATCGAACCCGGGTTGCTCGCGTACTGTGTAACTTACAGCGAGCGCTAACCATCTGAGCTACCATACTCCTATAAAATAAAAATAAAAAAAACCTATTTGCGAGGCGATCGGTTGAACGATATTGACGTTGATGTGCTGCAGCGACATCTAGCGGTACTTGTAAGTTACAACAAAGTGTATATCATAATAACCTTCACTGTTTTAGAAACAAAATTTGATCTGTATCCGCAACTTATCAGCGCCACTGGTGATAAGAGGGCTGGATCTTTTCTCGCTTAACGGTTATAGCCATTCAGCGACGAAACGCAGCCGACGTGCTTCGGTCTTATACTACGGGGAGTTAGACTGTACAATAATTTGGGAATTTAGTTTTAGTTCTTTTTATAATGGTGATAATAATTGTCTATTTCAAAGTAAATAAATCTCTACATAGTATAAAACAAAGTCACTTCCCGCCGTCTGTACGCTTCGAAATTTTAAACTACGCAACGGATTTTGATGAATTTTTTTGAGTGTAATTGAATGGTTTAAATTTACATTTGGACTCGTTAGGTGGCCCTGTCGCCACGGCTTCGCCCGTGTGAAGCCGTGGCGGATCGCTAGTATTTGTATAAAACTTAATGAAAATTATTTATTTTTATACTATCTAAAAACAACAGGCGATCTAGCAGCTACACATTATTTTTCTATTATTTCCTTGTGCCATTAATGCAATACATGCAAACAGCATTCAAGCCATAGCGATTTTAATACAACTTGCAAAACCCGGCTGACATTGTCCTGCCTGTGTTTTTTATTTGCGAGGCATTCGGTTGAACGACATTGAAGTGGATGTGCTGCGGCGACATCTATCGGTACTTGTAAGTAACAAGATTACAACGGTCTTTCGTCCGAATACTAATCTTATATTAATTTTATTTAAGACAGTTACCAAGGTAGAGACAAAGACAATTACCAAGATAGAGTGATCGTATTTGAGTAATAGCTCCATCTACTACATTTTCCATGTATCACTATGAGAGTTAATTAATTTTGGTTCGATAAAATGACTTTACTAATAGAATGAAGTAGATGGCGCGTTAAAAGAATTAACAAAAGTAATAGAACAACTGAAATGTTTTCCTGTAATACAAAAGTTTCATTTCTATCGTGTGTCTTCACGACACACTGTTTTATATTATAGTAATAAATATTATATTTCAATGTTGTCATTAAATAATTTTATAAAGAATTTTAAAAGAAGAATTTGTTCCGGACTGCTGGTTATTAAAATAAATAAAATAAGAAATCATCAGCGTAGCATTGTGATGTGATGATGAGATAAGTTATGGACAGACTTCTATTAAAAATAAAAAGAATCACATATACTTGTCTTAATTACATTACCAACTGATCGACGCGGAAGAATTTAATTACAATAAATTTCATTTCATGGCATTACCTTACGCGCATTTTAGAAACAAAAATTGATCAATTTTTAAGCCACGTTAATAAAGTATTTATCTTATACATATATTAAATGCACATCATAAGCATTGCTCTTAATATTTTAATATATTGTCTTCATGTACCTAGATTTATATACTTACCGGTTCGGATCGTGTATTTATAATCACTATTACTTGTAAATATAGATCGTAAGTGAAATTTGTAATAAGGACATGGTGAATGGCTCAATCAAATACGAGTATATGATCTGTGTGAGTAGCCAACTCGTCTCAACGAATACTCAACTGAACTATACGTACATAAAAGATGACATTATTGAATAAAATAAATAAGTTAAAAAAATGCTTTTATCATAAACACGGTCTTAAAAATACTTTTTCTATCGAACGCATAATGCGCCCTATATCATAAAATTTACTAAAGTAAGAACCGCTTGTAAATTTTAAACAAAATTTAGAGAAAGTAAACATACTATGTGTAGTGTGTGTGTAATATGTGTGTAGTATGTGTGCGTGTAATGTGTTGTGTGAAAGTTTTCATACGTTTCCCCTCTGCACAGCCCTACGACATAAAAGGTCTTGGGATCATCGTTAAGTCACTGAGCAGATGTGGTAGTTCCATGTACAAGTACATGAAGGTTTTGATGTGTGTATGTATGTAATGAGTGAGTGATTTACACATAAATATCCTCATATCAAAATTCTAATTTTAATAGGTTTTCAACTTCAATAAATTCTAATGTCTTCAGCCATTCAGTGAGCTTTTGTTTACAGTTTCGATAAGTCATAGAATATATACCTAGTATTTTATTTATTTTATTATATAAATGAGACGAGATGTTTTTGTACTGATTGCGAGCAAATTTTTAGGAAACTAGCTAGAACGTTATCCAAGCCTGGTGCACTGTTAGATTTTAAGGCCTTCAGAATAGAGTGTACTTCTTCCATATCTGTATCGTAGAGAGCAAAAGATGATGTCGGAGAATTTGTACAAAAATTGTGCATAAATTGTCTCTTGTTTGGCTGGACAATCGCATCGGCCAAGTTTTGGCCACACAACTAAAGTAGTTATTAGCTTGATCAACGGAATCACCTGAGCAAGGTCCAATTTGCAGTAACTTTGTATTATCCTTTTTAGAGTGCTTCCTATATGTTACTTTAGCAACATTTTTCCAGAGATTCCAAGAATCACCCACCGAGACCGCCAGAAGCTTCTTTTCATATTTTCGTTTCAAATTGGTAACCAGATTTTTGCAATAATTTCGGTATCTTCGGTAGGAAATTCTAAGAATCTCATCGTTGGGATTTTGACGGAGCTTTTGCTGTAGGTTACACCTATGCCTAATACAACGTAGCACACCTGGAGTCATCCAAGGCTTAATTATACGTTTACATTTAGGTACATGAAGCAGTCTTGTATTTTTTTTAAAGATTGCATTAGTTTTCCTAACAATAATTCGGTTACTACATGCGGATAATTACATAAAAGCAGTTCATGTATGTTTTTATTTTTTAAATCGATTATAGCATTTTCAAAATCCAAAACAGATTTTGTTTTATTATACACTAATTGAGGTTTAACATTAGTAATGTGTAGCAATACCATAGTATGATCAGTTATTGTCGTGTTCAAAACTGCAACCTGGGCCACTTTATCGTGCGTATGCTTGAGCATTATAAAAAAGCTTGAGAATTAATATTCATATAATAACATAGTTTTCCTGTAATACAAAGTTTCACTTATATCGTGTGTATTCACGACTCATACTGTTTTATATTATAATAATAAATATTATATTTCAATGTTGTCATTGAATAATTTATAGAGAATTTTAAAACAAGAATTTGTTGTACTTCGGTGTTCCGGACTTCTGGTTATTAAAATAAATAAAATAAGAAGAAATCATCAGCGTAGCATTGTGATGTGATGATGGGACAGTTATGGACTGACTTCTATTAAAAATAAAAAGAAGTCACATATACTTGTCTTAATTACATTACTAACTGATCGACGTGGAAGAATTTAATTACAATAAATTTCATATCATCGCATGCGCATTTTAGAAACAAAATTGATCAATTTTAAGCCACGTTAATAAAGTATTTATCTTATACATATATTAAATGCACATCATAAGCATTGCTCTTAATATTTTAATATATTGTCTTCATGTACCTAGATTTATATACTTACCGGTTCGGATCGTGTATTTATAATCACCATTACTTGTAAATATAGATCGTAAGTGAAATTTGTAATAAGGACATGGTGAATGGCTCAATCAAATAGGAGTATATGATCTGTGTGAGTAGCCAACTCGTCTCAACGAATACTCAACTGAACTATACGTACATAAAAGATGACATTATTGAATAAAATAAATAAGTTAAAAAAATGCTTTTATCATAAACACGGTCTTAAAAATACTTTTTCTATCGAACGCATAATGCGCCCTATATCATAAAATTTACTAAAGTAAGAACCGCTTGTAAATTTTAAACAAAATTTAGAGAAAGTAAACATACTATGTGTAGTGTGTGTGTAATATGTGTGTAGTATGTGTGCGTGTAATGTGTTGTGTGAAAGTTTTCATACGTTTCCCATCTGCACAGCCCTACGACATAAAAGGTCTTGGGATCATCGTTAAGTCACTGAGCAGATGTGGTAGTTCCATGTACAAGTACATGAAGGTTTTGATGTATGTATGTAATGAGTGAGTGATTTACACATAAATATCCTCATATCAAAATTCTAATTTTAATAGGTTTTCAACTTCAATAAATTCTAATGTCTTCAGCCATTCAGTGAGCTTTTGTTTACAGTTTCGATAAGTCATAGAATATATACCTAGTATTTTATTTATTTTATTATATAAATGAGACGAGATGTTTTTGTACTGATTGCGAGCAAATTTTTAGGAAACTAGCTAGAACGTTATCCAAGCCTGGTGCACTGTTAGATTTTAAGGCCTTCAGAATAGAGTGTACTTCTTCCATATCTGTATCGTAGAGAGCAAAAGATGATGTCGGAGAATTTGTACAAAAATTGTGCATAAATTGTCTCTTGTTTGGCTGGACAATCGCATCGGCCAAGTTTTGGCCACACAACTAAAGTAGTTATTAGCTTGATCAACGGAATCACCTGAGCAAGGTCCAATTTGCAGTAACTTTGTATTATCCTTTTTAGAGTGCTTCCTATATGTTACTTTAGCAACATTTTTCCAGAGATTCCAAGAATCACCCACCGAGACCGCCAGAAGCTTCTTTTCATATTTTCGTTTCAAATTGGTAACCAGATTTTTGCAATAATTTCGGTATCTTCGATAGGAAATTCTAAGAATCTCATCGTTGGGATTTTGACGGAGCTTTTGCTGTAGGTTACACCTATGCCTAATACAACGTAGCACACCTGGAGTCATCCAAGGCTTAATTATACGTTTAAATTTAGGTACATGAAGCAGTCTTATATTTTTATAAAGATTGCATTAGTTTTCCTAACAATAATTCGGTTACTACATGCGGATAATTACATAAAAGCAGTTCATGTATGTTTTTATTTTTTAAATCGATTATAGCATTTTCAAAATCCAAAACAGATTTTGTTTTATTATACACTAATTGAGGTTTAACATTAGTAATGTGTAGCAATACCATAGTATGATCAGTTATTGTCGTGTTCAAAACTGCAACCTGGGCCACTTTATCGTGCGTATGCTTGAGCATTATAAAAAAGCTTGAGAATTAATATTCATATAATAACATAGTTTTCCTGTAATACAAAAGTTTCACTTATATCGTGTGTATTCACGACTCATACTGTTTTATATTATAATAATAAATATTATATTTCAATGTTGTCATTGAATAATTTATAGAGAATTTTAAAACAAGAATTTGTTGTACTTCGGTGTTCCGGACTTCTGGTTATTAAAATAAATAAAATAAGAAGAAATCATCAGCGTAGCATTGTGATGTGATGATGGGACAAGTTATGGACTGACTTCTATTAAAAATAAAAAGAAGTCACATATACTTGTCTTAATTACATTACTAACTGATCGACGTGGAAGAATTTAATTACAATAAATTTCATATCATCGCATGCGCATTTTAGAAACAAAAATTGATCAATTTTTAAACCACGTTTATAAAGTATTTATCTTATACATATCTTAAATGCACATCATAAACATTGCTCTTAATATTTTAATATACTGTCTTCATGTACCTATATTTACCCACTTACCGGTTCGGATCGTGTATTTATAATCACCATTACTTGTAAATATAGACCGTAAGTGAAATTTGTAATAAGGACATGGTGAATGGCTCAATCGAATACGAGTATATGATCTGTGTGAGTAGCCAACTCGTCTCAACGAATACTCAACTGAATTATCCATACTAATATTATAAATGCGAAAGTGTGCTTGTTTGTTTGTTTGTCCTTCTTTCACGTCGCAACAGAGCGTCGGCATGGCATGATTTTTTGTATGGGGATAGTTCGGTGGCTGTAGAGTGACATAGGCTACTTTTTTCCGCGGAAAAACATCTCATTCCCGTGGGAAAATCGAATATGTTGCACAAGTTTGTCCTTCTTTCACGTCGCAACAGAGCGTCGGCATGACATGATTGTTTGTATGGGGATAGTTCGGTGGCTGTAGAGTGACATAGGCTACTTTTCAGCGGAAAAACATATAATTCCCGTGGGAAAATCGAATATGTTGCAAAATTAAATTCAGCTAGGTAAGACTCATTGAGCAAGCTGAACGTCAATCTACTATAAGGGTCAATCTACTATAAGGGCTATCTGAAATACCAGAACAGACACAGGCGCGAAGAGATGCAAATGCACAGCTCCAAGCTGAACGTCGACAAAATTTTCAAAGAAACAATTGGTCGGTTTTTAATGACGCAGCATTCAGTTATGATCCGTTGATTGATTATAAAAATCACAGGTTAGTTGTTATCGGACTGATGGACAAAGCGTGTTGATTTTGCAGCGCTTTAAAATGGAAAGATGAGACCGCAGGCATGTGTTGTTCCAATGGCAAAGTGTCTCTTCCGTTACTTGGGGAACCAGAAGAACCTTTGAAAACTCTCTTTTTATATGATGCTAATGAGTCACGGCGCTTTTAAACAGGATCCGGAAATATAACTCATGCTTTCAAATGACGTCCTTCGGAGTTGACCGGGAAATAATAATGCCGGGATTTTCGCCTACATTTACGGTGCAAGGGCA
>JAGSMP010002666.1:0-20135 GCA_029286625.1 Parnassius orleans | reverse complement strand
CATTGAGCAAGCTGAACGTCAATCTACTATAAGGGTCAATCTACTATAAGGGCTATCTGAAATACCAGAACAGACACAGGCGCGAAGAGATGCAAATGCACAGCTCCAAGCTGAACGTCGACAAAATTTTCAAAGAAACAATTGGTCGGTTTTTAATGACGCAGCATTCAGTTATGATCCGTTGATTGATTATAAAAATCACAGGTTAGTTGTTATCGGACTGATGGACAAAGCGTGTTGATTTTGCAGCGCTTTAAAATGGAAAGATGAGACCGCAGGCATGTGTTGTTCCAATGGCAAAGTGTCTCTTCCGTTACTTGGGGAACCAGAAGAACCTTTGAAAACTCTCTTTTTATATGATGCTAATGAGTCACGGCGCTTTTTAAACAGGATCCGGAAATATAACTCATGCTTTCAAATGACGTCCTTCGGAGTTGACCGGGAAATAATAATGCCGGGATTTTCGCCTACATTTACGGTGCAAGGGCAAATTTATCATAGAAGGTATGAGTCTTTTCCTATACACAGTGTGACCAATAGTGTTATTGTGGATTTCGGATGACTAAAACATCTAGGAAAGCTAAATAATTGTTTGCCTCTAACTCCATTGTGAATTGTATTTAGAATTTATGGAATTAAGGTGGTCTAAAATGCAGTTACTTTGTCAGATGGTAAAATTGTGAAAGTATCGTCTACGTACCGCTTGTAGAATCTTGGAATTACAGAACAGTAAGAAGGGCTTTCTCCTCAAAGTCCTCCATGAATATGTCGGCGACTATGGAGATATGGGTGAACCCATTGCTACGCCATCTACTTGTTTGTAGAACTCCTCCTTCCACAATAGATAGCCAGATGTAAGGCAGTGTTTTAATAGTAATGCATATTCGTATTCTTCTAGCTTCTTGTTACAATTGAGATGCAGTCTTCAATAGGTAAGCATGTAAATAGTGACTGAACATCAAAACTGACTGATAGTTTCATTGTCAGCGAGATGTAGGTCTTTATCTCACTAACAAAATGGTACGAATCCTTCGTGTGTGCTCTGGTTTGTCCTCTCAGCGGTGACAGAACTTTTGCCAAGTGTTGAGCCAATTTATAAGTTGGTGAAACGATCTGGCTCACTATAGGACGTAGTGGAGCGTTTGGTTTGTGTATTTTGGTAACCCATACAACCTCGGTGGTTTGGTACATGGTGGTATTATCGAATTTACGTCGAGATCTAATTTTTCGGAGTAATTTTTAACAGATCGCTTGTTGTTTTAAGCACATTGGTTGTAGGGTCTGTTTTGACCTTTTGTACGTACTTTTGTCCGATAAAAGTTGTTGTATTTTAGAATTATAATCTGACGTATCCATTACTACCGTAGCATTTTATCTGCACGGAGAATCGTGAGTTCTGGTTTGTTGCGTAAGTTGTACAACGCTTTAATCTCGTCTTTGGGTAGATTTAGTTTCGGCACTGAACTCGACGTAACAAGGACGAAATGTCTTGACGTTCATTCATTCATTCATTCATTACAGCCCTTCACAAGTCCACTGCTGAACATAGGCCTCCCCACGGAATGCCACAAAGCACGGTCCCGAGCCAGCTCCATCCATTGACTTCCTGCATGTCTTACCAGGTCATCACTCCATCTAGTGGGGTCGCCCACACTTTGTCCGCCGGTACGAGGCTGCCACTTGGGAACCTTTTTCCCATCCGTTGTTGGTTCTTCGAGCTATATGGCCGGCCCTTGCCACTTCAGCTTATTACTAACTTTGGCTATGTCGGTTACTCTGGTTCTACTGCGATATCCTCATTTCTAAGTTTATCACGCAGAGAAACCCCGAGCATAGTTCTCCATAGCTCGCTGAGCGACCTTGAGCTTCCTCATACGGCCAGCAGTGAAGGACCACGTCTCAGTTCCGTATGTCATCACTAGCAACACGCACTGGTGGTACAATTTAGTTTTGAGGTTTTGAGGTATGCCTGACGAGAAGATGGGTCATAATCTCCTGAACTCTGCCCAGCCGAGTTGAATTCGTCGATTGACCTCTCGGTCGAAGTTGGACTTACCTAGTCGGACTATTTGTCTCAGGTAAACATATTCGTCAACAACTTCGAGCTTAGTGCCCCAACAACTACCGGCATAGGTGTGACATGGACATTAAACATGATTTTGTTTTGTCCATGTTCACCTTGAGACCTATCCGTTGTCAGACACTATTGAGGTCATTGAGCATAGTGCTTAGGTCCTCCAGCGATTCTGCCATAAGGATTATATCGTCGGCAAATCGAAGGAGAGGATGTACTCGCCGTTGATGTTAATACCGTATCCTTTCCAGTCCAGTAGCTTGAAAACGTCTTCCAATGCAGCGGTGAAGAGTTTTGGGATATTACGTCACCCTGTCTTACACCTCTCTGCAGTTGGATAGGTTTCGTACTCTGGTTCTGTACTCGGATAGCCATCGTAGCCCTACTGTACAAACACTTCAGCACCTCGATATACCGCTAGTCCACTTGGCACCGCTGAAGGGACTGAAGCACCGCCCAAATTTCGACGGAATCAAGGCTTCATAGTCCACATACGCAAGGCAAAGTGGCAGATTGTACTGTCGGTCTTCTGTACAATTTGCCGAAGAGTATGTATGTGGTCTATGGTGCTAAAGGATTTTCGGAAACCCGCTTGTTCGGGAGGCTGGAAGTCGTCGAGTCTGCATGCGAGACGATTCGTAATGACTCGAAAACAGCACGTGGCGCGGCTCAGAAGGAAATCGGTCTGTAGTTCTTCAAGAGAGCGTTGTCGCCTTCTTGAAGAACAAGACCACCGCACTTCTGCTCCACGCCTCCGGTGTATCGCCATGGAGGACGGAATTAAAGAGCTTCTGAAGGACTTCAGGAACCGGTTTCCACCCGCTTTCAGAAGCTCCGCTGTAATTCCATCCTCGCCTGGGGCCTTGCCGTTTTAAGGTGCTGGAGTGCCATTCTAATCTCGCTCAGACTGACGTCCTGGATATCATCGGAATAGTGTCGGATAAGACTTTCTCTTGGATCGTTACTCACACTTGCGCGTGGCTCCAACGATGACGTACAGCTGCCCATAGAACCTCTCAATTCACTCAAAATCTCAGGTGTCCCGGAAACGATGCTGCCACAATCGGTCTTCAGGTTCGACAGTTGGCTCTTTCTGGCAGACAGATCTCTGGCAAAGACTTTGGAGCCCTGGTTCCGCTCGATCGCTTCTTCAATACGAGCTGTATTGAAGTTGCAAGTCCCGCCGCATGCATTTGGAGATCTGTGTGTTCAGTTGCATGTATGCTGTCAAATCTGCTGAAGACTGCAGCTTCATCTCCCGTCTAACAGCCATGAGATTAAGAGTGTGATCGGAGTTTTTGTGTTCTTCTGCGACGGGTCTTACAGAACTTAGCTCCGACCGCATGGACAGTTTCCACAAGCTTGTCATTCATATCGTCCACTTCATTGCAAACTTCTAGGCACTGAAAACGATTTTGTAACTCGAGCTGAAAGTTTTCGGGACTTTGGATTAGAGCACGAGGGGGACGGAGCGTTGACTTCATTAGACGTGACCTCTCCAACTTAACGTTTAGGTTTAGTGTGCCTCTCACCATTCGGTGATCGCTGCCAGTTTTCACCCTCGCGATCACTGAGACATCACTGAACAGTTGTCGTCTGGTCGTCATAATGAAGTCAATCTCATTGTTTGTCGAACCCTCGGGGCTCGACCAGGTCCACTTTCTGTGGGGCCGCTTTTGGAAGAAAGACTTCTCCATAAAGTCGGCCAGCTGCTGGCCCCTGGGGTTCCGATGCCCTATTCCGAATTTTCCTACTTTCAGCTCACTGCTCTCTCTTGTGCCTAGTTTTGCGTTGAAGTCTCCCATTAACACCGTATAGTGGGTTTTGGAGGAATGCATGGCTCTAGAGATATCCTCATTCATTTCTTCCACCTCCTTATCGGGGTGTGCCGAGGTTGGTGTAAACCTGTATGACCTTCAGCGAATACCGTTGGGTGATTCTGAGTATAAGGTACGCAACCCTCATCGACAAACTCCCGATCTTTACAACGTTATTAACGAGAGACTTGTGGACGATAAATCCGACACCTCCTTGGGACAGATGGTCGCCCTCCCGGTGATAGAATAAGTTGCCGGATTCGAGGACTACCGTGTCCTCCCCTCTTCGGACCTCGGATAGTCCTATTATATTCCAGCGTAACTATCTATCTCTTCTTCCATCTCCAGGATCTTCTCGTCAGTCCTCAGGGTGCGTGCGTTATATGTTGCCAGGTCGAGTCGTCGTAGGTGGCAACCGAACCTCCACCGGAGATTCTAGCACCCCTGCCCGCCGTTATCATGATCGCCACCGTAGCCAGGAATAGCGGGGCCGCCGGGGACTGGGGCCGTTTCTTTGTGTCGTCGCTCATGGGGGTATATTGCCATAGTTGCCACGCTTGGCGAGCGGGTTGGCAACCGCAGTTTTTATTGTTTTTGGCTTTTATCAGAAAGATGCTGCTGCCCATCTTCTGTATCAGTTTCCTTGTCGCCCTTACGACACCCACGGGAAGATATGGGGTAGTGGGTATTCTACCCGCCACTACACGGGTCTTGACGTATGGCCTCTAAATCTTCTTTTCCCACATTGTTTTAAAACAGACAATCCTCAACGATACAGATAATTTCCTCATACGGGATTTTCGCGGTGTTATTATGAAATTCAGGCCCTTCGATTATACTTTTATTGTAGGTTCGTCCAGTGTTTGTTTTGACAGATTATAGATCGTGCGTTGTTTATTGTTTGCGTCTGTGGTCAACGGTTGTTGTGTTTCGTTTCTACGGTGCCATGGATGTTTGGCATTTGATTTGATAGTTAATTTTGATTTTTTTTCTATTTGTTTATTTTGCATTCATTATATTTCGATGTTTCGCGTTTGTTTAAAGTTTCAATGCAATTATTAAAATCAAATGTCGTTAAACTGTCTTTAACTCACTGGACAAATTGTCTATGGTATTATTTATGAATTGTAGATCGAACCGATTTTGCTGAATCACCGTTCGTAACAACTTTTTACTTGCCTGATTTGGATCTTAGCGCTTCCTCGAATGTCTGTTTTTGGTTGATATTTGACACGTAGTAATGAGATTATGGTCTCTGCATCTCTTCAAGAAATTTAAAGATGTTATATATCTTGCACGCTTAGTTTTAAGATCTTCTAATCGGCGCATTTTATTGCTATTACCAGTCCGTACTGGTTTATAATGATTTCTTATATTTACGCGAACACTACACATTGAATAAAACTATTTTTACGGATTTTATCGCGTTTAATTTTACTAATTTTGATTCTCGACGTTTCGGGTGCTTTACAGCACCCATGGTCACGGGGGACTGAGGTGTTTGACATCCTAATGTCACAGTTAGCCCGGCTACCTTCAGTTTTTGAATATTAATTTTGGTCCGATCTACGCAGAATGAGCTTACAGTATCTTGAAGTCTTGCAGTAAAGCCATAGGTGCTGTAAAGCACCCGAAACGTCAGGAATTAAAAATAATTTAATTAAATGCGATAAAATCCGTAAACTAGTTTTATTCAATGTGTAGTGTTCGCGTAAATATAAGAAATCATTATTTGTAAACCAGTATGGACTGGTAATAGCAAATAAATTCGCCGATTAGAAGATCTTAAAACTAAGCGTGCAAGATATATAACATCTTTAAATTCTTGAAGAGATGCAGAGACCATAATCTCATTCCTACGTGTCAAAATATCAACCAAAAGGACATTAGAGGAAGCTAAGATCCTAAATCAGGCAAGTAAAAGTTGTTACGAACGGTGATTCAGCAAAATCAGTTCGATCTACAATTCATAAATAATACCATAGACAATTTGATACTTAATCCTACGCAAAAACGGACCGCAGATTCGTGATCAGAGCATGCCAAAACCTTTCTGTTTTTAAGGAATCGTTAACCTACCGTCAGCCGATGAGGGAGTTGTACTAGTTCTGACTCAGTGAGCCAGAACTGGTACAAACTTACTACTGTGGTAGTTACCGCCACAGAGTGATAACAGTTTTCGCTGGTAGCAGGCCAGCCTGGATGGTCTGGGCAGTGGTGCGTGGGACGGCTGGTCAAGTCTGGCCTAGTTGGTAGGGCGGTCGGCGTCGGCTCTTTACTACACTGTGAAGGCCCGTAGCGGTAGGACTCCAGTAGAAGAACCCTAGTAGTAGAACCCGAGCAACAAACACTGAAATAACAAATAAATAATTAGTAAAATCTATAAAATAAGAATAATACAATTTTAACAAGAGTCTTATTAAATGTAAACGTTTGTTTGCAAAATGCAAGGGAAAGGAATGACTGGCTTATATGCGTACGACCAGAGATTAGTGTTGAACAGTTAACCGATTGCGTGAGGTTTAACGGATTAAATTATTTAGAGTCGTACTATACTATACATGAGCCATAATGAGTATTCGAAAGATCCAACTAAGTTAATGATTTTAGAATATTCAGTAATTTATTACTATTAACAATATTAGATATTTTGTATTACACTGTAATAGAGTACAACGCACAATAAAACATACTCGTAATACTCGTATATTTCACGGTTTTTAAGTCTTTATTAAGTAAAAACAAATTTATATATCAGAGCACAATTTACATTGTTGAAGATGACACGCAGACATGACGAGGGTGTCGGTGATGCCAACACAAAGAAAAATTATTGCAAACATAATTATTATTAATATTCATCCAGAACAATATTTTTGGATGGTTTAAAACTTATAACTTTTTAATAGCAGTTTAAAATAATATAAATGTGTACTAAATATTATATTAATTATGTTGAATTTACACACATCAAAAAAAGTTTGCGATCAGTTTGAAAAATCGAAATCTTTTTTGTTACGGTAGACTATATAATAATTTCTTCTTCTTTTTAGATTGTTTACTTTTAAATACAGAATAAGAATATAAAACAATAAAACAAATTGAATTGCTTTTCCATATAAAAATAAATTCAATCCAAGCTTATGCTCATTTAAAAATTTGACTTACAATTAGTCAGTTTTAAAGGATTTAAAATATTTTTTCGAGGAGAGTTGTGATTGTAAAAATGCCAAGAGGAAAGAATGAGAATATGAAGAAGACGAGAAGGAAAACTTTTGGCAAAACTGTCTCTTCGTTGACGAATCGCAAATCATTACTCATCCAGATAACCGACGTGTCCGTATCTGGAGAAGACCTGGAGACTATGAAAGGCAAAGAACTACCACTGGTGCAAGTAGGCCTTAGGTGGTAGGTGGATCCCAAGCCCGACAGTCATGATGGCCGTTGGTAGGATGGTAGGCCAACACTCTGTTAGCTCGCGGCACGGCAAACAAGTAGGCCTTAGGTGGTAGGTGGATTCTGAGTCCCAGACGGAGGCCAGCATTAGAAACTTCCAATAGCACTATATTCGCCTTAGTCAAATTCCAGCACCACTTCTAGGAAGTTAAAATTTCCTACGCACTAAGCAGCCTCAGCAGAAGAGATAGAAATTAAGCAGAACAGTTACAATGTTTGCTATTATTAAATAAATAAGAACTCACCCCAGCGGGATCAACTGCACTTTGAATAATTTAAATTTTAAATGTGGTAAGCAAATTCAACGGTCGTTCGTATAGGCTCACGCGTTGCGAACTTCAAGCAGTCTTTAGGTAGAAATTAACAAGGAATGGCCCGAACGGGGACTCGTGATCGTGTCAGAATTCTACCGAGTCTTTTGATTTAGAGATCGGTCAGCAAATCGGTTCACGGTGCGGGGATTAAAATAATTATTTTATGGTTCCGTAGAATAAGTATTTTAAATTAATAATATGTAATAATTGATTTGTTTTTATTTTAAGATTAAAATATATTACTATTACCTATTTAAGATTATATCTATATTATTATCTATTTAAGATTAATTATATTTATTTATAAGGGTGCATTCAGATGCACAGTTACACCGGCACTAACGTAACATATAGATAAAAATTTCACCGCAATTGCACTCAATGCAAACAATGCTCATTATCAACTGAAGCAAGAGGCTTAAAACTTAATATTTAATTGCAGGAAATTGAACTTCTACGCGCCGACCAGAACACGGAATTATGTTCGAGTTCAGGAGGCGTTTAAATACTCATTATTATCAACAGTTAATTGTGCAATTCGAATAGCTGTAATTGAAATGCAGCAATGAGCTCGAGGGCTCATTCGTATTTACCGCTGCTTTCTACAATTCTCTACAATCCTTTCATTTTGTTTGAATATCCATTATAAAATGCTTTACTTGTTTCCAATTTTGTAGAGCCCAGTACTAAAAAAAGTAAAGGATTAAAAAAATAGGTGACTAAGTTTATTTTTTTTCATTTAATTTTAATGGATTGTTACTTAATAATTTCTTATATTTACGCGAACACACACATTTAATAAAACTACTTTTACGGATTCTATCGCGTTTAATTAACTTATTTTTAAATTCCCGCCGTTTCGGTTGCTTTACAGCACCCATGAGTCCCCCGTGACCAAACTGAATGTGATAAAACTGAAAAAAGAACTAACAGTCCACCTGTAAGTGACACCTACACATGTTATGGGGTAGTGGATCTCTTACGCCGCCACTACTCGGGGAAGAAAACACTTGATAAAGTGACAGTCAATAATGATTTCTTATATTTATGCGAAGACTATTTAAAAGTTAAAAAGTGGATTTATGAAACGCCAATATCCAATAGTAAGCTGCCAAAGGATAGTGATATGATCCTATATGATATGATATTATGTTGAATGTTAAAAGCTACAGCCTATATACATCTCACTGCTAGGCACAGGCCTCCTCTCATTTCTGAGAGGGTTTTAGGGCTAGGAAATGTCCGCCGCGCTGCCCCAATGCGTGTTGGCGAACTTCACATGTCTTCGAAATATTTTTTTTCTTATTTCTCAGACATGCAGGTTTCCTCACGATGTTTTCCTTCACCGTCGAGCACGTGGTAAATCAGCACTTAAAATTGCAATTAACAATTTCATTGGTGCCGGCAGGATAGAACCCGGTTGTTTCGCGTACTGTGAAACTTGCAGCGAGCGCTAACCATCTGAGCTACCACGGCATGTTGAATGTTGAATGTTGAATGTAATCATCATTATTAAAAAAGAAATAAATTTTCAGACCTTCTTGACCTTTCTTCTCTGTAAAGGTCTTCTTAAATTTTTTAAGTAGAAAATTTTGGGGTTAATTGGGTTCGTAATTAGCGAAATCTGAAAAATTAAAGCACACATTGCTGCGTGTGTCTTTAGTATCTAGAGAGCAAATTAAATTACAGACTCTGAGGCATTCCATCCAAGTCCTCAGAGATGACAAAACATCTGTAGCCTCCTTTGCTTGATGTTGGTCTCAGGTGTCCATGGGCTGCAGTAGCCACTTACCATCAGGTGTTAGTACAGTTTGTTCGTTTGACACTTACACACAAATGTAATTTAGTAAAAGAACTAAGCAATTATTTAACCATATTAACCGGTTATATTATTATTTATCATTAATACATGAGAATGACCACAATTTCCCAGAATAGCAGCGAAAAATAACAGCTCAATGTCGCTGTATTTCGTACGGTAAGTGTAGAGAACCGGAGACCCTTTTTACTAGAAATGAGACATTCCATCTAAGTCCTCAGTGTCACTACTACTGACGCATCTGCATTTTGATTCTTAATCGGAGAAAGCTGTAGATATCTTTGGGCCACAGTCTGTGCGCTCGCTTGTCACCACGCTTGTGTTCAATAAAAAAAATATATATCATTTTTAAATTTATACGAAATTCGCCTTTTCATTTTTTTGAGCACATACTTCAGTTAAACCTTTACACAACGGAGGGGTCTTTATTAAAGCTACCTGCTGTGAGGGCTCTTGACAAACCACAACGTGGTTTTCCTCTGCGATACGTTCCACCTCAACTTACAGCGCCTTAACTTACAATAAAGACCGGTCAAGGGATATATTCAAATGATATAAATCATTATTTTATGAGACAAATACAGTCGTATTTTCACAAAATATTTAGCTTTTTAGTATGTGACTAAGGATTCGGTAACCGAGGTAAACCGTTTTATGGCTTAATGTAAAAAAAATCGCGCGCGCTCTTCTACTCACTCGACTCGACCTTTCTCATTTATGATGAAAGAGTCATGCAATGAATCCGAAATTAATCCGCCATGCTGCTCCAGTGTATTGGCAGACATACAATGTTATCGAAATTTTATTTTTACTCAGATTTGAAAGTTTCCTCACGATGTTTATCTTCATAGCCGAACGCGACTAAATCATCAATTTTTAAATATTAACAGTTTCATTGATTCACTTCGGTAAGTGGCGCAGGAATTACATGCATTAATTCCTCCTCTCCTGTCCACCATCGAACAACCTGGCGGTCAGCGGGTCATCACCCTTTGTTGTCGATAATCCACGCATTAGATCCAAGCGCTTTGCTTCGTCTTTACTAATGCGTAAAGCATGGGAGTAGGATTATTTGCCAGCGTTTATCTTTTCGTCCGAATAAAATCAGGGCGTCTTCAAGGAAAAGTGAATAGGTTTTGTTACGCTAAGACAGAGAGATTTACCATCCAGGGCTACATCACCCCTTACCACCAGGATTGTGGTCAAGCAGTGACTTATGATAAGTAAAACAAAGTATATGCTGTGGTCTTATACAATCTACATCTATCCACGATTAAGAATGAACAAATTTATATATATTTTTTTAATATACCACGTTTTTAAAATTTTTTTTTCATTAATGCTATTTAAAATTAAATAAAAATAATTAAATAACTATGATTTATGTCGTTTTTCATAGTAATTATTATTCAATTAAAATAAGGTGGCACCTATCAAAAATATCTTTGACAGTATCTTGAGATACGGTTGGATGGCCCTAGGTCACTTCAAAATCGCTGATATTTAATATATTAATTATTTGGACTTTACTCAGAAAGTAAGGTTATTCTAAGAAATTCCAGGTTAAATAAGTTTGTAATTTCTATTAAAATAAATAATAATTAATCTTATTTAATAATGTCAAATGTAGCAAGGCTAGGAAACTTTAAACCTGAGATAACAAAGGAGGACTGGGTTTTAGTGCAACACAAACTTCTCCGGAATAGATTTATTGGTATGAAAGGAAAAGCGGATTTGATTCCAGAATGTAATTTCAAGGCTGCTAAAGTGAGCATACTTTTTACATTTATAATATTGATGTGAACTCTTCTGCTAATGATATTACTAGCTATATGAGTAAAACAGAGTGTAGTGTTACAAAAAGTGGAAATGAAACTAAAAAGGAATATGTAGCTTATAATTTTTAATACCTAACGATAAATTATCTGTATTTATGGATGAGAATCTCTGGCCAAACGGTGTTGCTTTTCACAAGTTTGTAATTTTCAGTAAAATGAGTAATTGAATAAAAAAATGTGTAGTCAAAATTGTAATGATAATATTAATTTAACTACGAAATTTGTTAATTTCAATTGTAAAATGTAAATAGATCTATTGAATGTGTACGAATTCTGTGTCAGAAAGTAGATATTATAGCACTCAAGAGACATGGTTATTACCTACTGAATTACCAATACTGGGTGATATTAGTAAATACTTTGGTTATCATGGCAAGTCTTCTATGGATGCAACCAAGCTAGTCCGAGGCCGTCCTTACGGAGGAGTAGCTCTACTGTGGAGAAAATCTATTTTAATGCCGTGTCTGTGATGGAATGTAGTAATGACAGAATCGTCGCTGTTAGAATGGACTTAGTGGATCGATCGATTTTAGTTATTTGTGTCTATATGCCTACAAATAGTTAGAATAATTTAGCTGAGTTTTGTGAATGCATGGTGAAATTGCAGCGATAGTAGAAAGTTGTAACTTAGAGTCGATATTTATAATGGGTGATTTTAATGCCGACCCAAAAGAGTTATTTGGTAAAGTTACTAAATTTTGTATAGAACAGAGGTGGAATTGTATAGATATTGATAAACTGGGCATTGATTTTGGCACGTACACTTTTATTAGCGATGTTCATGGAACCACAAGCTGGATCATTGCTTAGTAACCAAGCTTCGCGGCAGTCTGTGAACAGTGTTGACGTTTATTATGACATCTACTGGTCTGATCACCACCCGTTGGTGGTAAATGTAAATCTTAATACAATAAGACCAATTGTACCTACTATCTTAAAACAAGTAACTAATAAGGTTTTATGGGGTGAGAGGATCAGTGTCAAATTGAGTATAATCGTAAGAGATGTACTGAGATATTAAGAGATATTGATATTGATTTACATGTTGCGATCAAATATGTAATAACCCTGACCACAAAGTAATTATTGACAATCTGTATAATACAATTATAAACACACTTAGGAAGGAGGCTGAGCTTATTTGCGTTGAATATAGAAGTAAAAGAAAGGGCGTTACATTGCGGGTTGGAATAAGTTTGTGAAGGATGCTCACGAGACAGCGAGACGGGCATTCCTCAACTGGGTGTGGTATGGTCGGCCAAGAGTTGGATGTATATACCAGGATATGTGTATATCGCGAAAAGTGTTCAAGTCTAAATTAAAAACATGTCAAGAAAACCAAAACCAAATAAACATTTTTTTAATTATAGCTTTAAATATAATTCAAAAATCTCAAATTTTGAAACTCACGAAAAGACTGAGTCCTAAGTCAGCTGTCTCCGTAAGCGTGAGCGGGAGTAGTGAACAGAGGGAGATAGCGAACCTTTTTAAAAGACACTTTAAAGTTGAATCTATATTGCAGCGAAGAGCAGAAGTGGGGGCGGACGATGGTGGGATGGTTGTGACTGGTGAGCCTGTCCGTATTGCAGCTAAGGATCTTAGGTTGGTCCTGAAGAAGATGACCAGAGGAAAATCACCAGGGCACGATGGCCTCAGTGTCGAGCACCTTCACAATGCAGGGCCGCATCTACCAAGGGTCCTAGCAATGTTGTATACTTTTTGTATTAGGCACTCATATTTACCTGCCGAACTTATGAGAACTATTGTTGTTCCTATAGTGAAAAATAAGACTGGGGATATATCTGACAAGGCAACTGGTCCTTAACAACTGTATTAGCAAAGGTACTTGACGGTTTGCTGGAGCGACGACTTAATAACTATATACATCTAAACGATGCTCAATTTGGTTTTAGATCAGGCCTGTCGACAGAGAGTGCTATAATGTCCCAAAGCATACTGTCAAATATTACCCAGAGACAAACGCCAGTGTATGCTATATTTCTGGATCTCTCCAAGGCATTTGACCTGGTTAATTATGACATACTATGGACAAAACTGCGTAAAATATCCGTTCCAGCCCAACTTATCACCACTTTCAAATATTGGTGATCATCAAGTTAACCAGGTCAAATGGTCTGACGCTATCAGACGAATATGTGTTAGAATGCGAGGAGAGGCAGGGGGTTGTCTTCGCCTGTGCTATTCAGTCTCTACGTAAACGGGCTCATTGGTGCACTCAGAGAAACAAGGGTAGGATGTTCGGTTGATGGTCATATGATCAATAATATAAGTTATGCCGATGACATGGTGTTGCTGAGTCCATCGGTGAGTGCGTTGCGTAGACTGTTAACTGTGTGTGAAACATACGCTGTTAAACATGTACTCAAGAAAAGTGAGTTAGTGGTGTTTCGTGTTAACAGTAAGAAGCCTTTGATTGTGCCGCCAGTAAAGCTTCGGTGTGCCATTAAGAAGAGTTGTCAGTTTAAATATTTGGGACACATTGTTAACGAATATCTGACAGACAACAATGATATAGAGAGAGAGACGCGCATTGGCGGTCCGATGCAATATGCTTGCAGGCTTTCTGAGCGTACAAATGATGTCAAATTACCTCTTCAAGGCATACTGTCAAACATTTTACACCTGCAGCCTGTGGTGTGACTATACGCAGAGGACCTACAATGCGCTTCGAATAATATAATAATGCCTTCAGGATGCTAATGGGCCTTCCTAGATACTGTAGTGCTTCAAGCATGTTTGCTGAAGCAGGTGTTGATGATTTTATAGCATTATAAGGAAGCAAACTGCGTCAATGTTATGCAGACTACGGAAGAGCTCAAATGGTGTCTTGAGGATATTTCAAGTAAAGCTTGACTGTCCCATTCAGAGGCATTAGATCCTCATGCATGTCGGTGGAACATTCAAGTTTCTTAACTGATTGCTCTCGTCCTATGGATATAATTTATTTATCCATATTTTTTCCATGTAGGGCATTATGATGATACGGGCTTTAAGCCAAGTAGTCATCATTTGCTGAATTTATGTATCAATTGATGTATTATCCAGAGCATTTTCTGGTATTTGTAAAAATTTCTCACTAAGCGACATGTATTTAAAATAGCTGCTTTTGCATTTTAATATATAAATTTGAAAACAGTGATGCAAATATTTTGGTATTAATCCTGTAGCTGAAAGTACAATTGGAACGATGAAAACTTTATTTATTTCCATATTCTTTTAATTTCTTCGCTTAGTTAGATATTTATTAATCTTTTCGGCTATTTTGTTTTGTATTTTTTGAATATTATACGTATTTGGTATTGCTATGTCAATTCTAAAGGCTATATTGTTAATTTTATCTTGCAAAGTTAACAATATTTTTATTATTATATTTTTACTAACTTCGTTTATGTTAATTACTAACAAATGTGTATGGATATGTATAGAAATAAACATTATTATTATTATATCTTTATCATAAATAAATCAGAATGCACCTAAGTTTTAACCATAACTGGCAACTTGTGGCCAGCATAAAATAGTTTATAATTATAATTAAAAAGATATAAAATAAAATTATTCGTCAGGTTCGTCGGATAATAATTTTAGCTTATTTCTGCATCACCAACATAAGTAGAGTGTTTTATAATTTACCTTATTTTTTCGCAGGCGCAGATATAATACACAAAATCTAATTAATTTTAAGCAGAAGAACAGTAATTCACCTATATCAAACATTTTATTTCAAATAAAGGTATCAATTACGCAGTGCACCTAATAAGTGTTTTTTATAGAATAAGGTGCAGGAAATAGAGTAAATGGGGATCTACACTCTATTGTGGAAAGGCAGAATGTGTCAAAAAGGCATGTAATTCACAATGCTGTGTTAGTCCCTACTTTAATGTATGGTAGTGAAAGTTGGGTGTGGCAGAAGAAGCACGAGTAGAATAAATGCTGTAGAAATGCGGTCATTAAGGTATGTGAGGGCTGAATCTAAATGACAGAGTGGGAATTGTGTGATAAGAGAAGAGTGGTTTGCAAGATGATTTTGTGATCAGGATTAAGAAAGGAATGCTTCCGTGGTTTGGTCATGTAGAAAGAATGAATGAGAAAAGAGTGACAAAGCAAATTTATGTGGCAAGGTGAACGGCAAAGTCAGGAAGGACGCCCTAGGCGAAAATTTATCGACCAAATTGGCGATATATTGAAAATGGGCCAAATTAAGTACCCTTAACCGACGAGCGTGTATGCGTAGGTATATGGATGTGGAGGAGGCGAGAGAGGTGTGTCAGGATCGTACCAAATGAAAGTCCATAGTCTCTGCCTACCCCTCTGAGTGACAGGCGTGAGTGTTTATGTTATGTTAATAAGGGTGACAGACGCGCACAAATTCCAACTGATGGTAAGTGGATGCCCTGTTTACTTCACCGAGTTCTATGGTAACTCTTTCACAGTTCAGGCCACACGACTTTGGAACTACTTGCCAGATGACAATGGAAATCACACAATAAGTATGCTTTTAAAAGTTGATACTTGCTTACTTGCTTACATGAATCATCCATGTCATCATTACCATCATCATTACAGCCCTTCACAAGTCCACTGCTGAACATAGGCCTCTCCCAAGGAATGCCTCAAATCATGGTCCCAAGCCACCTGCATCCATTGACTTCCTGCATCTTACCAGGTCATAACTCCATCTAGTGGGGCTCGCCTTACACTTCGCCTACCGGTACGAGACTGCCACTTGAACCTTTTTTCCCCATCGGTTGTCGGTTCTTCGAGCTATATAGCCGGCTTATTGCCACTTCTGCTTACTAATCCGCTGGGCTATGTCGGTCAGTCTGGTTCTACTGCGGATATCCTCATTTCTAAGTTAAGTAAAACCCGAGCATAGCCCTCTCCACAGCCCGCTGAGCGACCTTGACCGACCTCATACGGCCAGCAGTGAAGGACCACGTCTCAGATCCATAAGTTATCACTGGCAACACGCACTGGTTGTACAGTCTCGTTTTCAAGTTTTGAGGTATATCTGACGAGAAGATGTGTCGTAGTTTCTCGAAGCTGCCCAGCCGAGTTGAATCCGTCGATTGACCTCTCGGTCGAAGTTGGACTTACCTAGTCGCACTAGTTGTCCCAGGTAAACATACTCGTCAACAACTTCGAGCTTAGTGCTCCCAACAACTACCGGCATATGTGACATGGACGTTATACATAATCTTTGTTTGGTCCATGTTAATCTTAAGACCTATTTGTTAGGAGGCACCATTGAGGTTATTGAGCATAGTGCTTAGGTCCTCCAGCGATTCTGCCATAAGGACTATATCGTCGGCAAATCGAAGTTGAGTGATGTACTCGCCATTGATGTTAATACCGTATCCTGTCCAGTCCAGTAGCTTGAAAACGTCTTCCAATGCAGCGGTGGAGAGTTTCTGGGATATAACGTCACCCTATTCTACATCTTTCTGCAGTTGGATAGGTTTCGTACTCTGGTTCTGTACTCGGATAGCCATCGTAGCCCTACTGTACAAACACTTCAACACTTCGATATACCGACAGTCAACTTGGCACCGCTGAAGGGACTTTAGCACTGCCCAAATTTCGACGGTATCAAAGGCTTTCTCATAGTCCACATACGCAAAACATAGTGGCAAATTGTACTCCTCGACTTTCGACAATTTGCCGAAGGTATGCATGTGGTCTATGGTGCTAAAGCTTTCGGAAACCGGCTTGTTCGGGAGGCTGGAAGTCGTAGAGTCTGCGTGCGAGACGATTCGTAATGACTCTCGAAAACAGCAGGTAGACGCGGCTCAGAAGGAAATCGGTGTGTAGTTCTTCAAGAGAGAATTGTCGCCTTTCTTGAAGAACAAGACCACCGCACTTCTGCTCCACGCCTCCGGAGTAGTCCCACCATAGAGGACAGTATTAAAGAGCTTCTGAAGGACTTCAAGTACCGGTTTTCCACCCGCTTTCAGAATCTCCGCTGTAATTCCATCCTCGCCCGGGGACTTGTCGTTTTTAAGGTGCTGGAGAGCCATTCTAATCTCGCTCAGACTAACGTCCGGGATATCATCGGAATCGTGTCGGAAAAGACTTGCTCTTGGATCGTTACTTACACTTGCGTGTGGCTCCAACGATGATGTGGACAGCTGTCCATAGAACCTCTCAATCACACTCAAAATCTCAGGTGTCCCGGAAACGAACCTGCCACATTCGGTCTTCAGCTTCGACAGTTGGCTCTTTCTGGCAGACAGATCTCTGGCAAAGACTGTAGCCGTGGTTCTGCTCGATCAATTCTTCAATACGAGCAGTATTAAAGTTCCGTTAGACCCGCCGCATGCATTTGGAGATCTGTCTGTTTAGTTGCCTATATGCTGGCAAATCTACTGAAGACTGCAGATTCATTTCGCGTCTAACAGCCATGAGATTAAGAATGTAATCGGAGAGTTTTTATGTTCTTCTGCGGCGAGTCTTGCAAAATTTTGCCTGACCGCATGCACAGTTTCCACGAGCTTGTCATTGATATCGTCCTTTGCATTACAATCTTCTAGGCACTGAAAACAGTTTTGTCATATGTATATGTCATATGTATTGCTAATTTGCTAAACAGAAGTATATATTCATAGTTATTTGAATGAACTAATTATATATGTATGCATGTATATATTTGTTTATAATATGTATGTATAGGTTATATTTGTGTAATTTATTTATTAGTAAAATGTATAATTTATATGGATTAAGCAGTTAATCATCATTTTTATTTTGTTTTTTATTCTATATTGGTACACCTACGTCAAATTCTCACTACTCCATTGGTTGATTGGAGAGAAAGCCTCTAGGCGATAAGTCTGCCCTTTGTCTTTTGTTTTAAAGAATGCAATAAGGATGAAGAAATAAATAAATAAATAAATGCTTAGTCCATAGAGATCTATGTCTGTCGTCGATTAAGAATCAAATTGTAGATGCTTTGTCACTTCTAAGTACTGACACAGAATGCCTCGTTACCAGTAAAAAAGAAGGACCCAAAAATGCTAACCAGCTGAAAAGCGTTTTAACTATATCAAATTATGCCCTATAAGGCAATTTATAGGAGAGATTTTTGTTTAGCAGTAGGAAGTCATGAATGAAATTTACCGTGTAGTGGCGATGTAAGAATATCCACTACCCCATATCATCCCGTTGGTGTCGTAAGAGGCGACAGAGGGAAATTGAAACAGTTGATGGGCAGCAGCATCTTCCTAATAACAACTAAAAATAATAAAAAACTGCGGTTGCCAACCTGCCTGCCAAGTGCCTCTACGGCAAAATTTCCCCCATGAGGCAATCAATGTAGGGAACGCCTATGTTTAGCAGTGGACTTTTATAGGCTGTAATGGATTCATTATGCCTATCAAAAGTCAAAAGTGAAGCAGTTTTTTTATTATTTTCAGTTGTAATCAGGAAGATGCTGCCTATCCCATGTTTCATTTCCCTCTATCAGCTCTTATACACAGTGGTAGTAGATATTCATATGCCGCTAATAAACATCAATTTAACTATGACAATTTCAAATTCTTATTTAACGAATTTAAGCGTAAAGCTATACAGTTAATTTCTGATTAAGAACGTACACGTTATCCCTCTTGCGGATAGTTCAATCAAAGTTTAATTGTTCGATCCACGGCGGATACCTCTCCGACGGCGAGGGCGAGTTTTTCCGGCCGTCATGACTCGTTTAACAATAACCATTATATGTACGCAAGCAATTGCCTGAAACTTGTTGGTTATAATACACTCATATTCAAGTTTGTACATTTGATGAATATAATTTTCCAACAACTTTTGGTGTCGATTTGCTTCTACGAGTATGTTTACTGATGTCTCCGTCAATTGTGGACTGATTGATTTTTGCAATATTTTTTTAATGAGTTATACATCAAGGGTCCCATATAAATTTGGAGAAGAAATTTCATCCCTAAGGGTGGAAAAATATGAATACAATTAATAACTTAACTATTTAGATGACATTGAGATTGTGATAGTCCACTCAAAAGGTAAAATAATAACTTTTAACAAAAGTAAAGCCGACTAAAGAAATAAAAAATAAAATAATTTCACATTCTGAAGCTATCAGGCTTTAATTCTCCTTTACACTATATTTTAGCACCGACATCAGAATGTGAAATTATTTTCTGTGCTTCGCTCGAATGAAGTACGGTACGGTTGCTTTACTCATGTGCATGAAGGCTGGAAAACAACATCATTCTGAATCTATTTGTACGCCGGAAACGGCAGAATATTTGGGATCCAAATTAATTTGTAACAACTTTAATGTATCACATTCTAACAAATAAATCATATTATCTTATCTTGTCTTATCATTCTGAAAAATTACGGCTAATGTTTTATTCCAAGGTACACATACAGTATAAATAGGTATTAAAGTATAACACTCCAGGTTTATTCCACAAGAACCGTGCATTTTCTTGGATAAAAAACCTATGTCATTCTCCAGTTTATAAGCTATCCCTTTTCAAAATATCATGTCGATCCGTAGCCCTGTTGCTGCAAGAAAGAAGGACAAACCAAAAAACACACTCTAATTAAAATATTAAATTTCTTTATCTGGTTGCCCGGAATTGTGTAGGATAGTAAAGGAAAAAACTTTAAATTTTGCAGTCTTTTTAGCTTATTGTGCTTTAGTGACGGCGTAAGATTAACTACGCCAAATCATCCCGTGGATACCGTAAGAGGAGAGAGAGAAATGGAACAAGAGGATGGCGTAGTACCTGCAGCTAACTGCGGTTTCCGATAACTGGCAAATATCTTACTTTA
>JAGSMP010002665.1:0-20186 GCA_029286625.1 Parnassius orleans | reverse complement strand
TACATCAGGGTCCCATATAAATTTGGAGAAGAAATTTCATCCCTAAGGGTGGAAAAATATGAATACAATTAATAACTTAACTATTTAGATGACATTGAGATTGTGATAGTCCACTCAAAAGGTAAAATAATAACTTTTAACAAAAGTAAAGCCGACTAAAGAAATAAAAAATAAAATAATTTCACATTCTGAAGCTATCAGGCTTTAATTCTCCTTTACACTATATTTTAGCCGACATCAGAATGTGAAATTATTTTCTGTGCTTCGCTCGAATGAAGTACGGTACGGTTGCTTTACTCATGTGCATGAAGGCTGGAAAACAACATCATTCTGAATCTATTTGTACGCCGGAAACGGCAGAATATTTGGGATCCAAATTAATTTGTAACAACTTTAATGTATCACATTCTAACAAATAAATCATATTATCTTATCTTGTCTTATCATTCTGAAAAATTACGGCTAATGTTTTATTCCAAGGTACACATACAGTATAAATAGGTATTAAAGTATAACACTCCAGGTTTATTCCACAAGAACCGTGCATTTTCTTGGATAAAAAACCTATGTCATTCTCCAGTTTATAAGCTATCCCTTTTCAAAAAATCATGTCGATCCGTAGCCCTGTTGCTGCAAGAAAGAAGGACAAACCAAAAAACACACTCTAATTAAAATATTAAATTTCTTTATCTGGTTGCCCGGAATTGTGTAGGATAGTAAAGGAAAAAACTTTAAATTTTGCAGTCTTTTTAGCTTATTGTGGCTTCTTAGTGACGGCGTAAGATTAACTACGCCAAATCATCCCGTGGATGCCGTAAGAGGCAGAGAGAAATGGAACAGAGGATGGCCAGCAGTACCTGCAGCTAACTGCGGTTTCCGATACCTTTGGCAAATATCCCACTATAAGGAAATCTTTGGGTATTTTATATTTGCAATTTTACATCAAAAGGAAATAAAAAACATTTTAGAGGGAGCTAATATCTTTGCACTAGTTATGCTGCTTGCTATTGTGCCAGGTTTGTTACCAGTCTGTGGACTAAATGCCATCAATTAAACAGCCAAAATAGAAAATTTGTAACATACAAAAAATATGTATCAAATACACGGAACCATTATTTGATATTTTATTATTTGAACACGCTCTTATAGAATATCAATGTAAAATAGCAGCCTTATGCTGCCGTGTTTCATATGGTGAGCGTAGAAAACCGGAGACCGTTTTTACTGAAACCAAGGCATACCATCTTAGTCCTCAGGGTTGACAACGCATCTGCATTTTGATTCTTAATTGAGTGTAGATGTAGATGTCTATGGGCTTCAGCATCCACTTACCATCAAATGGAGTGTGGGTTCGTATGTCACCCTTTTTCCATATAAAAAAATATCACGAAACAATGAAACATAATGAATTGGCTTAATGGATTCTCTTACACCACAATATAGTGAATCAATATTTTTATAAAAAAATATCATCATCATTACAGCACATCACAAGCCTACTGCTGAACATAAGTCTCCCCAAGGAATGCCAAAAAAAAACTCGATCCTGAGCCACTTGTGTGCATCAACTTCCTGCATTACTTGCCAAGTCATCGATCCATTTATAACATGACCACCCTACATGTCGCTTACCGGAACGAGGTGTTTTGTTAGGGTTTTTTCAAAAAACGATTTTAATAAAAAAACATATTCTTGTTTTAAATACGTTTTCATCAATTATAAATTATGATATTCCTGTTATGATCTAGTTACAAACATTCTTAAAACTTAACGAGGCCGCTAGAGACACATCAACAGAAGAGAAACGTTGCTTGGCAAAGATGTTATATTATGTTTCAAGAAAATCTTAAAAGGTTTACTTACGTTCTGTTATACGGAGACAGGCTGATTGCTTTTAAAAAAAACAATTATTAAAACACTGATATTTAATTAAAGGATAAATGGATTATATATTACAAATTGATTAGAATTTAACTTGGTCCGTAGACAACCGAGCAGGTTCGAAGATGGAAGCAGACTGACTTGGCCAAACTGCTCCCCTGCTATACTCACTGAACCTAAAGCTAGTTAGCATTATTAAGGCAGTGCAGCACTAAAACTAACAAATACAGGGTATAACATCTCCCCTTAAGAAGAGTTTTAGGGATGATATCGTAAAATCTCTAGATACTAATTAATTAATAATAACTTTAAACTTGGTTCTAAGCGGTGCAACATTATCAGATTCAGAATCACTATTTTGTTCAATCACAGGTTGTATAATTTTAAATGAGGTTGAGGTGAAGTTTTTATGAATTTCACTTTAGGAGTGCTACTAGTATTATTTTTGTAACATGGATGTTACAGGATCGACGGAAAAGCTTAAAAAATATACAAAATAGAAATTAGGGTAGAAATAATAATAATAATGATAGAATAATGTGTCCCATATTTAATAATGTGAGGTTTATTTCCTATTGTATTTAGGTTACTTAATAAAGAATCAATAATTATTTTATTTTTAGAATCAAATTCATCTAAATCTACATTTGTAACTTAATAGGAGACATTTTCTACAACAATGTTGAACTTATAATATTACAGCAAGTGTCGTTGATGAGGTTATAATCAGGCATATAATTTATGGGTGATGTAATATTTAGAACATTATACATAGGTAACAATGTAGTGCTTTTACAAAATCCAATACAATCATTTGGAATTGTAATTATGCCTGTGCCCAGAATATTTGCTTCAAATAATTGAGACTTAATACAATCTATAGAAATTTTATTTGGGTCGGATTGAATATAAATCCATCTATTATTTATTAATGGTTTTCAAATATCAATTTTCCAAAATAAACTTAGTTTCACTGTAACGGGTTTCACTGATCACTTTAGACATAAGTTCACTTTCACAGGATGGTTTAGCGTCCACTGAATACACGTTGCTTACGTCACAGATGAATGTTCCTGGTTGCACAATGTACACTTCCTTAAGTCGTCAATATTGCAGTAATGTGTTTTGTCTTTGGTCATTGCAACGTATTTATTATTAGGTATAATTAAACTAAATGAATTTGGTTCCGTTGGATTATATGGTGTAGGTGAGCTATACTATGAAACAACATATAATTTTCCATCTACCAGTGGCACTTGCAGCAAAAAATATGATTTTATTATTTATATAATAGCAAATAATCTTACAAAGTCTTAAAATTAAATGTATATTCTTAATATCTAAAGAAACAGGCAATACTAAATTATTAGGTAGATACCTATAGTTATCAGCAAGTTCTTGGTATAACTGTTGTGGCGTTAACGGCTGGATGTAAAATATCCTTACTGCTAAATAAAATAGCGTTTATGATATCTTCTAATTGAAAAGATAATGTAAATTGAGTTTCTAAACTGTCAAAATTTCATTAATATTAGCAGATATTTGTAGACCATTAGTTAATTCAGAAATATTTTTAATTCTAATAGAGATTGTCGATAGCTGTAGTTAGCTTTGCTTCGTTGTTTTTATTTTATTTAGTGTATCGTTATAATACGTTATTACAGAGGTAGTAACCAAAATGTTTTCTTTCATTAAAAAGCCAATTGTTTTCATTATTTTGTACAGATTCTATTGCTTCTTCATACTTTAGAGCGTCGTCTTCATCTAGAGTACCAAAAATATGTTTTAACATTGTACCAATACCTCCAAACCAAGCGCTGCGCTTGGCTCTGTTATCTAATAAGTGTGAGATGGATTCAAAGTCCTTGTTCAAGTCCTGGTTACGTACCGCTAATGGTTGAAGCATATTGTGACATTCGGCAATAATCTCTAGAGTCTAGTTTGGTCATAAAATTTAATTGTATCTAACATTAGCTTCCTATATTTCTTATGTGAAGGCTAAAGTGTGCAATATCTATTGGAATTAACGTTTTCAGCTGGGCGTTATTAATTTTAATGTACCTAAATAATCAAAGTAGATGCCTGCACTCAAGTTATTTGTTGAATATAATCTTGATGCGATTGACCTCAAGTTGGAGTTCTGTAAATATTACTATAGTTAATACTAAACAAAGGTAAGTATTAATTAACCTAATTTTTTATAACTATTTTTTTTCAGATGGCAAGACTACGCTTATAGGTAAGTATAATTAACTTTCAGGCACTAGCTATTTACTAAGTTTGTTTATTTTACAGGTTATTTCCGACTTCTGATGGGTTTCACCTGATCGAAGTGATGCGTGACATGGCGTCGATTGATTAGTAGGGTAAGTGTATTATTACTATGTACCTTAACTATTTTATAGGGACCTTTCCAGAGAGGGAGGTGCTTTCCGCAATCTCAAATGGTTCTTTATGTAGACATACTCACCGACTTTATATTTAACTGGTCAGTATGGTTGTCATAGTATGACTTCGAGTTCCTTTGACTTCCTTATAAAGTCTAAAGCCTTCTCTCTGGAGTATTTCAGGCGGTTTTGCAACATGCGGACATAATCGGGTGTATAGCCCTGGAGATTCATTATAAATGGAATTAGAAATAAATGGTTTACTCCCAAACATAAGTTCGTGAGTGTGTAATGTGTAGTAAGTGAACGGATGTGTTATAGGCAACATGCAACATATAACAAAGGCCAATGGACTGTTCTTCATTAATGTAAGATTTTAAGTATTCTTTTAAGGTTGAATGGCTCCGCTCTAAGGGCCTTGGGTTTAATTGGTATGGTGAAGACCATAAGTTTTTAATTTTGAAATTCACAGGTTTTTCTAAATAGGTCTGAAGTAAAATTAGTCCCCTGATCGGTAAGGATCGTCTTAGAGATACCAAAGATTGATATATAATAAGTAGCCTCACTAGTTTCTTCAGCAGTGGTACTCGGATGGGATATGCACAGGAGAACTTGGTAAGGTCATCTTGTATGTGAGAATAAAATAATTTCGCTGGTCCGGCTTCGGGAAGTGGGCCGACGATATCTAAGGATATTCTTTGGCATGGCTCTGTAGATGTGCTGGTGATCTGCATTGGAGCACGGTTGATTTTCCTAAGTGCTTTATTTTCCTGACATGCTTTACATTGCTTTACATATGATTCTATATCGCTTCATACCTTTCCAATAATACGATTGTTTTATCCTGTTGTACATTCTGACAGAGCCTAAATGACCGGCTATCGGGATATCATGGTTTTCGAAAAGGATTTTCTTAATTTCTGTCGGAGCTGGGTATATAATATTGTTATGGTATATATGAATTTTAATTCGAGTATCATGAAAGAGATAACATAGAATATTATATATTTTAATGAATCAATGTTTTCGAAGGATTTTCATATCTGATATACCGATTTGTTTAATTTCTCTGGAAGTTATCAATTCATTTTTGATCGTTTTTAACGTTTGAAAGATTTCTGGATAGGAGGCCTCATCAAAATGATGTACCTTGGTGAACAATAAATAATAGCATTTATTATTTGTTTCTATCTTTTTAAAGGAGAAGAGTTCTTTCTCGGACTCCTGTATGTCGGTGATAATTTCAGGGTCGTTTAATATTTCTTGAGTGTACGGGTTAGATTCATCTAAATCGATAGATGTTGGGACCAGGATTACTTTCGCGGGACATTTCATAAGAGTTTCGTTGTGTTCTTCTACTTCTGTGTTAAAAGTTTTATCTTTGCATGACATAGATTTAAGGAAAGTTGGGTAATCATCAACAGGTACGTCTGGGGATGAACTCGTGGATGGAAATGGGACATTATCCGTTTGAATTTCAGGTGATGCTATCTGTTCAGGTTCTGGTTGAGGTAAGTTAATAGGTTCGTTTCGATTTCTTCCTTAGGGTGTCTGGAATATTAGAAGGTAAATCAACGTAGGGTAATGGGAAGTATCTTCAGCTAAATCCAGTGTAGGAGGATTGCTTCGTCTGGATTAAAGGAAGGTGGAGAAATTAGTAAGTCCATGAGATCTTTGTCTAGATTTCGACCCAGGTCCACTATAGGAGGATTGGACTTGGTGGGTCTGCAGGTTGGACAGGGTTCACAGGAAACCGTGATAGCGCGTCAGCGTTTGTGTTGGTTTGCCCTTTTATAATGTATATCATACTCAAATTCTTCCATTTAAGTCGCCATCGAACAAGGCGGGAACCAGGGTCTTTGCAATTAAAAGCCACTGGAGAGGTTTATGGTCCGTCATTATTGTGAATCAGTTGCCATATAGATAGGGACGAAATGTTTTGGTGCCGAATACTATCGCAAGGCACTCTTTTTCGGTTACGCTGTAATTATTCTCTGCTTTATTAAGTGTGCGTGAGGCAAAAGCAATAGGTCGATCTTGTCCTACTGGACCTTGGGAGAATAGCAGAGATGCAGTTTGATGCATCGCATGTCAAGAGGAAGAGCTGTAACGATTTTACCTTTCAAGGTCTCGAAAAGCTGTTGTTCATTCTTCCATTCAAAGGACATCCTTTTTAAAAGGGACGTAAGGGATTTTGCATATTTAGAAAAATCAGGGATAAAACGTCTGTAGTAAGATACCAAGCCTAGGAAGGATTTAATGTCTTTGGATGATTTTGGAACTGGAAATTCGGTGACAGCCCTCACCTTTTCAGGATTGGGTTTGACACCATGTTCACCGATTATATGGCCTAAATAAATTATTTCTTTACGAAAATTCGCATTTTCAGGTTGTAACTTGAGATTATAACTTGAAGTCTGTTAAATACAGCATTGAGATTATCTATGTGAGAAGTAAGATCGAAAAGTAAATAACGATGTCGTCTAAATAAACGAAACATCGTGAACCTTGAAGTCCTGATAGGCATGCATTCATGAGCTTCTGGAAGGTGGATGGAGCATTTTCAAGCCAAAGGCATCCTATTGATTTGAAATGCCCTGAGGTTACAGAAAACGCTGTTTTAAGTGCATCTTCAGGTTTGATTAACAATTGGTGAAACCGGAAGCTAAGTCTAAGGTTGAAAATATTTGCTGATACCCAGCTGGTCTAGGATTTCAGAAATTTGTGGGATAGGATAAGTTTCGCCGTTAGTGATATCGTTAAGTTTGCGATAGTCAATTACTATTCGCCATTTACGTTGTCCCTGGAATCTAATTTCTTAGGCACAATCCAAATTGGTGAGCTCCAAGGTGAGGATGAGGGTTCTATTATTCCCTGGTCGAGCATCTTATTGATTTGGGTCTCGACTTCTTTTTTATGACATTCTGGGAACCTATACGTTTTAGTATGGATGGGCGTCTCGCTGTTCGTTTTAATTTGATGGTTAAGGGCGGATGTATAAGTTAATTGATCATCGGGCAGATGAAAAATGTCGGAATACTGGGAACAAAGTTCAATGAGGGCGTTGGACTCTTCTTGGTTTAGATGTTCTATTCTTAATGAGTTTATTACATCGTTTGTTCTTTTAGTCGTGTTAAAGATGTTCGTGTTCACCTGAACTGCGTCAGAGTGTAAAGGTGTGACTTTAAGATTTAAATTTGGATTAAGGTTTACAGGAAACTCTGAAGTATTGGCTATAGTTAAATTAACGCGTTTATTTTCTTTGATTTTTACGATACAATTAGATATAAGTAAATTATCTGATATGTGTTGATCAGTGATAAGGCCTTCTTTAAGATTGGTATCGCAAACCGAACATTCAATGGTTTCGGTGCGTGGTGGAATGACATAGAATGGATCAACGAAATGTAATTTTATTTCTAATTTACCGATCTTGAGGGTATCGTTTGTGTAGTCAATTTTACAGCCAAACGCGGTTAGGAAGTCGGAGCCTATGATGCCGTCATATGGCAGATTGACATCTTTAATGACATGGAATTTATATGACGCGGATGTGGTTTTATTTAATTTTAATTTCAACGAAAAATGGCCCTCAGTAGTTGTAGATTCCTCGCCCGGATCTATGCCCTTAAGTTTGATAGGTTCTTTTATGAGTTTGATATTTCTCTGGATTCTGTTTTAATAAACATATGGCAGACCCTGAATCAACAAGCAAAGACAGTGGGATATCCGTGATGGATGAATCGTGAAGGACATGTGGTAACAACCTTTTAGTGGTATCTAGATTTATTTCGTAAATTTCGATTTTGCTTGTTGGAGAAACTTTCAAGTTATGGGTCTTGGATGACTGGACACTTGTTTGGGGCTGGTTACCCTTGTGGTCCATGGATTTTGGACTCTTATTTGGGGCTGGTTACCGTGTGGTCCATGGATTTTAGAACTCTTATTTGGGGCTGGTTACCCGTGTGGTCCATGGATCTTCGGACTCTTATTTGGGGCTGGTTACCCGTGTGGTCCTTGGATTTTGGACACTTGTTTGGGGCTGGTTACCCTTGTGGTCCTTGGATTTTGGACACTTGTTTGGGGCTGGTTACGTGTGGTCCTTGTTTTCGGACACTTGTTTGGGGCTGGTTACCCGTGTGGTCCTTGGGTTTTGGACTCTTATTTGGGGCTGGTTACCCGTGTGGTCCTTGGATATGTGGGAGGAATGGTTGGTGTCGGCTTTAGGATCTAGTCTGGGCGACACCGTGGCGAGACTCTTGATCGTTTAAAGTTTGATCGTCGCTGTGTAAGGATGGAATTCTTCTTGACTTCTTCATCATTGGGCTGCTCTATGAAGTTAACCCGTGGTTGTGGCCTATATTGGAATTGAGAGGTTGGTGGAATGTTTTGGTTCTTGAATCGATTGTTGGAATACTCTCGTTTTTACAGGCCATAATGTCGTGTCCATAAATCTTACAATATCGACAAAAAGCGTTAGTGGAGCTATGTTGGTTAGGATTTGGGTATTGTGAAAATTTTGATAAGTAGACGGCTTAGTATTAAAAGTTTTACGAAGTTTTGCCTAGGTTTGTGTTCATGTTTTGTTTCTGGCTGTGGTCGTTTGTATAGGCTTTGTTGAATACGTTCCTCCGAGATGGCTAAGTTTATGGCTTCATTAAGGGTCTTTGGAGACCTACACTAACAATGTTCGAAATGCGGGATGTAACCCATAAAATGATGGAGGCAAGGTCCTCCATGGCCTGCAAACCTGGTAATTCTTTTGCCTTTGTATTACATAGGATATTTCTGTTAATAGTTGTGAAGACAGGTTTCCACGCAGGAGTGCGATTGGCTGACATTATCATATGGGCCTTGTTTGCTCTCTTGTTATTCAGTAAGATATGAGCATAATGTTTACGTTCACTAAATTGTGTTTTAAGAAATCCTGAGCTGTTCCCAGTCTTTAAACTCTTTTATGGAGCAAGCGATTTCCGCTTTACCGTGGAGTTGACTAATGATGTACTAAATAAAATTTGTTTTGAGATTCTGTGGCTAATTCATAAGCATTATTACAATTAATAATAAAAGAATTTACGGTCTCCTACTACCGTCATACGGTTTAACGAATTTGAACAAAGTGTTTAAATCCATCTCGGTCATTGCAGTAGTTGCAATGTTGGCCTGTAACTCTTGGGTGGCTGGGGTGGAATGGGCGTCACTAACACCCGGCTCTGTGAATTCGAAGGTTAAACTAGACTCCTCACCTTTCACCACTTTTGGCATAATAAAATATATCAATCAATACAAGAACACACAATAATATAAAATAATTACAATAAGAACACGCAATAATATAAAATAATCACAAATAGTAAAAATATTAATAAACTTTAAAACATTTAAATTCAATTGAACAAAGAAACATAAAAGGTTGAGAAGCTTTGGTTTATAAAGTCTAGACAAAACAATGACCAACGACTCACAGTACTAGTAATGCGTGGGCGACGGCTGCAAACACGATAAGCGGGAACATTCCGATTGATAAGCGCGTCTTCGATAGCGCACTGGAACGGGACACGATGAATTTCGAGTTATGGAAATCTTCGACGATATTTCTTTTAAGACGATGGATGCTTTTCAGGTTAATTCTTCTAGGTGATTTTCTCTTCTGTATGTATGTAGATGGAAGGAGATGATTGCGGTTCAGTATGCAATCGCGGGTCTTCTTTGGTAAGTATGTGAACTCCTTTCCAGGAATGAATCAGGTCTCCGTAATGGAATGGACGTCCAGGCCGTAGCGATGAGTATAGCACTTACACTATATTTGGGTTCACTTGGACACGCCAGGACGACACAGAATAAGATTTAGTTTTATAAGATTTTAGGATACGGGCAGGTGCTGAGCGGTTCCACTTCACTTGACACTGGGATTTCGTATCCCACCGCTGCCACCAAAATGTTATACGGAGACGGGCTGATTGCTTTTAAAAAACAATGATTTAAAACACTGATATTTAATTAAAGGATAAATGGATTATATATTACAAATTGATTAGAATTTAACTTGGGTCCGTAGACAACCGAGCAGGTTCGAAGATGGAAGGAGACTGACTTGGCCAAACTGCTCCCCTGCTATACTCACTGAACCTTAAGGCTTAGTTAGCATTATTAAGGGCAGTGCAGCACTAAAACTAACAAATACAGGGTATAACAGTTTGCTTCCTAACAGAATAAAAACAAAAGTAGAGTAAACTTTATCATGTTACCAAATATTCGAATTAAGTTAGGTAACATATAAGAAGGAATGTCTATAATTTATTCTAAATGAAGGTATTACAAGATATTTTATGAATAATACAAAATACACGGTGGTGACGTAGGAGAATTCAATACCCCATTTCATCCCGTGAATGTCGTAATAAGCAACTATAAGAAATACACAAACACACAATTTAGACCTGAGCCAGTTTGTGCAATTTCAAAATGCCTAGCCAAATTGACTCTTGAAACTCTTAACCACAAAAAAAATCTCTTAAGTTTCAATACATTAGGTTTTAAATATTCCAAAACATTAAGCCTTGCATACGATCGTAAATTCGCTTCAGAAGCCCTTGGATTAAGAAAACAATAACTGCGTATTTTAGCAAGCACCCTAACTGTCCATTGATGTTTCAAAAAGCACATGACTATCTTGGGACTAGGCAACTTAGGGATGTGACGTTTCTATTTATTAACTGAAGAAACACCTCTTCACTGACAACTGATTGCAAAATCTGAATGTGGAAACGTAATACTCTTCTAGGAAACTACGTGCTTAGCCCAAAAGAAGTAAAATGCTCACAGGTAAACTCCTTCAATTCATTGAATATATAAGCTTAGCACTGAACTATAGCCATAACAGAGATCACAATGGTACAAAAAAACTATAGAAAATGCTTGGAAGATCTTATGGCTTCCCGCTTAGATCAGTCTAACTAACCCGTTTACGCTTGAAATAAAATACCTAGACCCCAGACAGGGAACAGACGTCTGGTTCTATGATCACCAATTCGCCTGCCAAGCGTGACGATTATGGCAATTTTTATAAATGGTAGAGCCATGCTGCAGCTTTATAATGATTGAAGCACGAACGGGTCGGCTCAACTCAGCCAGCTCTCACAGAATAACAGCGTAAAATAGTAGTTCAATGCTGCTGTGTTTTGTATGGTCAGTGTAGAGAAACGGAGAACCTTTTTACTGGAAACCAGGCATTTCATCTTAGTCCTCAGGGACATCCACGCATCTGCATTTTGATACTTAATCGAGAATAGATGTGGATATCTATGGGCCACAGAATGCACTTGCCACCAGGTGGACTGTGTGCTCGTTTGTCACCATTATCGTATAAGAAAAATTATCGTAACACTCTTATTGTTTGTAACCACACTGAATCACACTACTTAGAAAAGGTAAGATGATAGTACCCATATGAAAAAGAACTGGAAAACAGCTCCGTTCTCTTAACGAGGAGTCTATGAGCTACAACCGTCGCGGCTGCGGTAGCATGGTATAGGGTGAGAAACAAACAATGTGGGGTTCTAGCCATTACGACACAATACAATAATTTTATTTCAGGCGTTAAGAATTTAAACAATTATGACATTAGCCCACAGAAATATATGTCTTAAGATAAAAATTTATAAAACACAAACATAACACTATTTAAGGAACTTTCTTCTTTAGCGTCTCTTTGTCGGCGATACACTATATTATACCCAGAGGGCCAGAAATCGGGAGCGAGAATTTTTTTTTGTTTGCATGAACCTGGAGTGCGTAAGATTTGAAAAGCGTTGATCTATTGGACTGCAGACGCTGCAAATGTTTAGAGATCGGATCTTCTATGCGATATCGGCTTCGATCTTCTAGGAACGAACGATGTTTCCTCTTGACGTACTTTTGTCCAAACGGGAGATAATACGCAGATACAAATCTGCGTGTTATCTCCCGTTAGTACAAACTAGTGGTTATCTTGGTATTGCTACACAATACCAAGATAACCGCTGTTTTCAGACGGGTCTTGACCGACGTCTCCTCTCAACAAGAGTAAACACGTCACTATCGATCTTGTTGCATAAAGAGTCCGATGAAGGTCTATAGTCATAAGAATTTAACTCCACGTATGAAATATAGATTAGATTATGTAACCCCAAAAGAGAACATAAATTCTTATATATATGCTATAATATAATAGCCATATCTTTAATATGCTTTACAATGTAGAACCACTTATATACAAACACAGCATGCACATTTTTAATAGCTTGCAGATAACATTTGGACCGTGTATTGGTGGTCTAAGAATATCCTCTACCCCATATCATCGCGTAGGTGTCATAGAGGAAAACAAATCAGGAGATGGGCAGCAGCGTCTTCCTAATATATATATATATATATCACTGGATTCTCCAGGAAATCCTTACTTGAAGACAAAAGAAATGACTTCAAAAAAAGGAGGTTCCCAATTCTTCTGTATTTTTTTGTGTGTTACCTCATAACTTTTTTCTAGGTGAACGAATTTTGATGATTCTTTTTTTATTTGAAAGCTGGTGCTTCTCATGTGGTTGATCAACATGTGATCAGTAGTTTTTTAATTTATCCTTAATAATGCGTATTTAATCGACTTCGACTACATTGATGATGTTCTCCTTTTATTTATATTGAAGTCAGTTGTAAAACATTTTTAATTTTACCACTTGTTCATGAGTAATAATGATAAGTTATATGCATATTATGGTATATTTATATGTAAATAGTTCTTGATAGCCGTGGTAGCTCAGGGGCTAAGCGCTCGCTGTAAATTTCACAATACTCGAGCAACCTGGGTTCTATCCCCGCCGGCACCAATGAAATTGTTACCACGTGCTCGGCGGTGAAGGAAAACATCGTGAGGAAACCTGCATGTCTGAGAACTAACAAGAAAAACGTGTGTGTGTACTTATGTACGCACGTAGGAAGTTATATTTCTTTAGCGTAACAAAACAAAAATAACTAAAAATTATTTAAGATCCTGGTGAAAATTAATTGACGGCTCCGTGGCGCAGTGGCTTAGCAATGAGTTGCAGCGCTAAGGGCCGCGGGTTCGATTCCCGCACGTATCAAGTATTTGTATGGCCTACAAATAATTGTTCTGGGTCTGGATGTTTGTACTTGTGAAATCTATGTATGTAAACTGCCCCCGCGATACAGAAGAAAATCCTAGTGTAGAGATAACGATTTAAAAAAAATATTGTAATTTCTTTTTATTAAGATTTTTAAACTTTATATTTACTATTAATATTGTTTCACAAAATAAACATACATCCACCACGTCTTTTGATGGGTAAATTTAACCTCTTTTATCTTTATAAAGATATAAATAAATATATTAACGATTTTACATGATTATGCTGAGAATGCAAAACTGCCATATAATCTCCACACTTAAGTTTGTTTTATAAAACTCTTCCTCTCTATCCACCTTTAATATATTGCAAAACAATTTTTTTTCTTATGCGCATGGAAAGAAAATCACTTAATGTTAATATACTTTGAAAAGGCAGAGAATTTATATTACATAAATATAATATATTAAATGTAGAATTATTTTAGATCCTATACTTTCTTTTGAGAATATCTATTTTTAACTTTTTAACCACTGATTGATATAGTATAAGCTGGTAAGCTAGGTACAGGTTCAATATTTCTGTACTGATATGTAGGAAGTTTTTAGAGCTGTGTGGTGACGACCTCATAAGTATTTTCGATAGGATAGTTACAGGAGATGAAACGTGGGATTACCTTTATGACCCTGAGAGTAAACAGGAGTCTATGCAACCCATTTGCATTACGCAATTACATGTTCTTATTTTCACCGTTGCCACTAATAGTTTACATGCCGAGTACCGGAACAAACTTGTGTCTGAAGTCGAGACTTTGTTAAACAAAGTCTCAGACTGGGGCGACTAAATCTAGTCCAGTTCAATCCCCAGAAGACACAAGTTTGCGCGTTTACCGCTAAAAAGAACTCCTTCGTCTTATCTCCTCAGTTTCAAGGCACTCCCCTTGTTGCCTCAGCCAGTATCGGAATCCTCGGTGTCGACATATCGAGTGATGTGCAGTTTCGTGGTCACTTGGAAGAGAAGGGCAAATTGGCCTGTAAAAAGCTTGGCGTGCTCAGCAGAGCGGGACAGTATTTCATGCCGGCACACCGCCTGCAACTTTACAAGGCGCAGGTTCGGCCCCACATGTAATACTGCTCCCATCTCTGGGCAGGGGCTCCCCAGTGCCAGCTCCTTCCACTTGACCGCATCCAGCGCAGAGCGGCTCGAATCGTCGGCGACCGAGTTCGAGACCGAGATCGGCTGGACTCACTGGCACTGCGTAGAGATGTTGCATCTCTTTGCGTATTTCTCTTTTACTAAATTGTTGTCATCCACCTCCAAATAATTGTTGCTCTTATAACCACTCTTACGAACACGTTTTAAATGCCCTTTTTTATTACACCTTTGACAAAAATAATTCACATATCGATACTTATCTTTAGTATGGTTCTTATATCCGCAAACCAAGCAAGATATGTTTTTTTTTCTTTGACCAACAGAATTTTCTTGGGCTCGTAAAGCAAAAACGGGTTGCGCTGCCACTGATGATATTATGGTCCCTCAAAATGCAATGACCTTTGAACTGCAACTCGAGTACATCGTACGGTTTGTGCTAATTGACAGCTCCATGGCGCTGTGGTTTATTAATGAGTTGCAGCGCTGGGGGCCGCGGGTTCGAATCCCGCACGGAACAAGTATTTGTATGGCCTATAAATAATTGTTTCGGGTCTTGTGCAATTTATGATTGTAAACTGCCTCAAAGATACAGGAGAAAATCCTAGTGTAGGGGTAACGTTTTTTAAATCCAACGCTTTGTTGAATGACAAGCTATCGATATTTTCACTAACAAACTTTTTTTTTCCTAGGCATTCGCCAATACTAGCACAAACTTGTCTCTTAATGCCGTCTCGAGTTCTATTTTAAAACTACAAAACTGTGCGAGATGACAAACCCGGGCCGCCCATTCAGTTAAGTCTTCGCCTGGTCTTTGTTCCGCAAACATACATTTCATTAAGGAAAACTGGTTGTCAATCTTTTCAATAAGAGTCTTATAAGCTAAGTCTTCTAGTTTTAACGGAAAAACTAAATCGCCTACTAGGCGACATATATCTTCTGCAAATTATGTGAGCAAAAAAGCTCTTCTCATAACTCCTGCTTTGTCAGTGTCGTCATGATAATAATTTGCCATACAAAACTGGACAAATCGACTCTTACTTAAAAATATTCCACTCTTACATGTGGTGATCAAATGTCAGGTTGTTGCCGAACAAAACATTTCCTTTATTTGACATAACTTATTTGTAACTATTTAACTTTATTGCACTAAATAATGCGTGAATAAAGTCCTCGTCGCCAAATATTGGGTATTTATGGGAATTTCACCACTAAAAAACATAATATGTAATTTACACCTTTTATTAAATGACAACACAACTGTCAGATGTTAGTTTTTTCATAAGCCTACAATATGGCTTACATACTCTACAATAATATAAATAAAACACGTATTGTAGATTCATATATATTTGAATAACTACCTTAAATATTTAGTTATCAGTTCCCACGAAAACTTGAGAAACAATTACCCACTGAAGTTGTCGCTTTTAGGTGTCAGTGTGCACGCGCATCGTAACAACTAAGTAACAACTTCATGGTGTCGGTTTTAGGTGTCGGTGTGCGCGCATCATAATAATTCACTCTCATCATTTTTCCCAAACGCCCCAAAAGAAGTATAACTTCAAAAATATTTTGAAGACATGTGATGTTCGCCAAAACACATTAAGGCAGCGCAGCGAACATTTCCTTGCCCTAAAACCCTTTCAGAAATGAGAGGAGGCCTGTGCCCAGCAGTGGAACGTATATAGGCTGTATCTTTCACTCTTCAACTTTACCATATTAATACATCCTTGTTTTAAAGTATGAGGGGAGGTAGTAGTGGAGGAGTATGGAAGTAACGGGTTGACTGGCAAATAATGCTGGCAGGCATTAAGTTCTCCATTGTTAGTCCTCCATACTTTTGAAACCAGGTCACAACAATGGTCACACTGTTGCCGGGTAAGGCAGATCGAGTATATATTATTTTTATAAAATAAATAGTAATATTTGCATTTTAATAATTACTTCAATATTTTATAGAAGTGAGGATGATGAACAAGCGCAAAGTGATGGTAAATTTATGCTGTGGTCCACAGACAACATCGATTAAGAACTGAAATGCCATCCGCCATCTGCCTTGTTGTGGAATGCCTCGGTACTAGCAAATGTTATCTCCGGTTACGGTTCCTTTGCTGCTATTTTACGCTTGTATTTTAAGAAAGTGTCCTTCCCGTTTCAAGTCAACCTATACGTGCAGTCATAATACGCAGCGCCTACACGTTCTTCATTATCCTTGATCAGCCCGTAATGTGCCAGTGTTGGATGTGGGTATATCCCGTTGTAGAGAGAACTTGCTTTAATCATCATGTTTGGCCTTGGCTGGCGCTGTATGTCGTCGGTCAAGGTTTTTAAGTCTGGCATAAACCAAATAGATATACCGCCATCTATCGGAGACTATAAGAATTTTCTGGGATTTCCCATATTCGTCGCTTACGACACCAACGGGACCGTCACCGTCAATACAAAGCAACCTTTTGAAATCGTGTATTTATCTAAACTACCTATACAATACAGAAAAAATCCTAGTATGGGGGTTACTCCCAAAGTTTTGTTAAAAAAACTTCTCACTAGCAGTGTGTTATACTGTGATTATAAACCGCATATGGGGAAATCACTGCACATAATTAATACTCTCGTACCAAAGTACACATATTAATAAAATACAAAGCTACCACATCAATTATTTGTTACAATTTAAATGAGCAGGTATGTAATGATGTGATTGGTAAACATACAAGTGTTTGTGAACGTTAATCTTCTACTAATATGGTATTGTATTGGCTTGTAAAGGTGACAATTTAGCAAACGGTTACCTGATAGTAAATGAATCTCGTTGCCCCGGAAGACTACGATTCAATCCATTCATCTATTACAGCTTCTAAAAGTCCACTCCTGAGCATACGCCTCCCCCATAGATTGCCTGATAGCGAAAATTTTGCCATAGTTGCCACTCTTGGCGAGCGGGTTGGCAACCGCAGTTTTATATTATTTTGTTAGCAGGAAGATGCTGCTGCATATCTTCTGTTTTAGTTTCCCTCCGCTTCCTCTTACGATATCCAGAGCGACGATATGAGGCAGTGGATATTCTTACACCGCCACTACACGGTTAATAAGATTCAAGCTTCGATACAAATAAAATCATCGGTTTCATTTCTTTCAGCCTTCGATTCTCGTCACAACTGTACGAACAACAGTAGCATTATTCTGTTTTTTTATGGTTTTTCTATGCTGCTGTCTCAAGCTGGTATTATATGAGAGTGTTATTTTTTTCGGAATAGTTGACCCATTTTTGCTACAGACTTAGTACCGCTGCATGGTTCTACTACAAATAAAAATTCTGTTGAAAATATTCTATCATAAATTGGTGTAGAAATCAGGTCAAAAATGATTAATAATATGCTTGAAAATATTTCCCAAAAAAAAACATTTTGCAATCCTTTCTCAATATGTCATGTTTAAATTATGCAACACATGTGGCGGGTATGTGCCGAGATCGAGGAGACACGCTTGTATAATTTTTCTAATAGAAACTCAAGGGATAAAGACAGCAGAAAATAAAATAACAAGATGTAAGCTTTATTGCATATTGCATAATGTAAAATATTTTCCTACGCTGCGTGTTTACACGTGCAAGACAAAGCCTAAAGAATTTATGTTCTCTTTTTGGGGTCACCACCCTATAATCTTTATTTCTTATGACTATAGAGCTTCATCGGACTCTTTATGCAACAAGATCGATAGTGACGGGTTTACTCTTGTTGAGAGGAGGTCTTGACCGACCCGTCTGAAAACAACGTTGGAATACCAAAATAACCGCTAATACAAATCTGCGTGTTATCTGCATCTGTGTACGTCGAGAGGAAACGTCCTGCACTTCGTAGAAGGACGAAGCCGATATCGCATAGAAGATCCGATCTCTATACATTTGAAGCGTCTGCAGTCCAATAAATCACGCTTTTCAAATCCTACGCGCTCCAGATTCCTGCAAACACAAAGAGAAATTTGTCGCTCCCGATTTCTGGCATTTGGGGTAGTGTATAGCCGACATAGGTACTTCAAGGAAGAAAATTCCTCCTTAAATAGTGTTATATTTGTGTTTTATAAATTTTTATCTTAAGACATATATTTCTGTGGGCTAATGGGAGTGGATCTGTTTTCTAGTTCTTTTTCATATGAGAACTATCCTCTTACCTTTTCCAAGTAGTGTGATGCAGTGTGGTTCTAAATAATAAGAGTAATAGGATATTTTTTTACGATAATGGTGACAAACGACCACACAATCTACCTGATCGGAAGTGGATTCTGTAGCCCATAGACATCTACATCTATTCTCGATTAAGAATCGAAATGCAGATGGGTTGTCACCCCTGAGGGCTAAGATGGAATGGCTCGTTTCCAGTAAAAGGAATTCCCGGTTTTCTACACTTACTATACCAAACACAGCAGCATTAAACTACTATTTTACGCTGTTATTCTGTGAGGGCTGGGGGAGGTCCTGGCTGAGTTGAGCCGATCCGTTCATACTACAACCATAATATAGCTGCAGTATGGCTCTACCACGTACAAAAATTTGCCATAATCGTCACGCTTGGTAGGAGGATTAGGAACCACATGTCTGCTCCCTGTCTTAGGTCTAGGTATTTTATTTCTGGCGTAAACGGGATGGTTAGACTGATGTTAGCAGGAAGCCATAAGATCTTTTAAGCATTTTCTATATTTTTTTTGTGCCAAACAGGTCCAATAAGACTAGTATTACTGCGACCAGTTCCAATAAGACTAGTATTACTGCGACCAGTTCTATTGTGATGGCTGCTATGGCTATAGTTCACTGCTAAGCTTATATCTTCAATGAATTGAAGGAGTTGCTTAGCTGTGAGCATTTTTATTTCTTCTGTATCAAGGACGTAGTTTCCCAGAAGATTATTACGTTTCCGCGTTCAGGTTTTGCAATCAGCTGTCAGTGCAGAGGTGTTTTTTTCAGTTAAGAAATAGAATCGGTACATCCCGGAGTTGCCTAGTCCAAGCAAAGCCATGTTCTTTTTGAAACAGCAATTTATAGTAGTAGAAGTAGTAGTTGTTCTTTATTAATCCAGTAGTTTCTGAGGCGAATTTACAATCATATGTCCGGAAAAATGTTTTAGAATATTAGAAGTCTGGTATATTAGACCAGATCTTAAGAATTTTTTTTGTGGTTAAAAGTTTCAAGGGTCGCTTTGGACAGGCATTTTAAAATAGGTCAAACTGGCTCAGTTTTAAATTGTGTACATAAATTGTGTGTTTGTGTATTTCTTATAGTTGCTTATTACGACATCCACGGGATGAAATGGGGTATTGATTTGTCTTAAGTCGCCACCGCGTATTTTGTATTTTAATATCAATTTTAATATAATATCTTGAAATGCCTTTATTTAAAATATATTATAGATATTCCTTCAGATATGTTACCTTACTTAATTCAAATGTTTGGTAACATGATAAAGTTTTCTCTACCTATGTTTTTATGCCCGTTGGGAAACGAACGTACTTAAACCTTTTAACATTTCTTTGAAACATATAACGTCTTTGCCAAGCAACGTTTCTCTTCTTTTAATGTGTTTCTCTCGGCCTCGTTAAGTTTAAGGATGTTTGTAACTAGATCATAACAGGAGCATCATAATGTGGA
>JAGSMP010002664.1:0-71824 GCA_029286625.1 Parnassius orleans | reverse complement strand
ATACGCAGTTGTTCTTTATTAATCCAGTAGTTTCTGAGGCGAATTTACAATCATATGTCCGGAAAAATGTTTTAGAATATTAGAAGTCTGGTATATTAGACCAGATCTTAAGAATTTTTTTTGTGGTTAAAAGTTTCAAGGGTCGCTTTGGACAGGCATTTTAAAATAGGTCAAACTGGCTCAGTTTTAAATTGTGTACATAAATTGTGTGTTTGTGTATTTCTTATAGTTGCTTATTACGACATCCACGGGATGAAATGGGGTATTGATTTGTCTTAAGTCGCCACCGCGTATTTTGTATTTTAATATCAATTTTAATATAATATCTTGAAATGCCTTAATTTAAAATATATTATAGATATTCCTTCAGATATGTTACCTTACTTAATTCAAATGTTTGGTAACATGATAAAGTTTTCTCTACCTATGTTTTTATGCCCGTTGGGAAACGAACGTACTTAAACCTTTTAACATTTCTTTGAAACATATAACGTCTTTGCCAAGCAACGTTTCTCTTCTTTTAATGTGTTTCTCTCGGCCTCGTTAAGTTTAAGGATGTTTGTAACTAGATCATAACAGGAGCATCATAATGTGGAAACATGTTTTTGAACCCGATCCAATCGGACCCGTGATCAGCAACCGCGTCTTCGACCACTAGACCAACGAGCGAAAATAATGTAAATACTATGGCAAATGACAGAGAGATTTTAACGCTTTCACAATTGAGGTGTCTAATTTGGACCTCCGAGAATAGAATCCATTACAACAATTTCAAATATTAATCAATATAAATTTTCTATCCAATTAAGAGCAACAGTTTTTTTTTTATACCAAAGCTTTTTATATTTATACAGATAATAGTCATGAGATTTGACATTCGTATGACATTTACATGTTGAACATGAAAAGTTTACTTAGTTCATTGTAAAATAAATAGGGAAAACATATAGAAATAGATTTTTTTTATCAACATAGATTATAAATAATACTTATTGAATATCACTCTAATGTTTAATTTACCACTGGTTCGAAAAATATCTCTGTCCTGGGAAGAACCAGTAAGAAACGGCAGGACTTTAAAAGAATGAAAACGGTTGACCCTGCAGGTCATTCCTGGAACTTCTCGCTTATTTTCGCAACGCTCGAAAATCTATTTTTTTTGGTTCTTATTTTTTGAAAATCTTTGAACGGCTCGACCGATTGACTTGAAAATCTAATCAGCTCGAAGTCTCAATGAACACTTTCGAATGCCGTGTCACCCATCTCGATCGGTTGATTCGTTCTAAAAATATCGTACGACATAATTTTATTTACATACATACATACATACACCCCCCACACACACACACACACGCACGGCCGGACGTCCAGCCGGGAATAGTCGCAACGGCTTAGTAGGACCTCAAAACGTGGAGATCTGATGAAAACTTTTGAAAATTATTAATTTTCAAAGCGGGAAGTTAAAAAAAGAACAGTTTACAACACGAAACAAATTAGAGATAGCGTGGTAGCGATCACCTCATTCCCAGGGATTATTACCATTCATAAATTCCTTAATATTATAATAACCCTTTTTATACAATCTTTGTTTAAGTAATAAAGTTTTAAAGTTGGCTGAAGTCAGATTTTGTATAATTTCTGGGGTTTTGTCGTTAAGACGACACATCGAAAACCGTTTAAACGGGCTATCGCGACTGAATCCGAGTTAGTACATAATTTCTATAAAAACTTTAAAAACTCCGTCATAGGGTCTAAAATTGCGTAGCGCCCGCAACGATTAAGACCGCTTAGAAATCTCTTAGAATCTTAAAATATTTTTAAAAAAAATATTGATTTAAGTAATCAAAATAATGAGCAAGCAAATTACGAATATTGATGTTATGAATGTATTTGATTGATTCCCAAGCATATAGATTAAGTAATTTCGTTGTAATTTCAACTATAGTGATTTTTTAGAGGTGTTTTCGCAAATAATTATGATCGAGTCAAAATTATAAAAGCGTGTTTTTGAACAAGCAAATTCAAGATAAAGACATGAATTTACCTATATCAAAGTTTCAGTTTCGTTAGTCGAGTCATAATCCTATACTATTCGATGAAAGGAGGTGCATTTTCTCGCGGTGTCGCCTTAAAGTATACATCGCCCCAAGAATGAATTACCGGCTCTATGGTACAAGACAACCATTAAGTGAACATCGTTGTTCGTGTACCGGAGCTGGAGTCCTTAATTTCGCATGCATAAGAGGCTCATAAGAAGGGCTACACTGACATTGAGCAGCTACCGACCTCCCTACCGTTACATAAGCGACCTCAATTTCATCTTAAAACTGCTCCATTGCATAACTACAGTAACAGTCGTACGGCGATGAAAATATATTTCTTTTTGATGTAGTTAAGTGAATGAATAATTAAACCAACATGAACATTTATTTTATGTTACCGTGTGGTGATGCAAAAAAATCTATCACTTTATTTCGTTGAACGACGAGTATAGAAAAAAAAAACTTAAGTCTGGCAACCTGGCAACAATAGACTATAGAAAAAAAAATCGGGGCTTTGACTCTTCGATACCTACCTACACTATGTCTTAACATCGACTTTAGAAGCTTTGTGGAAAACATTTTATTCTTTTTAGTTTTTGTAGTTGTTTTTTACCTTTTTGAGTTTATTCCTTTAACCTTTTGAGTGGACTAAGGAAAATCATAAGTTCAAGGTAACTACTAGAATATCGTCTGAATAGTCACATTAAAATCTTGATCGTATTTTTCCATCCTTATTACAGGGTTATTTTTCGAAGAGTAGCCAAATTTTAAACTTAAGTTCAAATATATAAATAATGATATACCGTTAATGCAGTTTTTGAAAATACGAGTAAAAAAGGCTTCTTGAAATTATTCCAAATCGAATGTCATTTATGGGCGACGACCGACGACGTTTTTGCCTACCGATCGACCCTTACGAATGTGTGCGTGCGCAGTAAAATCAGTTAAAATAAGGCATTACCACGCATTTTGAATTTAAAACATAAAAAGGACAGAATTATTGAGATCTTTTTTAATTAATTTATTCTTCACCATTTGCCTTTTTTTTGCTAAAATTGTTGTAGTTGATGGATTAGGTACACGTCAAATATAAATTTATATAAATATGTATACAGCCGAATTGAGAAGTTCCTAACATTTTTAAAATCACTAAAAAAGCAGAAAGACTTCTTAGTTTTTAGATGGTGGTATATAATATAACCATCCCATTAACGCCAGATTATTAACGTAGTCCTTCCCCGGCTTAGCCGACCCATTCGTGCTACAACTATAATATAGCTGCATCATGTCTCTACCACGTATAGCTTAATTATATGGATATTTTAAAATAGAAACTATCTGTAAACTATTCTTTATTTTCAAAAAAAAAAAGTCTCGCTGTATATCTTGCTGGTTCTTCCCAGCTAGAAACAGTGCTCTGGTTCGGAAAATACAGAGGTATTTTCCGATATTTTTTTTTATATTTACCACTACAGTGGTAAATTAAAATAATTTTTCAAGCAGAAAAATTTATTCATAGACAAATGAATAAATTTTGTCTACTTGAAAAAACGTAATTGTCTATGAATAAATTTTGTCTGCTTAAAAATTATTTTAATTTACCACTGTAGTGGTAAATTAAAAAAACATAAACAAATTAAAAAATACAATTGTATGAATCAAATAATTCAATAATTTCACTTTATTATCCTTTTTTATTATATCACTGAATTACTTTATTTACTGGTTATAATTTAGACAAATTGTAACCTCCAGACAATTTGTTCTGGTCTGTAAAGTATAGAGAGTGAGTTATAATAATAGGCTGTGGGGAATTCCATCTTAGTTTTTAGAGGTGACAATGCATCTGTTTTCTACTGGTCCCTAAGTTGTAGATGAAAGGCGACCTTCTAATGTCACTCAAGTGGAAATTCATTGATTTATTTTATATTTTGCCTGTTGTAACTCATACCTTAAGTTAAGTTAGTAAGGACAGGCTCACTTAAATCTCAGAAACTTAAAACAAAAGTGTACAGTACGTGTATTTTGCCAGTTATGACTTACGAAACTGAATCATCATCATCATTACAGCCCTTCACAAGTCCACTGCTGAACATAGGCCTCCCCCACGGAATGCCACAAAGCACGGTCCCGAGCCACCTGCATCCATTGACTTCCTGCATGTCTTACCAGGTCGTCACTCCATCTAGTGGGGGGACGCCCTACACTTCGCCTGCCGGTACGAGGCTGTCACTCAAGAACCTTTCTTCCCCATGGGTTGTCGGTTCTTCGAGCTATATAATGGCCCATTGCCACTTCAGCTTACTAATCCTTTGGGCTATGTCGGTTACTCTGGTTCTACTGGATATCCTCATTTCTAAGTTTATCACGCAGAGAACCCCGAGCATAGCCCTCTCCATAGCTCGCTGAGCGACCTTGAGCTTCCTCATACGGCCAGTAGTGAAGGACCACGTCTCAGTTCCATATGTCATCACTGGCAACACACACTGGTTGTACAATTTAGTTTTGAGGTATGCCTGACGACAAGATGGGTCGTAATCTCCCGAACGCTGCCCAGCCGAGTTGAATCCGTCGATTGACCTCTCGGTCGAAGTTGGACTTACCTAGTCGGACTATTTGCCCCAGGTAAACATATTCGTCAACAACTTCGAGCTTAGTGCTCCCAACAACTACCGGCATAGGTGTGACATGGACATTAAACATGATTTTTGTTTTGTCCATGTTCATCTTGAGATCTATCCGTTGGGAGACACTATTGAGGTCATTGAGCATAGTGCTTAGGTCCTCCAGCGAGTCTGCCATAAGGACTATATCGTCGGCAAATCGAAGGTGAGTGATGTACTCGCCATTGATGTTAATACCGTATCCTTTCCAGTCCAGTAGCTTGAAAACGTCTTCCAATGCAGCGGTGAAGAGTTTCGGGGATATTACGTCACCCTGTCTTACACCTCTCTGCAGTTGGATAGGTTTCGTACTCTGGTTCTGTACTCGGATAGCCATCGTAGCCCTACTGTACAAACACTTCAGCACCTCGATATACCGACAGTCCACTTGGCACCGCTGTAGGGACTGCAGCACCCCCCAGATTTCAACGGAATCAAAGGCTTTCTCATAGTCCACATACGCAAGGCAAAGTGGCAGATTGTACTCGTCGGTCTTCTGTACAATTTGCCGAAGGGTATGTGTGGTCTATGGTGCTAAAGCTTTTCGAAACCGGCTTGTTCGGGAGGCTGGAAGTCGTCGAGTCTGCATGCGAGACGATTCGTAATGACTCTCGAAAACAGCACGTAGACGCGGCTCAGAAGGAAATCGGTCTGTAGTTCTTCAAGAGCGTTGTCGCCTTTCTTGAAGAACAAGACCACCGCACTTCTGCTCCACGCCTCCGGTGTAATGCCACCATGGAGGACGGAATTAAAGAGCTTCTGAAGGACTTCAAGTACCGTTTTCCACCCGCTTTCAGAGCTCCGCTGTAACTCCATCCTCGCTGGGGCCTTGCCGTTTTAAGGTGCTGGAGAGCCATTCTAATCTCGCTCAGACTGACGTCCGGGATATCATCGGAATAGTTTCGGATAAGACTTGCTCTTGGATCGTTACTCACACTGCGTGTGGCTCCAACGATGACGTGTACAGCTGCCCATAGAACCTCTCAATCTCACTCAAAATCTCAGGTGTCCCGGAAACGATGCTGCCACAATCGGTCTTCAGCTTCGACAGTTGGCTCTTTCTGGCAGACAGATCTCTGGCAAAGACTTTGGAGCCCTGATTCCGCTCGATCGCTTCTTCAATACGAGGCTGTATTGAAGTTGCGCAAGTCCGCCGCATGCATTTGGAGATCTGTCTGTTCAGTTGCCTGTATACTGTCAAATCTGCTGAAGACTGCAGCTTCATCTCCGTCTAACAACCATGAGATTAAGAGTGTGATCGGAGTTTTTGTGTTCTTCTGCGACGGGTCTTACAGAACTTAGCTCCGACCGCATGGACAGTTTCCTCAAGCTTGTCATTCATATCGTCCACTTCATTGCAAACTTCTAGGCACTGAAAACGATTTTGTAATTCGAGCTGAAAGTTTACGGGATTTTGGATTAGAGCACGAGGGGGACGGAGCGTTGACTTCATTAGACGTGACCTCTCCAACTTAACGTTTAGGTTCAGTGTGCCTCTCACCATTCGGTGGTCGCTGCCAGTTTTCACCCTCGCGATCACTGAGACATCACTGAACAGTTGTCGTCTGGTCGTCATAATGAAGTCAACGAAACTGAAACGTGGTCCTTTATTATTGGCAGTATGAGAAAGCTTAAAGTCACTCAATAAGCTATGGAGAGAGATATACTTAGAGGATATCCGCAGAAGAACAAGCGAAACAGTCGTAGCCCATCGGATATAGCTTTAAAGAACCGACTACCAAAAGGGATGAAATGTTTTCTCCAGAATGTCAAAACTACTTTACAGAATTCAAAAAGCTGAAATTCGTGATAAGGAGTCTAAATTGAAGTGGGCTAGGACACTCAGCATAAATAGACGAAAGCTGTAACTGACTGCGTGACGGACTGAGATGTCGTGGTAGGTCTCGTCGTTGGAGGGATAATCACGATCAATGTTTAACGTATTGGGCAAACCACATAAAACATGGGGAACATAAACAATAGATCTTTTTGTGTTTTTGAAGTTATACTTCTTTTGGGGCGTTTGGGAAAAATGATGAGAGTGAATTTTTACGATGCGCGCGCACACCGACACCTAAAAACGACACCATGAAGTTGTTACGATGCACCTAAAAGCGACAACTTCAGTGGGTAAATGTCTCTCATGTTTTCTTTTTTGTTACGCTAAAGAACTATAACTTCCTACGTGCGTACACAAGTACACACATACTTTTTTTTATGTGGTAAGACTCCTTTTCTGCCCAAGAGTACGTCGGGGTAGGTGCACTGCTGCGTTTCCGAGTATCATTGCAGGCTGTGAGGCATTCTATCTTAGATATACGTCTAACACGATGGATTGTAAGTTTGTTTGTCACATTACTTTTATATATATAATGTGCACAGCATGAACAGTGAAAGGGGAGGGAGAGAATCGGGGAGTAGGAGTTAATTGTCTGAAAAAACGATATTTTCTAGAAATTTCTGTTCATAAAATTCAAGTAAAACATACTTACATATACCTATTTAGTCTGAGTAATTAAATAATAGTAATAGTCGTAGTTAAATATTATAGTAATAGTCGTAGTTAAATATTATAGTAATAGTCGTAGTTAAATATTATAGTAATAGTCGTAGTTAAATATTATAGTAATAGTCGTAGTTAAATATTATAGTAATAGTCGTAGTTAAATATTATAGTAATAGTCGTAGTTAAATATTATAGTAATAGTCGTAGTTAAATATTATAGTAATAGTCGTTGTTAAATATTATAGTAATAGTCGTTGTTAAATATTATAGTAATAGTCGTTGTTAAATATTATAGTAATAGTCGTTGTTAAATATTATAGTAATAGTCGTTGTTAAATATTATAGTAATAGTCATTGTTAAATATTATAGTAATAGTCGTTGTTAAATATTATAGTAATAGTCGTTGTTAAATATTATAGTAATAGTCGTTGTTAAATATTATAGTAATAGTCATAGTTAAATATTACGTAGTTTTAATAAGGTGTTTCTTTCAAATAGTTAGACAAAGGTCGATAGGTGTGTGTCATAAGTGTTTTAACAGTTTATATTCAGTATTATGCGAGGTAATTGAGCGTGGAGACTTTAATAATAGACAATCAACGATATCCTTAGTCTTTTCGGAGATCTTTCGGATTGTATTCGAACAAAGTTCACTTAGGGTTGGGTGTAAGATGCAAATATATATTATCATCGTTTGGGTATCTCATGTACCTACATGCACGGACATTCCGATACTAGTAAATACGAGTAGGTACTCGATACTTTTGATTCGATACCAAGTACTAATAGCATCGAATCAATCTTGCGATACTTACTCGGTATCGAAACAAAGGTACTTGGTATCGAATCGAATCAGACTGACCTTACTTCCGATTCGAATCTACTGCACCACCCGAATATGATTTTTGGAAACATCATAAGGAATGAGCACACGGACACAAGAAGAAAAAAATATCTCATCAGGGCGATGAAGTTTCTCTATATTTATCAAATCCAGTAGTTTCCCATAAAAGCAACCCATATGCAGAATGGGATGATATGAAATTTGTATTTCCTTGTCTGTACAAATATGCACAACAATATTTAATTGTAGTCGCAACATCGGTTCCAAGCGAGTACTTATTTTCCAAAGCCGGAGCAACAATGTCGCAAACAAGGGACATATTGTCTCCAAAATACCTAAAGCAGTTACTGTTTTTGGGCAATCTTGACGCTAAAGAGTTTTTTGTTTAATATAATAATAAAAAAATAATTGTTTTGTTTATTAAATAAAAATTAGTTAATTACTTTACTTTTAATTTCTATTCACACAAAATTGTTGTCCTTTAACATTTGCTCCGTTAGTTTCATTAAAAAAAATCTAAAACTATCGATATCAGTAAGTATCGATACGTTAGGAGTATCTGCATGAGTAGTATCGAAAAGTGATTTGAGTACTACTGATATGAGTAGGTATCGATACTTTGATGGTATCGGAACATCCCTACCTACATGTTTAACTATTATTTATCATTTATTTAATATTGATGATGCTGTAAGGCGAAACCAGTCGGCTTAAATTTCAAATGAATAAAGAATTACAGTAAACCAAGCAAACATAATTGAGCAATTATTGCGCCTGCCAAGCTTGACGAATAAGGCAAAGTTTCCCTAAAATGGGAGACGTCCCAGGGGAGGATTAGCCTTAGTGCCTTTGCCTTGCTAGTGCCTTGTTGTGCCTTGTCCGTGCATGTGTTAAGTCCAGCATTGGAGATTAATGGGTTGTTAAAAAAAAGAAGAAACTAATGTTTTAATTTTACAATTAATGATGATTAAGGTTCACCGAATGACAATGATTGCATCTATAATAATATATATACATAGCTTTTTATACAAGAAAAATTCTTGACGATATTATTATCTTATAATATACCATTCCAAAAGGACCCATTCTATTTTTATCGTAACGAATCCTATCGTAATAAATCCACGCTGCAGCTATACTATGATTGTAGCACGTTAGGGTCGGCTCGACCAGGAAAGGATCACGCTCTCACAGTATACCAGCGTGAAAAAGCAGCTTAATGCTGCTGTGTTTCATACCGTGAGTGTAGAGAACCGAGACGGAGAGACATTAGTCATATGGGCGTTGTCACCTCAAAGCACTAATACCGGGTTTCTATATTTAAAATGTATGTATTCTTTTGATCCGTTTTGCAGTAAATAAAGTGAATAAAAACCTCTTTTAAAACAATATAGATATTAGTTTAACTATTTATGAACCGTTAAAAGTTTTTTCATTTTAAGTCATTCTAAGTTGCTGAGTGAATACTTTTATAAAAGGAACCTTACCACCAGTAAATTGCAAGTTGTGTATTTCGATTTTGGGATGAACCGTCAGTAATTGAACAATTTTTGTATGCTTTACTAATAGTTGCGTGTACAAAAATGTACCAATGTGGGAGTTACGTTAAAAAGCATGTAGTGTATAATGGGTAAAAAATCATGGGTAAAAACCTATTCCGCCTTATTACAAAAAGTAATTTATAATTATTAGTGCCAGATTTAAAATCAAAAGAAGGCCCATGGATAATATGCGAGCTAAAATATTAAGTATTTATGTAATTGGACTGAGCGTTAGCCTCACAAAAGTGACCATTCTCTAGAAAGAGACAAAGCGACTGTGCGGCCAGTACCTGTCTCTTTCCTGCAAGCCTGATTGGTCCACGTCCCCATGCCAGTGACGTGGACCAATCAGAATTCTAGAAAGAGACTACTACTGGCCGCACATTCGCTTTGTCTCTCTCGCTCTTTTCGGTCTGTATTCACTGCACAACTGAATACGGAATGCACAGTGTATTCTCTCTTGTCTATGATGTAATTTGATAGTAAATGTCAAATTTCGCGAAAACGGTAGCGCGGCTGGCGACTTCTTTCGTGACAAAGACTCTTTTTATAGAATTAAGGTGACAAGCGAGCACACAGTCCGCCTGATGGTAAGTGGATGCTGTTACCCATAGAAATCTACATCTGCCCACAGCTACATCCTATCTTCGATTAAGAATCAAAATACAGAGGCGTTGTCACCCCTGAGGACTAAGATGGAATGCTTCGTTGCCAGTAAATAGTCTCCGGTTTTCTACACTCACCATACGTAACACAGCATTATTCTGCTGTTTCACGCTGGTGCTGTGAGCGTGACCCTATCCCGTTCGAGCCGACTTATTCGTACTGCAGCCGTAAGCAGCAGCTTGGCTCTACCACGTAAACTTACATAAAATTTTTGTGATTTAGATTATATACCAGTATAATTATATATTATATTGTATAATAGAAAATAATTATTATTCCAAATAAGTAAGAATTATTCTAGCTCTCTATACCATTCAGATCGTTAAGCTGCTATTTCGCGCTGCAGACATAGAGAAAAAGGTGCCAACCCAGGCGGACCCCTAGGCAGAAAAAGAACTCTGCCACCTACAAAATTGCCTCTCCTATCACAAAACGTGATAGATAGACTTATTACTTGTTCATCATGTATCATTGTGATCATGAGGTCCCGTATTTTGTCATCGTTGCAACTGAGGATGAAGGTGACGGATTTGCAGTTATAAAATCTTCACTAGATGACTCTTCTCGGCGTTGTTGAAGGATAGTATGCACGCAACTTGACAAATCTACGTTAGCCTCTAGTCAATGTTCGTATTCTTTCTGAAAACTATCACTATTCCGACCGGTTGTCTTCCACCTCCGTTCAGCAGCAAGTGTGAATCTCCGACAAAATTCTATGAGAATAACAATGTCTTCTTCAGAAAGCCTGAAACCTAGTCGTGTTAGCACTTCACTAGGATTAGTAGTTAAACTTTCCATATTGTCAATCACTGATGTTCCGAAGAAATGTTCCGGGTTCGAATTCCGAGTCGGGCCAAAAAAATCAGTAATTGAGTTTTTCATCAAGAAATTCTCAGTAGCAACTCAGGTCAGGAAGTTTGCGGTGTCTCACCCCCGTGCTTGGGAAGCGTAAAGCGTTGGTCCTGCGCCCGATCTCTCTCCGGTCGTGTCGGTCTACGTCCCATCGGACTATGAGAGTGAGGGAATAGAGAGTGCACCTGTGCTTGTGCATACACTCGGGCACTATAATCCTGTCCTGCGCCGATGGCTAGTCTCCATTGAGACTGGCCGCCGTGACCGAAATTCTGTCTGCAGGACATTATTACTTGTTTATATGATGTCTGTGTAGTGGCGGTGTAAGAATATCCACTACCCAAAACCGTCCCGTGGGTGTCGTAAGAGGCGACAGAGGAAAACAAATCAGGAGATGGGCAGGGCATCTTCCTGATAGCAAATCAAAAATAATATAAAACTGTGGATACCGACTTGCCAAGCGTGGCAACTATAGCAGATTCCTACCTAAGCCTACGTTACGCCAGTGGAATTTTATAGGTTGTAATATATGAATGGACGGATAGTGTATGTGGGTATGATGGATTCTCTAACGCTTTGAGATAAAATGTCCTACACTATTCTTCTTTAAACCTGAGATCGTCAATAAATCACATTTTGTAAGACCGATTGAATATCAAGATAACTTATTTAAATATTTAACTTATATCTACATAAAAGAACGTTAAGCGTTAAGTTAACAAATTTTTATAAGGCTCGTAAGAGGTATGTTCTTACGAGCCTTATAAAAATACATTATGAGTTATTACGTTAAATAAGAATTCGAATTATCAATAATACAATTTCTTCCCTTTAAAAAAATGGCGCGTGTCAGCTTCGACGCGTGACCACAGAATAAATAAAAGTACTAGTGTAACTGGAGTTTACCTACTGCTTCTGAAGCTGTAGAATCATTTTGTAATAATTAATGTATTCACAATTTTGTGTTGTTTGTTATTTCATTCTTAACGAGACAATGAATGATATTTTTTTTCGAACAGGGTGATGTTCTTGGCTTATGTTGAAGAAAAGAAATCATTCAACTCGTTGTAACTAACACATACCTAACTATCAAACTAGTATATCTTTGAGTTTAACAAAATATTTTTAACGATTGAAATTAACAGATAATTATTTAACTAATAAATAAATACAACCATTAATAATAATGTCCTCCAGAGTCCAGACAGAGGTGGCCGGTCTCAACGGACACTAGCCATCTGCGCAGGACAGGATTTTTTTTAAAACCGTTACCTCCAGACTAGGATTTTCTCCTGTATCGTGGGGGCAGTTTACGTACATAAATTTCACAGGATAAACATCCAGACCCGGAACAATTATTTATGGGCCATACAGATACTTGCTCCGTGCGGATCCGAACGAGGCCCTAGCGCTGCAACTAATTGTTAAGCTACTGCGCTACAGAACCGTCAATTATAGAGCCCAAGTGTATTCGCAAGCACATGTGCACTCCCTCACTCGTAGTCCCATATGACGGTAATCTGACTCGACCGGAGAGCCTTTCACGGGGAGAAACACCGCCAACTTCCTGATTCCGAGCTGCTACTGAGAATTTCTTACAGAAAACGTAATAGCTGATTTTGACCTGACCCGGGATTCGAACCGGGGACCTTATGATGAGCAATCACGTTTCCGACCACTAGACCAACGAGGTAGCCATTCAACCAATATCGCTATCTTTACACGTGTATAATATAAGATGCACAAATGTGATGCACGGACGGGCAACGTAACGACTTTACTTTTGTTAACACTCGATTTCGTTCTCTATCTAATTTGTGTACCTCGGCTATAATATATGAAAATCGGTTCTAAGAAGTAAATTCTAAAAGCTTGAAATACAATTGAAATTACTAATTCCTTTAACCACTCCAAGTAAGTTTAAAATTCTTGCCAGAACTAGTTAAAGACGTCAGTTGTATGACGTATTTTAAACACTTGCTAAGTCCGCAGTCCGTATCATTGGCATAATATATTTGCATGCTACTTTTGTGGCTGAACCAGGCGACCTCTTGTTACATTATGTTCGTCTCCGTTGTAATCCGTTCAAAGCAAATAAAATCAGTCATGGATCCATTAACAGTACTATGTCGCGATTGTGTCGCGCTTTTCATACAGTTTTTAGTTTTAATATTACTTCCGTAATATCATCGATGTACTCGTATTTCAAAATGGGGATTTATGAGTAACTAGATGTCATGCAAGGTTTATTATAAAACCGCAGTGACAAACAAACTTACAGTGTACCTGATAAGTGGCTACTGCGATTCATAGATACTTGCAGCTAACTCAGTGAAGACTGTAAACTTCACATGAGACAGCCTTTTCTGCTAGGCTTTGATCTGCGCTCGTAGGGAGTTACCTCATGGCTTTCCGCTGAGAGCACGCACCGCCCAAGCATGCTGCGCAGACCGCTGGGGTAAGAATTAACAGCTCTAACCCCATCACTGTAATTGTACTGGCTATTTACGGCTTAGGTAAATAAGTTGTCAGTGTTTGCAACTGAAGTTTCATATTTTGATTTTGTAGGAAAATACTAAATGGAAATTAAAGGGATGATCACATACATAATACTTGTTTATATAATGTCTGTGGGAATGATGGATTCCTTTGTGCTGCTTTAAGATAATATTATAACTACTTTTTGAGTAAAAGATGCATTGATTTTGATCCATAATTAAAAATTAAAAATTTTGTACAACCGACTTCAATATAAATTATTAAGAATAACTCAAGAACTATTGGTCAGACCTTAATCAAATCAAAGACCACATAAGAAGCACCAGCTTTCAAATAAAAAAAGAATCATCGAAATCGGTTTACCCAGAAAAAAGTTATGAGGTAAGACACATAAAAGAAAAAAACATACAGTCGAATTGAGTACCTCCTCCTGTTTGGAAGTCGGTAGAAAAGTAACTAAATTCAGTGAATCAGAATTTATTTGAAAGAGTAAAAGAAAGATTTTTAAAAAGCCAAAATGTGAAAATGCTAAATTTACTTCTCTTCTTATAACTTAAGTCATAAAAATGTAATTTTAATGACTTAAGTTGTTTATGTCATTTTTACTATATTTTATACTTGTGTTATGTTTTACATTTACAAGTGTATAAGTACAATATTATACTTTAAATGAGTTTGGAACAATATCATCGCATCTCGAGAAATGCAAGGCGAAACGGTTTACTAAAGTATGAAGTAGATACAAGTCGAAGCCTGGTTATGCCGGTACCCAGCGATCGGATACCCGACGCACGATTTCGCCGGGTAGCCGGGTACCCGACGAAATTATCCGGCGTTGGGCTAAAGGCCGTGTGTTCTGATAGTTTGCACTTTGAAGTGACACGGAGCACTGCGTGCTCAGTTTATCCCTCATATTATTCAAAGTTGATTTTATACTCGAAGTTAAATAAAGACTAATTGTTATACCGTTACAGCCTATTAAAGTCCACCGAACATAGGCCTCCTAGATTGTCTCGTAGGGGATATTTGCCATAGTTGCCACGCTCGGCGAGCGGGTTGGCAATCGCAGTTTTATTTTCAGTCGTTATTAGGAAGACGCTGCTGCCCATCTCCTGATTTGTTTCCGTCTGTCGCCTCTTGCAACACCTACACCGCCACTCCACGGTATAATTGTTATAACCATTGAGTTAAATGTACTACGTACTAGAGAAGCTATTCCAAACAAAAAAATGTGCGCTACTCTATGTCTTCGCGCATGCGCGGTAGATAGTAAAATATTACGATATTATTACCTATTTATTCACTTGAACAACAAAAACATTTACTTACTTGACTACTGAATTGTTATTTACGTAAGGTTTAAACTTTAATTTGAAATCGTATTATTATCGCCGCTCCACACTGCATGAATATTGAAGCCACAGTAAATGACACTAAAGTAAGGTGCGGATTGCAGTACAGTTCATTTGAACATAGTGAATGTTCGGAATGCGAAATCTAGTGCGTAGTACATATATATCAATGGTTATAATAGTGTAAAAACATTTATAAGTTACTTTATTATTAGAGGTCAAATTTTTTTTGGTCAATTTAATAAATAAAAATGATTAATGTCACAATAAGTAGGTGTGCTGTTTTTATTACCCGGCACTGCCGTATACCCGGCATGAATATCCGGTACCCGATCGGATCCTAAAAAAGTGCCGGATTCAAACCGTGTATCCACCTCATTTCTAGTACGAACGTATGACAGAGATAATTAATCTTCTAAAATCGACTATGGTCAGACATCGGATTATCGATTTCAATGCACTTTGTACTTACAAATATCGAACTTAGCAAAGTAGTTTATATTTAGTCTCAGGTATAAGCTAGAGCGTCTTACAAAAAAGTCCTACGGAAAATATACGAACTAAAATTTAAAGTACGTTTATTTTGTCATTAATTAATCTGATTCAAAGACATAACGAGCAATAGACGGGACTAAGCGGTCAAAATCATAATCCAATACTTGTTATTTATAGGTAACAAGACGTTTATTCTTGTGCATAGATTATTTTATACAAACTAGATCATTTTATATACCTACAACATGTAAAAAAAACCGTGGTTCCCGTGTCTGAAGTAAATTTATTTTTATACGTTTGAATACTGATTTTGATAACGCAATTAATGGGAACCACAGGGTTTTTGATATATTTTTTATATTTGAGAATCTAGTGTGATATAATACCACGACAGGTCGTATTAGTGTGCAATAACTTTGGCTAAAGTAAATTAATTGTAGAGGATAATAAATGCTTTAAAGTCTGATCTAATTACTTTAATACGAGTAAATATATTATAAAATATAATAATATAACAATAATTCCCAATGGCCGCTCTATAAAGCCTGGTCTCATTATTTTATATAATCAAGTACAAACCTAGCCTAAGTACGTAATATATTTTACGTCGGATTTCCTTTAAAAATATTTTTTACGTATCCTTTGAAAATACGGTGGACTTCTCATTCTCAACCCTTAGCCCTCAGGTAAAAGAGAATTATTTGTATCTATTTGTGCAAAGCATATTAAATTTAAAAAAGTCCCAGGCTAAGTAATATATTTTTCCTCAGATTTTCTTTCACATATTAAATTATTTTCTTTACCATGGCTAAATGATATAATTTTCGTCAGATTTTCTATCAAATTAATTTTTCTCTTTATTAGTATCATTTGAAAATATTACTATGAACTCCTCAATCCTTAATAAAACTATTATTAAAATTTGAATCGATTTGTGTTATACATAATAGATTTTAAAAATCTTGCTGACCATTATATAATATGTGTAAAAGAACAAAAATTAACTTACGCATATTTCCCGCATAAGCGCTTGCCGCAAAGCAAAGAACTGCCGAAATATACACTTGAGTATGCATTTTGTAAATGTTAATATCAAAAAATTAATGTATAAAGTTAATTTAGAGCCAAGTCATTAACGCTCGAAAGGCTACACTGCATTGGATTTTTGACGTGCCAGCCTTTTTATATGTTGCGCAAACTTTTAACGAGAATGTACCTCGACGCAGAATACGCAAGCAGACGTTAACGCTGAACAAAATTATGTATTTAACATGTGTTGACTACTGTACTGTATTGCAGTCAGCGCCATAATTTGACTTGCAAACCACATGATGGTAATTGGCCACTAGAGCACGTCAGGAACAGGAAAGAAAAAATGCTTTTCTATAGAACAAGCAAAATGGTAAAAACGTAATTTAAAAACCCACTGCATAAAAAACTTTCACCCTCCCTTTTTTTGTATTTTCAAATGCAATATATAAATATTATATAGCCTATGTCATTCCCACAATTAAGACGAATCTATCGACACTTCATATGTTAAAATCAATAAAGTCGTTTAGGTTACAGAGCGTGCCAAAGGAATAGACATATATACATAAATACTCTCGAAAAACTTTATCCTCCTTCTAGGGCAGTCACGTAAAAGTTTACATGATGGTAAGTAGATGCTGTGGCCTGTAGACACCTACATCTATTTTCTATTAAGAATCTAGATAGATGGATTGTCGTTATCAGTAAAATGGGTATCCGATTCTCTACACTCACCATACGAAACCCAGTAGGATTAAGCTGCTATTTACTCCAATTACTTACTAATCCTTAATGACTAAGCTAAGGCAGAATGCCTCGTAGTTAATATTATATTAATTTCTTAACATTTTAACATGAATCATGGCTGCCACAAACGGGAATACGTGTTGCTTGTTTGGGTATACAATGCACTTTTCGAGTTTAAGTTTAAGTTAAGTTTTTTTTCTTTAAATAAAAAAGGTGGCTTATGAGCACAAAGTCCACCTGATAGTAAGTGGATGCTGTGGCCTATATAAATCTACATTTACCTTCGATTACGAATCAAAATGCAGATGCGTTGTCATCCCGAGGACTAAAATGGAACGCCTCGTTCCGAACGTCGAATCGAATGTCCGGTTCTCTACACTAACCATACGAAACACAGCAGCATAGAGTCCAAACATTTATTCATTAACGCCTTTTTAAAGTTCACTGCTGAAAATAGGCGTCCCCCATAGATTGCCTGACAGGGGGGATATTTGCAATAGTTGTCACGCTTTGCAGGCGGGTCAGCAAACGTAATTTTTTTTATTAATTTGAGATGTTATCAGAAATACACTGCTGCTAATTTCCTTGTAATTTTTTTTATTGACGGAATGGTATAATGATGATAATCATGATGATTATGAAAATGATGAAATTACGCTAAAGGTGATGATAATTTTAATACAAGCTTAAAAATTATCTTCTTTATTTTATACTACAATTTTTTTTGATGGATATAAAACATGCCAAATTACAATTGTTTTTAATCAATTGTATAACTGACATTCATGTGTTTTTACCGCTTTTTTTGTGTGTATTTCGATTCTTATGTTTTTTTTTATTAAATAGGTTATATAATTTGTGGTTGTGCTTTATAAATTTCGAGGAAAAATTCGACCTTGGACTTGCGATATTCCTTATTCCGACTGCCTCGTTGGTCTTGTGTTCGTAAACGCGATTGCTGATCTTGAGGTCTCGGGTACGAATCTCGGGCAGAGGTAGATTAAATATTGACAGCGCCCCAGGCTAGCACCTCATCAGCGCCCCTTTAGCGGTCATGTATTATAAATTAAAAGTACCCATTTTGCAAATAAAATACAATATAACTTATAATATAGTCTAGAGTTGCAACATAATTAGGACACGAGTACCCTTAACAGGTGGGCGTGAATGAAAAATGTGATGAGAGAGTGAGGGCGATGTAGGGTAATCAAATAGAAACAATTTTTTCTGATCACGGGTCGGGCCAAAATCAGTTATTGGGTTTTATGTCAAGAAATTCTCAGTAGCCCGGGTCAGGAAGTTGGCGGTGTCTGACCCCCGTGCTTCGGAAAGAACGTAAAGCCGTTGGTCCTGCGCCTGATCTCTCTACGGTCGTGTCGGTTTACCGTCCCATCGGACTATGAGAGTGAGGGAATAGAGAGTGCACCTGTGCTTGCGCATACACTTGGCCACTATAATCCTGTCCTGCGCCGATGGCTAGTCTCCGTTAAGACTGGCCGCCGTGACTAAAATTCAGTCTGGAGGACATTATTATTATCGCAGATGCGCTACCGGCTTTTTAATAGGAGTAAGCTCTATTCTTAAAAGCCCTCTAGGTCCCAATAAACCGCTGGTGGAAGCCGGTCCACAAAGAAGTTGTACGAAGAAGCAAACTTCGGTTAAATTGCAATAGTATTGGATCGCCAATCATCCAATTGGAATAGATGGTATCTCGAAGTATGTCGCGATATGCGATGGTGAAATTAGACGGCTGGAATTTGTGCAATTTGTACAGTATTTTTTTTATAGAATTACAATGACAAGCGAGTACACAGTCCACCTGATGATATGTGGATGCTGTTGCCCATAGACACCTACATCTATTCTCGATTGAGAATCAAAATGCAGATGTGTTATGAGCCCTGAGGTCTGAGATGGAATACCTCGTAACCAGTAAAATGGGTCTCCGGTTTTCTACACTCACCATACGAAACACAGCAGCATTGAGCTGCTATTTTGCGCTGGTATTCTGTAAGAGCGTCTAGCCGACCCGTTCGTGCTACAACCATAATATAGCTGCAACATGGCTCTACCACGTAAACGTTATTATACCTAGCTGAATAATGTTCCTCTCAAAAATATCATGTGATGATTTTTATTTGATTTTAATCAACAGATAGGCTGATTCGCGAGCCAGGTTTAGGAACAGATATAGAAATAGAATTTTTTATTTAATATTTGGATATAAATAATTACTGCTCAGTGATGAAGGAAAACATCTTGAGGAAACCTGCATCTCAGACATGCAGGAAAAGAAAAAAAATAAGAAAAAAAATATTTCGAAGACATGTGAAGTTCGCCAACACACATTCGGGCAGCGCGGCGGACATTTCCTTGCTAAAACCCTCTCAGAAATGAGAGAGACCTGTACCCAGCTGTCGGACGTATATAGGCTGTAACTTTATTTTTATATATTGAAAGTCATTCTTATGTTTTATTTACCACTGGTTCGAAAAATACCTCTACCCAGAGAAGAACCAACAAGAAACTCAGCGGAACCATTTTAAAAAAAAAGAACAGGTTACAATCATGTATTATGTTGCGAATAACTATAAAAATCATATTAGAAATACCTTGGTAGCGGTCACCTCTTTCTCAGATATTATTATCATTCTTAAATTTCTTAATTTTTTTTTTATAGAATAAGGGTGACAAACGAGCACACAGTTCACCTGATGGTAAGTCGCCGCTGTGGCCCATAGACATCTACATCTATCTTCGTTTGCGAATTTAAATGCAGATGCGTTGTCAGCCGTGAGGACTAAGATAGAATGCCTCTTTTCCAGTAAAAAGGGTCTCCGGTTCTCTACACTCACCATACGAAACACGGCAGCATTAAGCTACTATTTTACGCTGGTATTCTGTGAGAGCGTGGTCCTCCCCGGTCGAGCCGACCCATTCGTGCTACAACTATACTATTAATATACTCGTAGCTGCAGCATGGCTCTACCACGTAAAATTAATATTAATAACTATTTTTACAATCTTGGTTTAATAGTTTTTGAACTTGGCATTGTAAAATTTTATATATTTTTTGAGATTTGTTGAAAAGCATATTACATTGCTATAAGGTAGAATTACCGACTGTAGAGTCGGATAACTGGTACTAGGTTCTAGCTTGTGTCTGTTTCTAGTATTTACAGAATGAATATCACTTATTTTTACTTTTTACTAAAAACCCTGATTTCCGTATACATATTACATTTTCGTAAATGTAATGAGGGGCTAAAGTTAATATTTTATTTACCATACATATTTATCTTAGAGACTCTTTAGTTTTTAAATCATAGTCGAGAGTTGCTCTTCTGCATAACAAATATAATTTCATCGTCAGTCATTATTTCCTATAGCAAAGTAGCATACGACTATTACATTATGCTATGGAAATAGCTAAAATAAGCTAGTCTAGTAATTACGTCGCTGGCCAGGCTTCTAACCTCTTTTAACAGCATACGCTGCAGAACTAAGTCTGCATGCTAGTTTAGATATAAGGGAGATTTTAAGAAAAACGGTGGTATCACCAAGACTCAACTTTTCCCCATTTAAAACTACATTAGTATTTAGATGTTTGACATTTGGAGTTACGAATTTTATGAATTTAGTTTTAGTGCCATTTAAATGCAAATCATTGACATTTAATCAGTTTACTAATTTAGATATACCATTATTGACTTCGTCATATTTTAGCAATTGTCGTTTTAGTTTGAAAATTAATGAAATATCATCAGCAAAAATAATACTTTATCATGGTTGTCCCTTAATATGTAGGGTAGGTTTAACTGCCTCGTTGATCTAGTAGTATTAAATGCGATTGCTAATCATGAGGTCCTGGGTTCGAATCCCAGGTCGGGCCAAAATTAGTTACTGGGTTATTCTCACAAGAAATTCTGACAAGAAATCCCCGTGCCTTGGAAAGCACGTAAAGCCGTAGGTCCTGTGCCTGATCTCTCTCCAATCGTGTCGGATTACCGTCCCGTCGGACTATGAGAGTGAGAGAATAGAGAGTGCACCTGTGCTTGCATGTACACTCGGGCACTATAATCCTGACCCGCGCAGATGGCTAGTCTCCGTTGAGATGAGCCACTGTGATTGAAATTCGGTCTGGAGGGCATTATTATTTATTAACTACCTTACATAACATAATTTATATAAACAACAAATAGAAAGGGGCCGGGAATAAACCCTAAGGAACACCCATTTGTACTATCGATCCGGATTTACTCTTACCGTTGGTAAGAACTTTTTAGTTTTATAATAAAATAAATAATAAATATAAGAGCGTTATACAGTGTATGTACCTATAATTATGTATGATGAGCGCAAATTAGCTAATATTAAGATGATATTTGTTGATTGAGTCGAAAAAATGTTGCGTCCTGAGATTTTCTATGGCGTACGCTGTAAATTGATAAAGTTAGGGTCAGTTCACACCGAGATGCGACGCAACGCGACGATGCTTGAAGAGGCCGGTGGTTTCGCACCGCGCAGCGCTCCGCCGCGCCGCGAGACGCATCGCGACGTCGCGAGGCGCATCGTGAAGTGTGTGATTTTGTGTGCTGCGCCTACCGACGAAGCACCGCTGCGTCGTGATGCGCCGCGTTACGCCGCGAGGCATCTAGAGGCGCAGCGCGACGCCGCGGGGCATTTTAGAATCTCAATAGAATGTGCATCTTTTCGCGTAGTAAGTTAAGTCTTATTTTGTTTCACTATCTTAAAAAGTGCGTGCCGCGTCGCGTCGCGTCACGTCTCGGTGTGAGCTGACCCTTAGGCATATTACCTATATGAATTATATCATACGACACAATTCATACCATTCAGTAATTATTTTTTTCAATGAATCCATTATTAAATGTCCCCCAGACCGATTTTCGGTCACGGTGGCCAGTCTTAAAGGAGACTAGCCATCTGCACAGGACAGGATTATAGTGACCGAGTGCAAGCACAAGTGCAATCTATATTCCCTCACTCTCATAGTCCGATGAGACGGCAATATGACGGCTGCTACTGAGAGTTTCTTACAAAAAAAATTCAATAACTGATTTTGGCCGCACCCGGGATTCGAACCCGGGACCTCATGATGGCGTTTATGACCACTAGACCGACGAGGCAATAAATTTTAGAGGCATTACTTACATTAAGATATAAAACACAGATATCTAATATACAAAATATAAAATAAATGCAAAAAAAACATTAAAAATCACACAAAATTCAGAGCTCATTTTTATGATAATTTGTCCTGTCTGTGTAAATAATTATTTTATTGTCCATATTTCGAAATTCTTTGGCGACAATCTCTACTCTGTGCAACTGTTTGACCATAGACTATTATGTGTTCCATTATTGACATTGGCAGTATGAACATAGACTATTTAATATAATTTAATATATTTGTAACACACATCTAATATATAAAAAAAATTTTTTTGTTTATTCGTATTTTATGCGCTGCCACATCGTTCATCAGATTGTGCTAAAACATTGTCAACTTATTGCTTGCACTTGTAAGAAGGTTATAGGCATATTACAGCTAGCTTACAATAGGTGGCGCGCGTATCGTACCGAAAGTTTGAAAGTTATACATCACTCAACTTCAATGAATGTATTATCATTCCAAATTAAACAATATAACTTTTCCAAAAAAAACTATATTTCGACAATTTTTTTTCTGTGGTAGCAACGCGCCGGGTACCGGCTAGTATAATATAAATTTTAGCTTTCTGCACTCTTCCTCCATATAAACTTTAACTATGGCGGTGTAAATACCAATAATACATTGTTGTAAGAATATCCACTACCCCCTATCATCCCGTAGTGTCGTACGAGGCGACAGAGAGAAACAAATCAGGAGATGGGCAGCAGCGTCTTCCTAATAACGACTAAAATTAAAAAACTGCGGTTGCCAACCCGCTTGCAAAGCGTGGCAACTTTGGTAAACTATATCAGGCAATCTATGGGGGAGGCCTATGTTCAGCAGTGGATTTTAGTGGGCTCTAACGGTAGGGCAAATCTTACAATCCTACGTGCGCGCAATATTAAGCTTAAACAAGTGGTAAAATGAAAAATATTATACAACCGACCTCAATATATTATTAAGTATAACTCAAAAACTACTGGTCAGATCTTGATCAAATTTATATGAGACCACATGAGAAGTATCAGCTTTCAAATATAAAAGAATGATCAAAATCGGTTCATCTAGAAAAAAAGTTATGAGGTAACACACATTAAAAAAAACAGTCGAATTGAGTACCTCCTCCTTTTTGAAGTCGGTTAAAAAAGGGGTACTAAGGTTTGGCTTCCCGTATTAATTTATAGATTAAATCGCAATCACAAACAATAAAGCATTAAAAATACGCGTAGTAACAACTAATAATCGTTATCCAATAAATTATAATTATCTTTATATTATTTTATTTAGATTGAAATAAAACTGTCTTAATCCTAACCTTTTTGGCACAGTAGTTTAGTTTTTACAAGTGGATTTCGTGCGCAAAAAATGACCTTGCGCGTCTCCAATAAGATTTATACTCAAACTCGATATGATTGCTAGCTATAGCCGAGCGTTCATAATAATCATAATAATAAACACTCACGCCTGTCACCCAGAGGGGTAGGCAGAGACTATGGACTTCCGTTTGGCACGATCCTGACACACCTCCCTCACCTCCTTTCCATCAATATACCTACGCATACATGCTCGTCGGTTAAGGGTATTCTTAATCTGGCCCATCTATATAAATAAAATGATAGAGGTTTGCAGTTGTGCGCGCATCACGGAAAAACTACTGGATAGATTTCAATTAGGTTTTCTAAGTTTTATTTCTTAGACACTTGGCCATTATTAAAAAAAAATATTATGATATCTTCATTTAATATAAAGTTATTAAAGTTTTAAGAAATAACGATATTTATAAGCACTACGTGTTCAGTGATGGGTGTTTTTTTTAAATATATCAAGTTTTTTCGTCTAGGGCGGGCGTCACTTGCCGACTCTGCTGTTCACTTCTGCAACATAAATTTACTTTGTCACTCTTTCCTCGTTTATCCTTTGTACATGACCAAACCACCGAAGTATTCCTTTCTTAATCCTGGTCATAACATCATCTTGCAAACCACACTTTTCTCATATTACACAATTTCTCACCCTGTCAGTCAGATTCAACACATCAGTTTTTTCTTTCTTTAAAAAACGTTACCTCCACACTAGGATTTTCACCTGTATCGCAGAGGCAGTTTACAAACATAAATTGCACAAGGACAAACATCCAGACACGGAACAATTATTTGCAGGCGATACAAATACTTGTTCCGTGCGGGATTCGAACCCGCGGCCCCCAGCGCAGCAACTCATTGCTAAGCCACTGCGCCACGGAGCCGTCTATGTCAGTGAGATGTGTCACCCTTATTCTATAAAAAATAGACCTACTAATAATAATGTCCTCCAGATCAAGTTTTCAGTCACGGCGGCCAGTCTTAAAGGAGACTTGCCATCTGCGCAGGACAGGATTACAGCGCACGAGTGTGTGCAAACTGCAAACACAGGCGTATTCTCTATTCCCTCACTCAATAACCATCCATCAAAGTCAGATGGATGGTTATCCAATACAACCGGAGAGAGATCAGGGGCAAAACCCACGGCTTTACGTGCTTTACCTACGAAGCAGAAAAGAAGTCTACAGGTGTTTTGGTTATTCTTGATGAGTACATAAAGAATTTGAATTTTTTTTTATACGTGGTAGACCCATGCTGCAGCTATATTTAATAGTATAGTTGTAGCACGAATGGGTCAGCTCGACCGGGGAAGGACCACGGTCTCGCAGAATACCAGCGTAAAATAGCAGCTTAATGCTGCTGTGTTTCGTATGGTGAGTGTAGAGAACAGGAAACCCTTATTACTGGAAAAGAGGCATTCCATCTTAGTCCTCATGGCTGACTACGCATCTGCATTTTGATTCACAAATGAGGATAGATGTAAATGTCTACGGACCACAGCAACCACTTACCATCGGGTGGACTGTGTGCTCGCTTGTCACCATTATCCTATAAAAAAAAAAGTTAGCAGAAAAAGAGACTAGCAGAACTAGATTTCACCGATGTCAATAATAATTTTTCTTAAAATATCTCGCAAAGTTCTCTTTGCCTAAGAGTAGTGATAGTTCAGGGGCTAAACGCTTAATGTAAATTTCATAGTATGCAAGCAATCCGAATTTGATTCCTGTTATTTTTTTTTCGAGTAAAGGTCACAAACGAGCACACAGTCGAAACACAGCAGCATGGAGCTGCTATTTTACGCTGGTGTTCTCATATTGATTGCTCAGAATTACTAAGCCTAAATAACTTCAATTCCCGTATACGACAACGTTTTTAAAGAATTTTTAGGTTAGACGTACACAGGAATAACTCTTCCTTTATCAATCCTGTTGTTAAAATGTGCCGTGATAACGACAAGATTAAGCGTAGTACATCTAGATATAGTCGATAGTCGCCTTGTTAGATTTAAAAGAAATTTACGTGTTTATCTCAATATTTAATGTATTTTTAGATCTTGTTTACTCTTTACTACGTCTAAGTCTCTACTAAAGTTATATTATTATGCTGTATACACTTCTTTGTAGTTTTGTTTGTTTGTTGTAGTTTAGATCTAAACGATTGTACTTTTAATATACAATATTAAAAACTATAATAAAAAAGAACTAAAACTAGTAATTTAATTATCAAACAGCCCTACTCCACGCGGTATCGTGCCAAGAACGCTGGCTGCGTTTCCCCGTTGAATGGCTATACTTAGCCTTTGAGCGAGAAAAGAGCCAGGCCTCTTATCACCAGCAGCGACGACCAGCCGCGGATGGAGTTCCTTTAAGAACTTCACCGCACGTGGACCCCACGAACCGATAGTCTCTACAGCAAATGGCACAAATATGTAGTCTTTTAATTATAGAACTGTATATAACTACTGTTTGTTCGTGTATCTTATTTAATAACATAAAATTAAAATAAATAAATGCAGCGCAACGTACTTATTGCTCTCACGACCCTCTCAATGTCCTGTGGTTCAACGCAATAATTCAACCTTTTATTAACCTTTCATTTAACCGATAAGTTTTTCTCGAAATAAATTATCGAAATACTGAAAAAAATTGTTTGAATAATAAATCGCGGCATTCATTCTTTTCGGGTCTCAACACTTAAATCCATTAAAGGGACAGAGATATATTAGTAGTGGCGGTGTAAGAATATCCACTACCCCATATCATGCCGTGGGTATCGTACGAGGCGACAGAGGGAAACAGATCAGGAGATGGGCAGCAGCGTCTTACTAATAATAACTAAAAATAAAAAACTGCGGTTGCTAACCCGCCAAGCGTGGCAACTATGGCAAATATCCCCTTATGAGGAAATCTATGGGGAAGGCCTATGTTCAGCAGTGGACTTTAATAGGCAGTAATGGTAACGGTAACGGTGACGGATATTCTTACAACGCCACCACGCGAACTCTTTTTTCTCTCTTTTTAAATGTTACCCCACTGATATTTTCTCCTGTATCGTGGAGGCAGCTTACATACATAAATTTCACTAGCACAAACATTCAGGCTCGGAACAATTATTTGTGCATATATATTATATTGCATAGTTTTTTTACGTGGTAGAGCCATGCTGCAGCTATATTAATAGTATAGTTGTAGCACGAATGGGTCGGCTCGACCGGGGAAGGACCACGCTCACAGAATACCAGCGTAAAATAGTAGCTTAATGCTGCCGTGTTTCGTATGGTGAGTGTAGAGAACCGGAGACCGTTTTCACTGGAAAAGAGGCATTCTATATTAGTCCTCACGGCTGACAACGCATCTGCATTTTAATTCGCAAACGAAGATAGATGTAGATGTCTATGGGCCACAGCATCTACTTACCATCAGGTGGACTGTGTGCTCGTTTGTCACCCTTATTCTATAAAAAATACAAATACTTGTTACGTGCGGGTTCGTATCCCGCCCTCAGCCTACTACTCATTGCTAGCCACTACGCCACGGAGGATATTTATCCAATTCCACAGAACCCATAGGTATTTAGCCAATGTTTTTTCCTTATAATGGTGTAATAATACAATAATAATCTAGCCATTTTCGTCAAACAATAAAATTGTTGGTCCAGCCTCCGATTAATGTCATGTCGCTGTCAGTTCCATGAACAGGAAGTCGTGAAGATTTTCCTCAATGCCAGGAGCCATAGTCAGATCCGCCGACAATAAAAAATCTTGGTTAATGTGCTCTGTGATGTCCAAATCAGTGAAAACTCACCAATTGATTATTTTTCGAAAACTGCTTTTATATAGATTTATATATATTTGTTTTATTGTATTAGAATATATTTGTTTGTTTAAGCGCACTATGGAGAGCTATGTTCAAAGTTTCCTGCGTGATATAACACGTAACGAGGATATCCACGGAAGAACAATAATAACATAGCCCAGCGGACCAGTTCACTGAAGCGGCAATGGGCAGACTAACTTGAAACTGCTCCACTGTTATATTCACTGAACCTTAAGGCTTAGTTAGCGTTATTAAGGGGCAGTGCAGCACTAAGGCTAACAAATACAGGGTATAACAGTACGCTGTAAATTGATAAAGTTAGGGTCAGTTCACACCGAGATGCGACGCAACGCGACGATGCTTGAAGAGGCCGGTGGTTTCGCAGCGCTCCATCGCGAGGCGCATCGTGAAGTCGCTGGCAGCGCACCGCTTTTGTGTGCTGCGCCTACCGACGAAGCACCGCTGCGTCGTGATGCGCCGCGTTACGCCGCGAGGCATCTAGAGGCGCAGCGCGTCGCCGCGGGGCATTTTAGAATTATCTCAATAGAATGTGCATCTTTTCGCGTAGTAAGTTAAGTTATATTTTGTTTCACTATCTTAAAATGTGCGCGCCGCGTCGCGTCACGTCTCGGTGTGAGATGACCCTCAGGCCTATTACCTATATGAATTATATCATACGACACAATTCATACCATTCAGTAATTATTTTTTTCAAAGAATCCATTATTAAATGTCCCCCAGACCGATTTTCGGTCACGGCGGCCAGTCTTAGAGGAGACTAGCTATCTTCACAGGACAGGATTATAGTGACCGAGTGCAAGCACAAGTGCAATCTATATTCCCTCACTCTCATAGTCCGATGAGACGGAATATGACGGCTGCTACTGAGAGTTTCTTACAAAAAAAATTCAATAACTGATTTTGGCCGCACCGGTTTCGAACCGGGACCTTATGATGAAGTTTATGACCACTAGACCGACGAGGCAATAAATTTTAGAGGCATTACTCATTAAGATATAAAACACAGATATCTAATATACAAAATATAAAATAAATCCAAAAAATCATTTAAAATCACACAAAATTCAGAGCTCATTTTTATGATAATTTTTCCTGTCTGTATAAATAATTATTTTATTGTCCATATTTTGAAATTCTATGGTGACAATCTCTACTCTGTGCAACTGTTTGACCATAGACTATTATGTGTTCCATTATTGACATTGGCAGTATGAACATAGACGTAACTTACATCTAATATATAAAAATTAATTTTTGTTTGTTCGTATTTTATGCGCTGCCATATCGTTCATCAGATTGCTAAAACATTGTCAACTTATTGCTTGTAAAGAAGGTTATAGGCATATTACAGCTAGCTTTTTACGTGGTAGAGCCATGCTGCAGCTATATTAGTAGTAAAGTTGTAGTACGAATGGGTCGGCTCGACCGAGGACCACGCTCTCACAGAATACCAGCGTAAAATAGCAGCTTAACACTGCTGTGTTTCGGTATGGTGAGTGTAGAGAACCGAGACCCTTTTACTGGAAAAGAGGCATTCCATCTTAGTCCTCGGGTGACAACGCATCTGCATTTTGATTCTTTATTGAGGATAGATGTAGATGTCTATGGGTCACAACAACCACTTACCATCAGGTGGACTGTGTGCTCGTTTGTCACCCTATCCTATAAAAAAAACTTACAATAGGTGGCGCGTATATCGTACCGAAAGTTTGAAAGTTATACATCACCAATTGTGTTCTGTGTACATCACTCAACTTCAATGAATATTATTATTCCAAATTAAACAATATAACTTTTCCAAAAAAAAATAAGACAATTTTTTTTCTGTGGTACCGACGCCGGGTACTAGCTAGTATAATATAAATTTAACTTTCTGCACTCCTCCTCCATATAAACTTTAACTATGGCGGTGTAAATACCAATAATATATTGTTGTAAGAATATCCACTACCTCCTATCATCCCGTGAGTGTCGTAAGGCGACAGAGAGAAACAAATCAGGAGATGGGCAGCAGCGTCTTCCTAATAACGACTAAAATTAAAAACTGCGGTTGCCAACACTTGCAAAGCGTGGCTTTGGTAAACTATATCAGGCAATCTATGGGGAGGCCTATGTTCAGCAGTGGATTTTAGTGGGCTGTAACGGTGAGCCAAAGCTACAATCCTACGTGCGCGCAATATTAAGCAAACAAGTGGTAAAATTAAAAATTTGTACAACCGACTTCAATATATATTATTAGTATAACTCAAAACCACTGGTCAGATCTTGATCAAATTTATATGGGACCACATGAGAAGTATCAGCTTTCAAATATGAATGATCAAAATCGATTCATCTAGAAAAAGTTATGAGGTAACACATTAAAAACAGTCAATTGAGTACCTCCTCCTTTTTGAAGTCGGTTAAAGGGTACTAAGGTTTGGCTTCCGTATTAATTTATAGATTAAATCGCAATCACAAACAATAAAGCATTAAAAATACGCGTAGTAACAACTAATAATCGTTATCCAATAAATTATAATTATCTTTTTTGTATTTTATTTAGATTGAAATAAAACTGTCTTAATCCTAACCTTTTTGGCACAGTAGTTTAGTTTTTACAAGTAGATTTCGTGAGCAAAAAATGACCTTGCGCGTCTCCAATAAGATTTATACTCAAACTCGATATGATTGCTAGTTATAGCTGAGCGTTCATAATAATCATAATCACTAACGCCTGTCACCCAGAGGGGTAGGCAGAGACTATGGACTTTCATTTGGCACGATCCTGACACACCTCTCTCGCCTCCTTTCCATCAATATGCCTACGCATACATGCTCGTCGGTTAAGGGTATTCTTTATCTGGCCCATCTATATAAATAAAATGATAGAGGTTTGCAGTTGTGCGCGCATCACGGAAAAACTACTGGATAGATTTCAATTAGGTTTTCTAAGTTTTATTTCTTAGACACTTGGCCATTATTAAAAAAAAATATTATGATATCTTTATTTAATATAAAGTTATTAAAGTTTTAAGAAACAACGATATTTATAAGCACTACGTGTTCAGTGATGTGTGTTTTTAATATATCAATTTGTCGATAAACTTTCGTCTAGGGCGGGCGTCACTTGCCGACTCTGCCGTTCACTTCTGCAACATAAATTTACTTTGTCACTCTTTCCTCGTTTTATCGCGTTTCGATTATATCGCGTTTAATTAACTTTTTATTAATTCCCGACGTTTCGGTGCTTTACAGCACCCGGTCACAGAGGACTGAGGTGATTGACGTGACGATAAACTCAAAATTCAATTTACTATGGGTTAGAGGCAAATAATTCTTCTTTCCTAGATGTGTTAGTCATTCAAATCCTAACAACACCATAGGTCACTGTATAGAAAAAGACCCATACAAACCGATATTTAAATGGTGAATCACCATCATCCTTCACAGTTAGCTACCGTGGGCAAATCTTTGTTACAGAGGCACGGGATCTGTGACAGCAAACACCTGGCCGCCGAGCTTCAACGTCAAGCAGGTTCTGCACGACAACAAGCTTCGGGTCGCGCCTACGTCACAGTGACCGAGTGAAGCCGGCCACAGTCAAGATTGGCTACATCTGGGCGAGCTTCCATTGAACATTCTTCAAGCCGCCGAAGAAGATTAGTCAGTTCTTACCATTCGTCGGTGCAATATTCCTCTACAGCAAGAGGAATATTGCACTTCAAATAACAAGCTTGATTGTGAATGTGGTCTCTCATATATAGGGCAAACAAAACGATCTATTAAAATCCTCGTAAAAGAAAACATTGCTGACGTGAAGCACCAACGTTCCGGGACGTCTGCAGTTTGTGATCATATCCTAGACGGCCCCCGCCATTACATTAGATTTGATAAACCACAGATTCTCGCGAAAGAACATCGATTCCTGCCAAGGATGATACGTGAGGCTATTGAAATTAAAAAACATCCTAATTTCAATAGAGAAGGAGGCTGGGTACTACCACCTGCTTGGGATCCTGTAATCAATAAAATTAAAACTAAACCCAAGCATACCACTGCAAGACTTCAAGACACAGTTAGTTCATTCTGCGTAGATCGGACCAAAATTAATAATTAAAAAGCTGAAGGTACTCCGGCTTAACTCTGACATCGGGACGTCCATCACCTCAGTTCCCCGTGACCATGGGTGCTGTGCAAGAAACGTCGGAATTAATAAAAAGTTAATTAAACGCGATAGAATCCGTATAAGTAGTTTTATTCAATGTGTAGTGTTCGCGTAAATACAAGAAATCATGATTGTACTTTTAATTGTAGAACTGTATATAACTACTGTTTGTTCGTGTATCTTATTTAATAACATAAAATTAAAATAAATAAATGCAGCGCAACGTACTTGTGCTCTCACGACCCTCTCAATGTCCTGTGGTTCAACGCAATAATTCAACCTTTTATTAACCTTTCATTTAACCGATAAGTTTTTCTCGAAATAAATTATCGAAATAATGAAAAAAATTGTTTGAATAATAAATCGCGGCATTCATTCTTTTCGGGTCTCAACACTTAAATCCATTAAAGGGACAGAGATATATTAGAAGTGGCGGTGTAAGAATATCCACTACCCCATATCATACCGTGAGTGTCGTAAGAGGCGACAGAGAAACAAATCAGGAGATGGGCAGCACTAATAATAACTAAAAATAAAAACTGCGGTTGCTAACCCGCCAAGCGTAGCAACTATGGCAAATATCCCTTATGAGAAATCTATGGGGAGGCCTATGTTCAGCAGTGGACTTTAATAAGCAGTAACGGTAACGGTAACGGTAACGGATATTCTTACACCGCCACCACGCGAACTCTTTGGGCAGCTTACATACATAAATTTCACTAGCACAAACATTCAGGCTCGGAACAATTATTTGTGCATATATATTATGTTGCATAGTTTTTTACGTGGTAGAGCCATGCTGCAGTTATATTAATAGTATAGTTGTAGCACGAATGGGTCGGCTCGACCGGGAAGGACCACGCTCTCACAGAATACTCGTACCAGCGTAAAAAAGTAGCTTAATGCTGCCGTGTTTCGTATGGTGAACGTAGAGGACCGGAAAACATTTTCACTGAAAAGAGGCATTCTATATTAGTCCTCACGGCTGACAACGCATCTGCATTTTAATTCGCAAACGAAGATAGATGTAGATGTCTATGGGCCACAGCATCTACTTACCATCAGGTGGACTGTGAGCTCGTTTGTCATCCGTTTTCTATAAAAAATACAAATACTTGTTACGTGCGGGATTCGTATCGCAGCCCTCAGCGCCGCTACTCATTGCTAAGCCACTACGCCACGGAGCCAATTTATCCAAATTCCACAGAACCCATAGGTATTTAGCCAATGTTTTTTTTTCCTTATAATGGTGTAATAATACAATAATAATCTAGCCATTTTCGTCAAACAATAAAATTGTTGGTCCAGCCTCCGATTAATGTCATGTCGCTGTCAGTTTCATGAACAGGAAGTCGTGAAGATTTTCCTCAATGCCAGGAGACATAGTCAGATCCGCTGATAGTAAAAAAAATCTTGGTTAATGTGTGCTCTGTGATGTCCAAATCAGTGAAATATCACCAATTGATTACTTTTCGAAAACTGCTTTTATATAGATTTATATATATTTGTTTTATTGTATTAGAATATATTTGTTTGTTTAAGCGCACTATGGAGAGCTATGTTCAAAGTTTCCTGCGTGATATAACCCGTAACGAGGATATCCACGGAAGAACAATAATAACTGACGTAGCCCAGCGGACCAGTTCACTGAAGCGGCAATAGGCCGACTATATATCTTGAAGAATCGAAGGGGGAAAAAAGTTTTCGAGTGGCAACTTCGTACTGGTAATTGTGACAACCTTACTTAGCTTACTTACATTTTTAAAAGACCGGCAACGCACCTGCAATCCCCCTGGTGTTGCAGTTGTTCGTGAAGCGGCGGTTGACACCATCAGGTGAGCCGCATGCTCGTTTGCTCCCTTTTCTATAAACAAACAAGTTGATGAATTCTGGTGGCTCAGTACCGGGCTTTGTGTCAATCGATGGGGGAGGTAAGTTACCAGGAAGTAGAACTCCTTTTCTGCCTCGGAATCCACCTGGGGAAGCACCACCCTGCATACCCTTACCTATTTCTGTCGCCAAATAGCAGTGCTTGCACTCTGCTTGCACTTGGCGAGTGCTATCTGGTGCTGCAAAACGCAACGAGCCTCAATACGACGGACGGGCTTACGCCATCCAAAAGTCATTCCCCATTCGATCCCAGCAGACATCCCCACTCGCATACCTCCATCGACCAGAATCACTAGATGCATAAGTCAAGCGTAGCACACCAAAACAAAATCAAAATATTGATTTACATATAGACCTTCCACATATTTGCTTTATTTCATAGACCTTACTTTCATATAATCCCATACTTCCAGCCCCAACTCAAGCTTATGTATCTTAGAGATCTTTTATATTATTAATTTTGTTTCATAGACCGTACTATCATATGACCGTAATATGGGACTATTACATTGTACTTTGGTAGCAGTCGCGATCACCCCCTTACCGATATAATATGTCTGTGTCTAGGTATGCGTCTCCGGCAGATCTTATGGAAAATCAACCCCTTTGATTACGTTTTAAGCTTTGTGTGGAGGACAGTCTAATTAGCTTTACGCTATACTTACCAAAAATGCAATATCAACCATATTACGTTTGAGTAATAAACTACGGTACGGTAGTAAATAGTGTTTTATACATCTTTTTTCATAGTTCTTATCACAATTAGATTTAAATTCCAAGGATTTTTTTGAATAGCTTCTAGTCATAATAAACTTATTTTACTTTTTTTAACAGTATTTGAGTTCGATGGTATTCTAACCTTGAGCTGACAGAATAGCGATAGACAAATTGACCGCTAGCCAGTCATTTGTTGACGATACAATAATTTGTAATGATGAAGCATCTGTTTTTTTTGGAATTGAATAAATTTCACGGCAAGCGATTCTAATAACAAGATAATTTGAAGTGTTTGGAGTGTGAAGTTAAATAAAAGATGGTCTAATCGATTAAACAAGTTTAAGGTCGTCTTAAATAAATCATTAGGTGAATAAAAGCGCTTCATACCGGTGGGTCTTTGCAGAGATGTGATAGATGTAGCTTCATGTGAACACTAGGTTTTTATTATTATTATATATATACGTGAAAATCAAAACTTGTCGTACGTTTTTAATATTTATTACAATATGAGGGAAATGAAACTTATACCATTGAAAAGGTACTTTCCACATAAATGTACACAAAAAATAACACCATGATGTGTATGATGCCGTAAAGGTAGGAAAAATAAAGTTTATAAAATTAGTGTTTACGATTAACCTATACTAAGTTACTAATAGCATACTTAACACTTGGTGATGCCCCTCCGTAAATTCTTTAAGTTTTATTTATTTTATTTTAAAGAATAAGGGTGATAAGCAAATTTTGTACGTGGTAGAGCCATGCTGCAGCTATATTAATAGTATAGTTGTACTATTAATATAGCTGCAGCGGTCACAGCAACCACTTACCATCAGGTGGACTGTGTGCTCGTTTGACATACCTATCCTATAAAAAAAAATTTTGAACGTGGTAGAGCCATGCTGCAGCTATATTAATAGTATAGTTATACTTTTAATATAGCTGCAGCGGTCACAGCAACCACTTACCATCAGGTGGACTGTGTGCTCGTTTGACACCCTATCCTATAAAGAAAAAAAAAATTGTACGTGGTAGAGCCATGCTGCAGCTATATTAATTGTATAGTTGTAACATGAATGGGTCGGCTCGACCGGGGAAGGACCACGCTCTCACAGAATACCAGCGTGAAATAGCAGCTTAATGCCGCTGTGTTTCGTATGGTGAGTGTAGAGAACCGGAGACCCTTTTTACTGGTAACGAGGCATTCCATCTTAGTCCTCACGGGTGACAACGCATCTGCATTTTGATTCGTAATCGAAGATAGATGTAGCTGTCTATGGATCACAGCAACCACTTACCATCAGGTGGACTGTGTGCTCGTTTGTCACCATTATCCTATAAAAAAAAAACAAGCACATGTACGTGGCCAGTGGGTCGGCTCGACCGGAGTAGGACCACACTCCACAGAATACCAGCGTAAAATAGCAGCTTAGGAGCATTAAGTAGTATATCGTATGGTGACGTATCTCTATACTCCCGGAGACCCTATTTTTACTGGAAACGACAATCGTGGTCCTACCCCGATCGAGCCGATATATTTGTGTTGCAACCATTCCACGTAAAAACATACATAAGATTCTTCCGTGCGTTAAATGGTCGAATATCGACCAGACGCCATTCTAGTTGACTGCACCTTGACGCAGTGGCTTCGCTGAGGGCCGCGGGTTCGAATCCCGCACAGAACAAGAATTTGTTTGGCCTACAAATAATTGTTCCGGGTCTGCATGTTCGTCTTTTTCAATTTATGTTTGTAAACTGCCTGCGAGAGAAAATATGGGTGTAATGTTTTAAAAAAAAAAGAAGAACAAGTTACTAATCGCAGATGCTACATCTGATAATACGCTTCCGGCAATTCCTTTAAGTTAAGCTTTCCAACCATACTCCGCCGGAGTTTCAAGTCTTTAGTTTCCCGCACAGGGTACAGTAATATAGTTTCTAGGAAGCTTTTTATAGGATAAGGTGACAAACGAGCACACAGTCCACCTGATGGCAAATGGTTGCTGCGGCCCATAGACATCTACATCGAATTTTTAAATGTATTTCCTTATTTATCAAAAATATTCATCATCATCTTTACAGCACACTGCTGAACATAGATCTCTGCCAACGAATACCACAAAGCACGGTCGTGAGCTACCCGCATCCATCGACTTAATGGATATCTTACCGGGTCGTCACTCAATCTAGTGGGGGGCCGCCCTACACTTCACTTACCGGTATGAGGTTGCCACTCAAGAACCTTTCTTCACCATCTGTTGTCGGTTCTTCGAGCTATATGACCGGCCCATTGTTGCTTTAGCTTATTTATCCTTATATATTCCTTATTTCTCTTTATATATCTAAGTTGAAAGTAAAAGATTTAATAAGTAAAATTATTTTTAACTAAACAACAAGGATCTGTGCTTAACAAGTTTTGACAAACGAGTACACAGTCCACCTGATGGTAAGTAGATGCTGTGTCCCATAGACATTTACATCTATCTTCAATTAAAAATCAAAATTCAGGTGCGTTGTCACCCTTGAGGGGTAAGATGGAATGCCTTCTTTCCAGTAAAAAGGGTCTTCGGTTCTCTACACTCACCATACGAAACACAGCAGTATTAAGCTGCTATTTTACGCTGGTATTCTGTGAGAGCGTGGTCCTACCCCGGTCGAGCCGACCCATTCATGCCACAACCATAATATAGCAGCGTAGCTCTACCACGTATAATTGTATATGTCATAAAAGTATATTCATTCATTCATCCCGTTTAACTTAAATCCCCTACTTTTAGTTCATGGGTAAAAAGTGCGAACCTGTATTTATTTATTTATTTATTTAGATAGATACACCGTCGACAATATTATCAATATGCATTGTTACAAACGAAATACAAAATTTTTTAGACAAAGGATCTCTCTACAGGTGTATGCATCAATATAAGAAAAAAAAACTAAACAACATAGATATAAATTATAAACTCTAAACAAACAGAAATCAAACTAATTGAAATAGAAGCACCACATCCAGTAAAAAATTACAATAAATAATAGCTTAGAATCATTAATCGGGCAAGGTAGGTAAAATAGTATAAGTCTTTACATTTTCTTTTGAATACACGTTCGGGGTCGCCAAAGATGTCGATGTCATGAGTGTTTAAGCTGTTGTAAGTTCGCATACATCTATTTAACGGAGAAAACTTACCAAGATTGGTTCTACTGAAGGGAATATTGAATAAATTAGTAATTGGGTGTCTAGGGGTATGATAGGGGATTTTAAGGCACACTTGTTGCAGTAAACTTGGCGAAATTAACTTACCGTGTAGAAGTTTATGTAGCGTCATTAGGTCTAAAAGTTTTCGTCGGTCAGCCAGTGAACTCATTCCAAGAAGAGAAAGCCTATATTTATAATTAGTATAGTATAGACAGTTTTAAAATTTATATGCGATGAATCGAGTGTAGCTTCATATTTCATCGTCAAAGTCTGTCTAGTGTACGTTACGCTATCACGATGAGCATTAAAATCCACGCGAGATAAAAAAGACAGAAAAACGAAAAGAAGTAAACGCCCAATCTTTTAGCATTATCGGTTATTACAATCATAGATAGAAAATATGATGAGGTAGTTTACTAGACTCAGTCTGAATCAAGTTTTTGAACAAATTTGATTCAGACTGAGTCTAGGCAAAAACTTGTACACCTAGTATTCCTTTTTGGGACATAAATAAATACTTATTTGATTAAATCGATCGGTTTCATTTTGCAGCACTCAAGAGTGTCAATTATTATATGTTATGAGATTTTTCTTTTGGCGGTGTCATCATCGCGCCACAATGACGTAATAACAAACCAACTACAACCTAAATCTAATTTATACTCGCACAGGGCTGACAACGCTGCTGCATTTTGATTTTTAATCAAGGATAGATGTAGGTATCTATGGGCCACAGCATCCACTTACCATCAGGTGGACTGTCTGCACATTTTCCACCTTTACTCTATAAAAAAAATCCAATCTATAGTCTAGTGGTTGTAAACGCGACTGCTGATCATGAAGTCCCGGGTTCGAATCTCGGGTTGATAAGATAAGAATTTGTGTACAACACAAATTCTTATCGCTGGTCTAGTTATTTTATTCTAGTAATTTCATAAGAATAACCGTCACGCCATTCCGTCTCGTTAATTTTGTGTGTTTTTTTGTTTAGTTGCATAATGTAAGATTTAGTTTAGAAGGAAAAATAGGTTAAGGATAGATATCTTTTGTATATTATTGGAAAGAAGTTCCTTATCGCACGGTACGAATTTGACGGATGCGGATGGGGGCTAGGTGCAAAAAAGTGTAAGATTTTTCCGTCACGAGCCCCTTTCTATAGTGCGAGCGAGATGGAATAATATCCATCTCCCTCGCACTTTTTCTTATCTTGCCATGAAAGAAATATTATCTTAAATGACGCTTCATTTTAATAGACGCTAGTAATTTATTTATTTGTATTTGTTAATCAATAATATAATACGTTTATCAATAATAATATACTACGAAAGGGACTTTGTTCCAACCGAGTGTTCCACGACACACGTATGTTTTTGTTAGAGTTAGAAACTATTCTCAAAATTATCTAAATAAAAGAACACTGCTCGGTAACAAACCCAAGGAGGTTTTGTCACTATCCGAAACTATTCTGGAGGCCAATTACCAAAATTAATAATAAAGGTGTGAGAGCGGGTGCTCAATTTGCTCTACCGCTTACGCAACTGATCATTATCAGCGACAAAACAGCGCACTGCACCATACACTCAGCATAGAGCAATACAGTTAGACCAACCGTAACATGTTTCCGTTACAACCACACCGGTGTAACATTCATTTAGTTCTTCCGGGTCACCTGTACTAATGGGTGTCCCTCAGGGCTCGATTCTCGGCCCATTCCTATTTCTAGTATATATTAATGACTTACCTTCCCTTGTAGGGGATAATCATGATATAGTATTATTTGCTGATGATACTTCCTTGATTTTTAAACTTAAACGTCAATCATTTAAATGTGACGAAGTGAATAATGCTATATCAAAATTAGTGCATTGGTTTACGTTAATAATGTACATTTTAACGGAAATAAAACTAAATGTATTAAATTTACAACAACGAATGTTAAAAATCTGGGTACCAATGTGGTTTTAAATGGGAAAGAACTGAGCCCTGTTGAATCCACTGTTTTTCTTGGCATCACTCTCGACGCAAAGCTTCAGTGGGGCCCCCACATATCCAAACTAGCAAGCAGACTAAGTTCTGCAGCCTATGCTGTAAAAAAGATTAGAGGTCTCACTAGTGTCGAGACAGCTAGATTAGTTTATTTCAGTTATTTCCATAGCATAATGTCTTATGGGATTTTGCTATGGGGAAATGCGGCTGATTCAGAAACTATTTTTGTTTTACAGAAGAGGGCCATTAGAGCTATTTACAACCTAAAACCGAGAGAGTCCCTTAGAGATAAATTTAAAGAAATAAATATATTAACTTTGGCCTCTCAGTATATTTACGAAAATTTAATGTATAAACAAAGGTAGTTTTAGTAAAAAAAGTAATATACATTCTGTAAACACTAGGAACAAACACAAGCTAGTGATACCCGTTTCTCGACTCCACAGAGTCAGTAATTCATTCTTGGGGCAATGTATACGCTATTACAACAAGGTCCCGGAAAGTGTACAGGCTGTCTCTATTACCAAGTTTAAATGTTTTGTTTAGCTGAAACTGTATAAAAAGGGTTATTATAGTATAAATGAATACATGGTTGATGATAACCCCTGGGAATGAGGTGGTCGCTTCCAAGCAGTTTTTAAAATAAAAATTGTACTTAAATAGTTTGTACAACCATTAATGTAAAATTTACTTTAAAAAAAAGTCCCGCTGGGTTTCTTGCTGGTTCTTCCCAGGACAGAGGTTTTTTTTTTCGAACCAGTGGTAAAGTAAAAAATGACTTTCAATAAGAATTACACATGTAATCTATATTGAATAAAAAATTATTCTATTCTATTCTATTCATAAAGGACCCAAATACATGATAACCCCAAAGTACGCAAACCAACAGCAACACTACCTACCCATTTCAATGTAACGCAGCCCCTCTCAGCAACACGATCTTCCTTGCTCACACTACAAAAATGCCCCAACGGACATAATAGCGACAGTGAGACTCGTAAAATTACCGACTGATCTCTCTTAGTTCTTTTTTTTGCGCCCAGAAGCAAAGTAAAGGGCTACCCTTCGGGAAGCGTGGGAGGGAGGTGGTGAATGCTCTTAGCATACCACGCAGCCGGCTGTGTGGTTATGTGGGACTCACTATATAAACCTAAGTGCCTACCCACTAAACACCACCTGGTACTGGCTTTGGCCATTATTTGTGACTTTGAAATTTTGTTACGTTGTAGAGCCATGCTGCAGCTATATTATGGTTTTAGCACTAATGGGTCGGCTCAACCGAGGAATGACCACGCTCTCACAGAATAGCATCGTAAAATAATAGCTTAATGATGCTGTTTCGTATGGTGAGTGTAGAGATCCGGAAACCCTTTTTACTGGAAACGAGGCATTGCATCTTAGATCTCAGGAATGAAAACCCATCTGCATTTCCATTCTTAATCGAAGATAAATGTTGATGTCTATGGGCCAAAGCATCCACTTACCATCAGGTGGACTGTGCGCTATTTTGTCACCCTTATTCTATAAAAAAAAAATGGCGGGCCCAGCCGCTTCAGATTAATGATCCGTATAGGTACTATACATCTATACATAACATATAACTATGTAAAATTAAAGTGTTTGCCCGTTATATCGAAATCATTGCCTTCCATTAAGCTAACAAGGTTATTTGTTTATTAAGACATAAATAACTATTTCACTAATGTTTTTCTGTCTGCCTGTTTAAAGGCACGACTTCAGAAGCTATTTGAGTGGGAAAAAAAATCTTCTTAGTTTATGACGTAGGTTTTTACTTATTTAAAGTTTTCTTTTTTACGTTGTTAAGTGAACTAAGGAATATCACAAGTTCAAAAGTTAACAAAATATCGTCTAATAGTAACAGTAAATAGTTGCCACGCTTGGCAGGCGGGTTGGCAACCGCAGGTTTTTTTAGTTGTTATTAGGAAGACGCTGCTGCCCATCTCTTGATTTGAAAGAAAGAAAGAAAGAAAGAAGAATTATTTATTACCACAAACACCAACACACATGTTACAAAAGATATTATACACTAAAGATACCACAGATATTAAAAACTTATAACTAGGTACAGACTAAAAGAAAGCTAAAAAAAATCTCTACATGTCCTTATCTAGTGGGGTTTGAAAGTATAAAAATATTATAAATCTAGTTCCATGTGCCGAATGGTGTTCTTCATTCTATAATGTACACTTACATTTAAGGTCATGCGGGGCTATTCCGCCTAAAAAAAGTGACGTGTGAAATTCAAATCTTTGCCATTTCGCTACAGCAAGCAATAACAACAAATGAGTAAATGCATCATAAAAAGCATTTATTTGTTAATGGTTACGCTGTATTACTTCTGTAGAAAATCAATAATTTATGTAACAACCAAGGAATTTTATTAAAAATTGTGGAAAACGGGGGAAAAACTCCGCTGCGGGGCTTTTCCGCCTTTTGATTTTATCTCTGCCATCTATGAATCTATTTAGAAAATACTTAGTGGCTCATAAAATTCACGGCGGAATACATACTATTCTAAGTGTTACAATAAGCTAGGAGGATCTAAATTCCTTTAAAATCATTTTTAAGAAATTGTGGGGCTATTACGCCGAGCCTCCATACATGCTAGTGATGTGCCGAATAATTCGACAAATTTTAATCAGTTTGAAATTGTTAAGTTGTCGATAAATGTTTTATTTTACTTTAAGGGCTAATCGTAGTTTTAATAACAAGTGCGCTAGTACTAAGTGTACCAAACGGTGATTAATGTTTTAAGGATGGCAAAATAAAACAAAATTAGGTAGGCAATATTAAAAATACAATACAAATTCTGAAATTAATTAAGAAGCCTTTGCGTGTCAAAGGAAAAATTTTGTTTCCATTATATGAAGACAATTAGCCATACGTTTTTCAAATTCAGATGAAAATACCGTCGGATGACCGGCAGACACGTGAAATTCATTTAGTCGCGTGTTAAGTGTTGACATTTTATTACTTCGCACATCTTCTGAAGCTTTTTGAATTGTTAGTTCTGAGTAAGTCTTTTCTCTTTTCCGCTTGTAATGACGTACAACAATAAATATGGCGGGATAATATGAAAAGCAGCATAGGTACAATGCAAGTTAAATGTACAAACGTAACGTATTTTGAAATATCATCGTCATCATCATCATCAACCTTTTGTCAGTCCACTGCTGGACATAGGCCTCCACCATGGCTAAACACTTCGTAGTTTACCGTGGAGGCTATTCCCACAATTGCTATTCTGATTTTGTAATGTATTAAACGAAATTTTTTTTAAACGTAACGTTGTCATTTTATCAACTTAGTGCAACATTCATCATGACAGCGTTTCACGCCATACTCTGCTAGTAAAAGTTAAATTGAAAAAATCTTTATTTCGTTAACACATTACAGTGCACTCGAAATAAGTAAAAAATATACATTATAATTTACCGTACATTTCAGAATATGCAATATTAAATAACTATAAATCAGAAAGTATTGGTCCCATATCAACTTTCATCGTTATTTTTTCGACACTAGGACATCACTGACTTTTTTCAATATCGTACTAAAATGGTGGGGCTATTACGGCATATAATTTTGGTTGGAATAACCCCCATCTTAGAATTTGTGGGGCTAATATGTCGCATCAAATAACTCAGTAAAAACAAAGCGCAGAGTAAAACTGAATAGCACAAAAGAATTTTTTGTTTCTCAAATCGTCATTTAACTTTACAAACATCAAAAAATGATAAAATTGATAAATTTTACTCACTTTTGAAACCAAATCCGTGGAGTTTGACTTTCACTACACTAGTCAAAAATGGCGTCCTAAACAAACAAGGCTGTCGATAAAACAGTTAACGCGTTAGCAGTGCCATCTAAATGTCGGTCTACGAAAAAGAGTTTTCGCTATCCGCCCATAAATGCCGCTATTGATAAATCATTTATTTATAAAAGTTATAGCCAAACATCGATATATATGTACTACGTACTAGATTTGGCATTCCGAACATTCACTATGTTCAAATGAACTGTACTGCAATCCGTACACCTTTAGTGTCATTTAGTGTGGCTCACAGAACACAATTACTCTCTACGTGTGGCTTCAATATTCATAGAGTGTGGAGCTGCGCTATAATACAGATTTCAAATTAAAGTTTAAACCTGAACGTAATTAATAATTCAGTAGTCAAATAAGTAAAATTATTTGTTGTTCAAGTGAATAAATAGGTAATAATATTACAATAGAAAAATAAATTTCTTCATTTATATGCCACGCTATCTACAATCATAGACTAAAATATCTCCTGCGCATGCATGAAAACAGAGAAAGTACATTTTTGCTTGGAATAGCTTCTCTAGTACGTAGTACATAGAACTCAATGCAGCCAAACGACGGAATAACCCCGCCGACGGAATGCCCCGCATGACCCTACATCTTATTTTACAAATTTTTATTGTTTTTAAAAATTTAAAATCTTAAATGTGTTCATTTTTATCCATTTTAAATGTTATAAATAATAATTATAGTACATTCTTCCCGCATATTAATTTTATTTTAATTATTTGGAATATAAAAATGATTATTTTATGTTCAAGCAACAATAGCATTGAATGATTAAAATTTTCTACTCGATTATTATTTTAAAAGTATTATTCGTTTGTAGATTGTTTTATGATTTATGTTTGCTCACTTTAAGATTATTTAAAAACTTACTTTTAATTAAGATAATTAATAATATAATAATGATATTCCAAGGATTAGACACTATCTCAACTAGTTGTCTAATAATAATATAATGATTATCTATATCTGATAGCAATAATAAACTAAATTATCTGTTAAAAATTAAAAATCTTTGATATACGTCAAACTGTGAGTTTTAGTGTAACTGATCCTTTTCTAACAACATTTTATTATTCTGAAAAACGAGATGGAATCTTACGTAAGAAGAGGGAGAAGGGGGGTGGGTCAAAAATCGCCAAAATCATACTTACGTAATTAATGAATGGCCCCTTAACCCTGAGGACTAAAATGGAATACAAACACAAACAAAACACAGCAGCTTTATGCTGCTATTCCACGCTGTAAAAACTTTAATACATTTAAAACTTCATCGTCTATTTTGCCAAACTTAAGGGTGAATTAATGACGGCTCCGTGGCGCAGCGGTTTAGCAATGAGTTGCAGCGCTAAGGGTCGCGGGTTGGAATCCCGCACGGAACAAGTATTTGTATGGCCTACAAATAATTGTTCCGGGTCTGGATGTTTGTCCTTGTGAAATTTATGTATGTTAACTGCCCCCCGAAACAGGAGAAAGTCCTAGTGAGGAGGTTACTTTTTCTAATAAAAAAATAAAAATGATAAAATTAAATGGGACCACCATTGAAATATAACCTATTTTACAAAAGAATCATTAAAATCGGTTCATAATCATTACCATAAAAGCCATTATCAAAAGGCTAATGCTCAACATAGGCCTCCTCCATAGATTTCCTCTAAGGCGATATTTGCCATAGTTGCCACGCACGGTACGCACCATGGCAAGCGGGTTGGCAACTGCAGGCTTTTATTTGTATTCAACTGTTATCAGAAAGATGCTGCTTCTCATCTCCTGGTTAGCTTCCCGCTGTCGCCTCATACGACACCCACGGAATGATAGGGTAGTAGATATTCGTACACCGCGACTACACGGTTAAGACACAATCTGTTTATAAACAAATAAGATTTGCCTGAGCATAGACAAAACATATATACAGACAAACCTCTTCTTTTTAACACGCTTTTATTACCTTCGCGTGTATCTATCTATCTATGTAACGGAAACTTTAATGTAATTTTCACTAACTTGCAGACGGCCGATTGACTTGAAAATTTGCAATCGTATCAAGGACCGATGACAATACAATAATTTAAAAACATGCGTGAGTGTCGTGGAACACACGGTTGGAAGTCAAGTACTGCAAGACAACAAGCTTCGGGTCCCGCGCCTACGTCACAGTGACTGAGAAGCCGGCCACAGTCGAGCGTGTGCCTGCTGTACTACCCTATGTCAGAGGAGTCACAGACAAGGTTGGCTACATCTTGAAGCGAGCTTCCATTAAAACATACTTCAAGCCGCTGAAGAAGATTCAATTTTACCATCCGTCAAGTGTCATATCCTCTACAAGATGCAGGAGTGTACAAGCTGGATTGTGAATGGTCTCTCTCTACATAGGACAAACAAAAGATCTATAAAAACCGCGTAAAAGAACATATAGCTGACTTGAAGCATCGACGTTCCAAGTCTCAGTGTGTGAACATGTTCAAGATCATCGCCATTACATTAGATTTGATAGACCACAAATCTTCGCAAAGAACACCGATTCTACCAAGGATGATTATGAGGCTATTGAAATTAAAAACATCCTAATTTCAATAGATGCGTATGGGTGCTGCCATCTGCTTGGGATCCTATAATTAATAAAATTAAATCCAAACCCAAGCCCACTTCAAGATACTGTAAGCTCATTCTGCGTTGATCGGACCAAAATTAATATTCAAGAACTGAAAGAACTACGACATCGGGACGTCAAACACCTCAGTCCCTGTCGTGACCATGGGTGCTGTAAAGCACCCGAAACGTCGGGAATTAAAAGTAAAATTAAACGCGATATAATCCGTAAAAAATAGAATGTGTAGTCTTCATGTAAATATAAGAAAAACATTATTCTCTTAAACTATTTTATTTGAAGGCATTGCATCGCATGCCAGGCACAGCTTGTTTATATATAATCAGGCGTTACCTTGCGGAAATCTATTATTTAGCCATTAACTATTCATTTGTAAAATCATTATATGTTTATTTATAGCTAAAATTTGCGCAGTGCATATTTTATCCAAAAAACTTAAAGATTTTTTTTAAGTCGAAATTAATTGATGATGAAGTAAATGTCGAGGTTTTACAAATCAGGCGATGAGCAGCAGCGTCTTCCTAATAACGACTAAAAATAAATAACTGCGGTGGTCAAACCTCTTGTCAAGCGTGGCAACAACGGCAAATATCCCCCCTATGAAGCAATCTATGGGGGAGGCCTATGTACAGCAGTGGACTTTAATAGGCTGTAACGGTAACGGATTATCTTAAATCTAAATAACACCACATTAAATAACACCACATTAATAGATCCACGTTTTGACCAGGATTAAGAAAGGAATGCTTCGGAGGTTTGGTCATGTAGAAAGAATGAACGAGGAAAAAGTGACAAAGCAAATTTATGTTGCAGAAGTGAACGGAAGTGTCGGGAAGGGACGCCCTAGACAAGGTTTATCGACCAAATTGGGATATATTGAAAATGGGCCAGATTAGGAGTACCCTTAACCGACGAGCGTGTATGCGTAGATATATGGATGTAAAGGAGGCGAGAGAGGTGTGTCAGGATCGTGCCAAATGGAATCCGTAGTTTCTGCCTACCCCTATGGGTGACAAGCGTGAGCGTTTATGTTTATATGTTTATGTTTTAATAGATCCCCAGTCGAACTCGAAACGAGTCGCTAGTAAATATATAAAAGTAACTAGCTGATACACGCTACTTGTCCGCGTTGCTTGATATATCAAGAAAACACACATCACTGAACACGTAGTGCTTATAAAAATTGTTGTTTCTTAAAACTTTAATAACTTTATATTAAATTTATATTAAACTAGCTTTTTACTCGCGGCTGGGCTTCAATTTAGGAACATGATTAAATGCTGCTACGTGCCAAATTTAGCAAAATTCGATCACTTTTAGAGTCACCTCGGTGTCTGTGTCTCTATGTCTGTCAAAGCTTCTTTTTGTGAATTCTAAAAGACTATTAGACGTAGATGATTGGTATTCGGCATAGATATAATATGCTACAGGAACACGTGAATATATAATATGTCTAGAAACACCTACTATTTTTTATATCGGGCATGTCTTCCGATGTATCCATAAGAAAGGTAAATTGTCTTGGAATCAAAATTAAATATTATTATTAAATTTTACTCTTTACATTCATTCATAATTAAACTTAATTAAGTTTTAAAAAATAATGATGAATTTCATGGTCTTCTATCAACGGTATTTTGAGATATTTTGTTAACATATTCGTCATATTTAATATTGATTGGCACAATAAAATAGATGTAGATATTTTTTACGTTCGAGTAGACTTCATAGTTTCATTAATGCAGTTCTATAATGATGTATACTATACATGGAATAAAACTAATGATACGGATTTTATCACGTTTAATTTTAACTTTTTTTGGATAAAGTTCCATAAAACCCGCGTAAAAGAACATATATCGTTGATGTCAAGCACCGACGCTCCGGAAATCTAAAGTATGTCAACATGTTTAGTATCGTCCCAACCATTATATCGGATCTGATAGACAACAAATCCTTGCAATAAAACACCTATTCCTACCAATGATGATTCGCGAGGCTATTGAAATTAAAAAACATCCTAATTTTAATAGGAAGATGGCTAGTGCTACCATCTGCTAAAGACCCCATCATTAATAAAATTAAATTCAAACCCAAGCGGTAGCTAAGCCGGGCTTGTCCTATCAAACCGCTTAATCAATAATATCAACTAATAAAATAACTCGTAAACTGTTTCAAACTTTTCATATTTCCCGCGCTTCTCTGTCGCTGTCGCTGACCTGTTCTACACATGCCTTATAACGTCAACACGCGGCAAAACTGCGCGATACTGCTGTCATAAATGTTAGTCGTCTTTCTCGCACGCGTGGGCTTTTACCGGGCTTTCGAGAAAACGATCTCTCCTTTCTAACCAGTGGCAAAATGTTCTATAATGAAATATAACTACGATTGTTTATATAGTAATTTGTATGTGCGAAAAGCCCGGCTTTTAGTGTGAAGTTAGTCATTAGTCAAGCGCGGCGATACCTCAAGTTCACTTCATTTCAATGTTTACTCTGTGTGTTTACTTGAGCGAATAAATATTGCGAGTTGAAAATTTATGCTTTTTAGATTTTTAGTGAAAATGGAGGATAATAGTGTTCCTTGTGATGAATTGAAGTGTGTTAAAGTGCTAATCGGCGAAGAAAAGGTAAAATCGAAAAGAAAGGAAAATTTTATAAAACTGCTAAAACAACTAAACCATATCTTGGCTTGCCTAGTTTGGAGCCCTAGCTTCGCCACTGAACCCAAGCATAGGTACTACTGCATTTATTATATTCTATTCTATTCTTATTCTATTCTAAATATGACATCAGGTCATCAAACACCTCAGTCCTCCCGTGACCATGGGTGCTGTAATGTGCCCAAAATATCGGGAATTAAAAAGTTAAAATTAAATACGATAAAATCCTTAAAATTAGTTTTATTCTTATAAATTTTATTCACAATGAACGTGGGAAGCACCACTCATAATAAGAATGAAGTGACTAGAATCTGGCGACAAGAAAAAGTATATGTAGTTCTATAGTCCTCTCACAACAGGCGTAATCCCAAATCATCTCCTCCATAGCTTAAAATTATTAGAACTAAAAGAAACCCTCTATATTACACTGCAAAAGCCGCTATATTGAATACATGCAGAATTGTCAAAATTCATGCACATAGAAGAAAACGATATAGGACCTCATGAAAGTACATAAAATACACACCACACGCTGCATTTGCTTTGGTTTGGGCCCGTAAATGTAGTTGAATTCCAGTCTAAGGACTGAGAAGTGAAAAACACTTTCGAAAATAATAATAATAATAGCTTTTGAGCGCTCTCACCATGCATAATCGCGTGTTGCAGCCTCCATAATTACTTTCTGGCGAGATCGGATGATCCATTCTACAGGACGTCATTTCGTGTGATAAAGGCTTACTCCTCTATCCTTAGCCAACGAGCAATGGCAAGACCCCGCAGTACAGTGCATTTCCGACCGGGAGACCGTATGGAAGAAGGAGCTCCACGGGAGGTTCTACAAGGCTCTACATGAGCCTTTCATGGACACTGATCGCCTCCCTCCACTGGCTACGTTTCAGTGACCTCTGTGGGAAACCGAGGGTTTTGTCTGTGCGATACAGGATCAGGTTATTAAGACCAACAATTATCGGAGATACATCCTAAAGGATGGCGCCGTCGACATCTGTCGAGCTTGTCGCCATCCCGGCGAGTCACTTAGGCATGTCATCTCCGGTTGTTCGGCACTTTCTAACACTGAGTATTTGCACAGACACAACCTAGTAGCCAGTTCTACCTGGAATAAATACGGTCTGTGATAGGAAAATGCCATATTATAAGTACTTGCCGGAAGCCATGCTCGAAAATGACCGCGCCAGGCTCTACTGGGACCGGGCCATCATCACAGACAGGACTATTCTTGCGAATAAGCGATGTGCTGATGGACCGGGCAATCAGGATATTTTGGTCGATATTACCATTCCTTATGACGAGAACCTCGTGACCGAAACAGATAAGCTGACAAAATATCTAGACCTGGCTCACGAGGTGACCGACATGTCTGTCGACCGAAATTATTCCTGTGGTCATTTCTGCGAACGGGCTAATCCCGGTCTCTCAGGTCATCTGAGGTGACTGGGACTCCGTGAAGGACCGCTCCGTGCTCAAATGCAGAAGGCCGTGCTCCTCGACACCGCCCGCATCGTCCGCCGGTTTCTTCCCTTTCCCTAACCTCGGCCGTTTGGTCTCCCCTGCCGAGGGCTTCCATTTGGTTGGGTTTTCATTTATTTATGTATTATTTGTATTAGTATATTTAATATATATACATTTATATTTATTTACTATATTTCTTTATATATTTATTCAGCCCAACCAAATGAGAATACTTCATATATCCCATAATAATAATTTATTTCAAGAAACTGTGCAATTAATTCAAATAATGTCTTAATTTAAAATAGTCTACAATAACAGGCACCTGAACTAGCATAAACCTGTATCTCAGGTGTATGTGCTAATAGATACATTTACAAATATTTTCTGTTTCTTATATAAAATGATTAACTTACTAACTAATTAGGGTTATTTCGGTAAAACATTTTATCATTAATTTACTTATAATATTAATTAACTTAAAACAATCAACTTTTCCGTATCATCGTATGATAAATTTTGTAACCATGTCCGAATTACATTTTACAATCTGCCATTTTTCCCCACGAAGTTATTCTTCTCCACTTTAACGGGACGTGTTAAGTCAGCACGTATTTTATCTAACAGATTCATCCTCGAGGAATCGTAGACGTTTTGCTCCGTGCCATGATGAAATCTCACGGCGAGCTACACGGCCCGTATTTGTTTAAATACAATTAAAAACTGAAACTAAGCATGATTGTTGACCACATCTACCTAGTAATTACATCCAACGATGCCACGAACGAATTTTCAATTATTTACTTCGTATATTCAGTAGCATTCTATTATTAAATTTTATCAGTGACTTGCCATTTTAGTTTATTTAGAAGTAAGTAGATGGCGCTATTATCAGAAAAAAATGAAAGCCAAAATTATACTATCTAGTAATATCAGCGATAGAAGCGAACATTTATTTATTATATCAATAAGACATAAAATGATGTCAATTCTGTTAAAAGTTCTGTTTCTGTTAAAAATACACTATCAGCGCCGCTAGCAGTGCAAAGATTTAATAATATCGTCATGACCATATCATCAAAAAGCAACGTTGTGTTTAGTTAATATCTTCAAACGATTTCTATATTTGATTTGGTCAAGCTATATCATGACATAGTCAACAAACAGTTTTAAATATCATGAAATAACCACACCATTTCACGAAATGATATATGGGCTCAAATCGCCATCTATCGGCGATAATTGGCAAATATTGATATTTATGTTTTAGTTATTCGTTTAAGTGAATATATTATTATAGAATGTCTGAAATATATAAGATTTAAATTTAAATAGTTATTTATAAACATAAATCCGTTATTTATTAAGGTCTGATATTTAGTAGACACTGTTTTGACTGTTTGAAAATTTTGAAGACGTTTGATGTTTCATTTATTGTTAAAATACTTATTTTACTGTGTAAATGTTCAAATTAAAATCTATTAGAATTAATATCATTATTTTGTATCAAATTTTATTATTTAATGCAATAAGTTTTGTTTAATTTCATTAGAATCTTGCTTGCAGCACTTCATTTCGACGGACTATTAGAAGCCCAGATTTTGACTGACTATGAAAAACTAATGTTTGTTCAAATTAAATGAACAAACATTTATAATATAAATCATTTGAGTTATTTAAATTCATTGAAATATTTATTATGAATATTGAGCTCTATTTTAAGAATTATTTTGTAGTACTTAATTTTATTTGTTTGATTTAAAAGAAGTTGTATTTGCTATATCCATTTTGTAAGGAAACTATAAAAGCGGTTGATTTATGTAAAGACTGCTCTGTTCTATACTAGTAATTGTGCGAAAATAAACTACGTAATATTTGGTGTGCTATTTCATTGTGATGGACCCTGAGCGTGAAAACCCTGACGTATCGCCGACATATACGATCATATAAAATCTCTTTAATAAAACTATAATGATAATAAAAATTTTGCAATAATTGCAGACAGACCAGTTTTAATTAGTTTACATATAGATTAGTAATTGAAATAAAACCTTATCCATTTTCTTATTTTTGATAGATGTCACTATTATCTATTGAAATTATTACACTTTTAAAATAAAATAAAAAATACTAAAAAAATAAACGTTAGAATTTTCAAATAATTTAAAAATATAATTATTTAAACATATAAATGTAAGTTATTTATATTTAATTTATTAGTAACTGAAGGCAAAATATACTACTTTTCCATTTGATGATAGATGGCGCTGTTTTGGTATATAAATTGGTGTAGTTTCGAATTATTTTGCCAAGTTTATAACTATATTTTAAACTTTATTTATAAATATGGTAGTTATTTGAAAAATACCCGTCATCCCGCCTATAACTAAGATATAATAGAAAATTAACATCTAAAGGGAGGAAAATACTTAAACTTCTTTTTTTGAAGGTCTGTAATCGGATAAAAGTAATAAGTTGCCCCGGGTTATTAACTACCTACAGACAGACCGACAGACAAAATTCTAAAACCACTAATTTGGCTTCAGAAACCTTTATTTAGTCCCTGAACTTATTTTTCAAGAATATATTAGAATTACAGACACGTCTTTTCTACAGATTTATTATATGTATAAGTAGATGAAGATATCGGGCCAAGTTACTAAGAAATAAAAGTTAAAAACCTGATTGAAATCTATCCAGTAGTTTTCCGTGATGCGCGCACAACTGCAAACCTCTATCATTTTATTTATATGATTATGATCATTTGCTCTATGATGAGGCACATTTCTTTAACAATAGTACACCATATATATCGTGCTATTTTCTTGACCAATTGGAAACAATCTCACCTAAAAAGAGTAATTTGTTATTTTATCTTGATTTTATATTTTATTTATTTAAATTTCTTAATCCCTAACTTTTTTGCGCCCAATGCAAGGACACCCTCCGGAAACAGGGGAGGCGGTGAATGCTCATAGCATACCACGCAGCCGGCTGCGTGGTTATGTGGGACTCACTTTGAAGAAGGGCCCCACTAAACACCACCTGTGAGAACGGCTTTGGCCTGTATGGCCTTCCGCCGAATCGAATGCGACCCCTTTGGGGCAAGCGGGCGCAGTAATCCCCAACAAACATGTTTCAATTATATAGTGCGGAATATTCAGCCCTGACAAAATAATAATAGCATTTTAACATGAAAAAATGGTAGGTGATGCATTTAAAATAATAAAGGTAAGACTACGAGCTATTGAGTGCTACGATTCTGCCGACGATTCTGCGACGCCGACTGCAGTCGAGGCACCCCGACCCTTGCTTTTGGAGTGTCTTTTTCTTTCTCTGAGCTCCTCAGAAGGAGGTACATCTCGGCAAACTACTATGAGGGAAACGGATCGAAACACCAAAAACGCCCCGTATCACGGGTATTGAACTTCGTATACGGTTGTGTCTGTGATCTCGCGTTCGCCGGCGAACGCGGTGTGCCTAGTGTTCTGTATTAGTGTTGTGTCTGAATATGTGTGTGAACAGTGTTAGTAAATTGGATTCTCTCCTGTGGACGTGGGGAAGGGGGACTCATTATTGTGGAGCAAGAAGCATTATACTTGCGAATGCGAAGCGGATAAGTTGAGCTTGGGCTGTATTGTCCACTCGAAAAGTCAAAATATATTCTCAAAAATATTGAAATAACTCACTTCTATTAAGCTCAGGCGTTATTTGCACGCTATTAATACATAAATAACCATTTATAAGATGTTTGTCTGTCTGACTGTCTGTCAGTCTGTCCGATCGTGAAACTTCATAAAAGTTATAGCGCAATACCAGAAGTGATCTAGACTATATTTGTTCATAAAACTTGTTTTTTTGAATAATCGAAATATTGTTAAAAAAAATGGTCTATCATTATCTTGAATCTAAATAACGCAGCATTAATAGATTCTATCCAGGCGAAACCGGGAGGTTGGATAGTTAATAATTAAAACGATTTAATATAAATCGCGTTTTTATTATACCGCGTAAATACGTGATGAAAAATATACTTAAATTAGACACTGATGCTTTTATTAAATTCGCAATACGTACATACATTATTAAAAAAATTATGTCGTCGCTGCCCGTGGGTCTGTGGATAAATAGTATGCATAGAATTACGTAATAATTCTATGAGATAGTATGTTACCCAAATATCTCGAGAACGACTCGGTAACAGGCTTACTTTACTTTATTATGAACTAGCGATCCGCTTGGATTCGCCTGGGTTGATAATTATATATTAAGGTGGCGTTATTTAGATTTAAGATAATCATCAAATACTGTTTATATTATCATTTGATTTCTCAAAAAGATTATTTTGAATAAAATATAGCCCTAGAACACTTCTGGCATCAGCTTTCTATCGGTTTGTGAAGTTTGATTATAATGCGAAGTTTCCCGTACTGACAAACAAACCAGACGGACATACAAAATATTTAAAAATGATATGATTCATGACTTAATGCAGCCTATGCTGTAAAAAGATTAGAGGTCTCACTAGTGTCGAGACAGCTAGATTAGTTTATTTCAGTCATTCCATAGCAAAATGTCTTATGGGATTTTGCTATGGGAAATGCTGCTGATTTAAAACTATTTTTGTTTTACAGAAGAGGGCCATTAGAGCTATTTACAACCTAAAACCGAGAGAGTCTCTTAGAGATAAATTTAAAGAAATAAATATATTAACTTTGGCCTCTCAGTATATTTACGAAAATTTAATGTATGTTCACAAAAACAAAGGTAGTTTTAGTAAAAAAAAAAATGATATACATTTTGTAAACACTAGGAACAAACACAATAGTGATACCAGTTTCTCGACTCACAGAGTCAGTAATTCATTCTTGGGGCAATGTATACGCTATTACAACAAGGTCCCGGAAAGTGTACAGGCTCTATTACCAAGTTTAAATGTTTTGTTAGAAAACTATATAAAAGGGTTATTATAGTACCTATAAATGAATACATGGTTGATAATAGCCTCTGGGAATGAGGTGGTCCTTCAACAGTTTCTAAAATAAATTTTGTACTTAAATAGTTTGTACAACCATTAATGTAAAATTTACTTTAAATAAAAGTCCCGCTGGGTTTCTTGCTGATTCTTCCCAGGACAGAGGTTTTTCGAACCAGTGGTAAAGTAAAAATGACTTTCAATAAGAATTACACATGTAATCTATATTGAATAAAAATTATTCTATTCTATTCTATTCTATACTATTCTAATGGCATGCTACTAAACCCTCAATCAAAGGCAGTTATTTCGATATCACAGACAAACACTTCAATATTATTCATATGTAAGTATATAGATTATTTATTATTCTGTTACGTAATTTGTTATAATTATATTTAAAAAAAATTGCAATAACCGGCCAAATTTGCAGAGAAGGTTCAGAATACCCGCGTTAGCGCTCACTTCGTTACGTGCTCCGTATTTATTAATCGCAAATAATTATTCTAATTATGATTATGTCATAAAATGTGTATCCTTGCTTAGTAAAAGTATCGTTTGTTAAGTGGCATTGAAATTGATACAATATGTGTGGAAAAACAGTGATGTGAGAAACAGGTGTCTACGTCTCAGCCTCACTTCAAAGAATGTCGATACGAATAACTTGTCATAAAACATAACAAAAATGAGTAATGTTAATTGCAGCGGTTGAAAAAAACATCTTAAATCTCCTGACAAAATAACATGTTCAGTGACAAATTGTCGTAAAAATTTTCATTATTTGTGTGTGAATTTGAATACAAGTAATCATAAAAAGCAACAAAATTGGAAATGTCCTGAGTGCGTAGTTCAACACATAACACTCCAAAAAAAGAAGGCAAACGATAATACGCCTGCTAAATCTAACATAGCACAAGCAAATGAAGCTATCACAGAGGATTGCTGTAACATTACACACAGGCGCCCGCGATCCACGGAGGAGCTTACGGAGTCTATAAGGGAGGATTACATTCCTCGTTCGGAATTGCAAAATGCTATACGTAAAGAAATCAACACTCAACAATCGGAATTTGATTCGCAGTGAACTTCGGGCAGCCTTTCAAGAAAAAATTAACCAGGATTTCTCATACTTGAAACAACAACTCGCATCATTTGAAGAAACCATAAAATTCACCTGCGCTCAATATGAAGAACTAGCAAATGCCGTAAAGTCATATGCAGAAAAAAAAACAACTTCGAGCGGATAATATTCTTCTTAAGGACAAACTTAAAGACGTGGAAACAAGATTGTCGCAACTCGAGCAAGAAGGTCGCCTAACTAACATCGAAATTAACTGTTTGCCCGAACACAGAAGTGAAAATCTATTCAAAACCTTTATACAGTTAGGCAAAGTTGTCTCCTGCCTCTATCGGAAAATGATATTTTATATTTCTTGGTAAATAAACAACTGCATGGCACCGTCAGACTCAAGGCTAAAGAGAAGAAATATAAGTTTGGGTCCGTAATGGAAGAATATTTGTAAGGAAGGACGTAGACACCAGCTATTGCTATCGCACATATAGATATCCTGAATATGATAATATAGGTATATAATATAATATTTTCTTTATGTTTAAGGATTTGTACAGTGTAATTTATTTCTTTCCTATTTTTAATATTTTGTTTATATTGTATATTTAAGTTCGTTATGTGCTTGAACCTGTTTTAATAACCTTATTTATTATCAGAATATTAGAGGAATGAGAAAGTTAAATGAAATTAATAATAACATTCTTTCTAATAGCTTTCACGTGATTATATTTACAGAAACATGACTTAATGATCATATATTAGGTGCGGAGTTATTCGACAGTAGATACCAAATATATAGAAGAAATAGACTCTCAAACACTTTTGCAGCGGAAAAGATGGAGGTGTACTTGCGGCAGTAGACAAATCAATATGTTCGTACAGAAATTATTATTTTGAAACTTGCTGCGAAGATATCTCGATATTATTATTTATGAATTCCCTTAATAAGAAAAACATTGATCGTTGAAGACAATTACATATTTGAGTTTGTTATTTGCCACCACCCGTTTGCAGGGACCATTTTCTTTAGTTCTCAGAGAAAGCAAGCAATGTCATTAACTTGGTTACAGAACCAGTACGTTTATGTGTTTTACGTGACGACTTTAATTTAAGTAACATAGAATGGGTAAAGGCACCCACAGATAATATAATCCTGAGTAATTTTAAGGGACATTAATTCATATTATTAAATGATTTACAGCAACATAATTTCACCAATTATAGACAACATAAGATTTAAGATTTAGACTTGTCCAACATTAAGTTGTCTTTTCATATATTTGAGTCGAATGACGCTCTCAGTTGTAGATGAGTATCATCCGCCATTAGTCGATCATTAATCGATATTCCATTTAAGAAACATTCTCCTCCCAAGTATAAAGACAACCGTGTATATAAATTCTACAAAGCAGATTATAATAATGTTAGGAAATGCTTGAATTCTATCAATTGGGACGATGAACTGAATATTTGCTCTACCACTGACGAATCACTAAATAAACTATATGAAATTATTAATAAAATAATAAAGGACAAAATACCGTTTCAGTTTCAATCTTATAAAAGTTTTAAGGGAAAGGAAAAGTGTCGATGAAAATGGAAACAATTTAAAAACAATCTAGACAAATTTGAATATGATATATTAAAAAAACGAACTAATATGCTTATAAAAAAATTGTACAACAAATATATTAATGATGTTCAGGATAATCTAATAAAGAATCCAAAACTGTTCTGGTCTTACCTTAAACAAAAACGTCATAACTCCAATAATATACCACAAAATATGAAACTCGACGATATTAAAGTAAATGATGGAGCCAGTATTGCAAACTTATTTGCTAAAAAATTTGCTAGTGACTACACTCCTGCAAAGTCATATCAATTTAATAGCACAATACTATCTTGCACTCAGTCAATAAATAAAATATTTATATCACAAGAAAAAATTAAGACAACCTGGACGTTAAAAAGAGTGCAGGCAGTGATGGTATACCTCCTATATTCTTCAAAACTTGAGCAAATCAGTTCTATAAACCCTTATTTATCATATACAATAAGTCACTTTCTGATGGATGTTTTCCAACTCAATGGAAAGAAGCCCTTGTTGTGCCTATACCTAAATCCGGTGATCGATGCGATATTGAAAATTATCGACCAATCAGCATTCTTCCAATACTGGCTAAGGTCTTTGAGTCCCTCATATGTCCTACCTTAAACTGGCATATAAAACAACATATTACTGATCGACAACATGGTTTCTTCAAACAACGTTCAACTGCAACTAATCTAACTGCATTTGTTGAAAGAACAATTACAAGCATGAGCAACGGTGATGAAGTTGATGTAATATACAGTGACTTTAGTAAAGCTTTTGACAAAGTTGACCATTTAATCCTCGAGCATAAGTTAAAAACACAGTTTGGCATAGAGGCTCACTTCTAAAATGTTTTCCTCATACCTCTCAAAAGGACTATTAAAGTAATAGTGGTTTTATTTCAAACACATGTATTTTTATAGAGTCATGTGTCCCAACGAAACCCTTGTTTATATAAAAAGTGTAAAAGTATGCACGATAGTATTATATATAATGAAGTTAAAAGGAAAACTATCACAGCTAAGTAGCCTTAACAATAGGTATAACCAATAACGGTTTATCAACTTATAAAAAGCACTTGAATTAGTAAAAATTTCGTTACAATTCCATATAAAACGACCTAAAACTAGCTGCATTATAACATTGTAATGTGATTGTAAACTGTAAGAAATAGAGCATTTTTTGAAGAAAACGACTTATAGTCCAGGAGGAATCGGCGCCATGAGTTCCACTTCAATTTTTTTATGCGATTCTCTTCAAATTGTCCTACTGATGATATAACAGGCACATATATATAGGAACATAAGCCTCCCCCAAGAAATGAGTCATCTGCATCCATCGACTTTCACATGTTACCAGGTCGTCACTCCATCTAGTGGGGGGCCGCCCAACACTTCGCCTATCGGTACGAGGCTGCCACTCGAGTTGTCGGTTCTTCGAACTATATTGCTGGCCCATTGCCACTTCAGCTTACTAATGCGTTGGGCTGTCGGTTACTCTGGTCCTACTGCTGATATCTTCATTTTTAAACCTATATAGTAGAGAAACCCCGACCCTCTCCATAGCTCGCTGAGCAACCTTGAGCTTCCTCAACGGCCAGAAGTGAAGGACCACGTCTCAGCTCCTTAAGTCATCACTGGCAACACGCACTTGTTGTACAATATTTTTTTGAAGTTTTGAGGTATACCTGACGGGAAGATGTGTCGTAATCTCCCATGAACTCACTTAATGAACTCATATTATCAAGAAGGCCCCTTCTTCATTCACGTATTATGACGGGTAACTACGAAACCCTACCTCTACATTATGCGTGGCCCGACGCACTTGGTCAGTTTTTTTTTTAAATTTAATAGTTCATCAAAAAATTACAATGTAAAAATACTTAAAATTACTCTTAGTCGTTACTATGTATCCAGGAATTTGCGTGATACTTCTCAATTGAATAATGTAATACCATCAAAAACATAACTTGTAAAAAAAACCAAGTCTCGCAACTCAGTTCTTCTACCGTAAAAAGTTGTGAGATCCATGTAATAGCAAGTCGGTTAATTTATTCAGTCCCTACTCAAGGGTCCTTCTGTCTTAAGTTATTACGTAATTAGTTAAACTAACAACATGTTATAGTGACCATATCAATATTAAAAATATTTTATGTTTTAAATAAATAGATTGACTTGGCAATCGCATGAAAACACAATGTATCTCACAAGTAATACATATTATATTAAATTAGATCATTACAAAGTGGTAGTTACATACTGGTATATTATTTGTGTTTATTCTAATTTTTATTCATTTCTTCTGAACGCATTTATATTAAATATTTTTTTCGCATGCCACAAAAGGCAAAATATGTGGAAACAAATATTGACTCTGTATCCATCCGTCTGTACCCATGTTTTTAGCGAAATAAATGATTTATTGATTGATTGAGTCTAAAATGAGGTAACATCTAATGATGATTATAGATGACGATAGCCAGTATTGCGTAGGTTCATAAACATTAACTTACAATTAACAAACTGTTATTACTGTAATGCAGTTAAACAGTGATTTACCGTTTGCTGTCAAATTTCATACTTCACATTTTTGTTCGCATATCTTGCGCGGGACTTTAACTAAAGTTTGTTTAAATAAAAATTGAAACAGACTAGTTTATCCTGAGACTAATAATAAACTAATTTTTGTAATAAAATGGTATAAGTTTTATAACTTATACTACTTAAATTTATTGTGTACCAGCTGGAACCCGCACGTTGCTGCTGCAGAAAAAATATTTGCGGAAATATCGTTTTAAATTGTTTAATTAGGAATGATAATACATTCATTGAAATTGAATGACATAATATGACTTTTAAATAAATATGTCGGTACGACACGCGCGCCACCTACAGCAATTTAATTGTACTATTGTATAATAACCTTCACGCAAGTGCAAGCAATAAGTTGACAAAATTTTGCAATCTGATGAACGGTATGGCAGCGCATAAAATACAACAAAATTAATTTTTATTTGTTAGATATTTCAATAAATAAAGAAAATTGTATGGTAGAGCCATGCTGCAGCTGTATTATGGTTGTAGCACTAATGGGTCGGCTCGACCGGGGAAGGCCACGCTCTCACAGAATACTAGCGTAAAATAGCAGCTTAATGCTGCTGTGTTTCCTATAGTGAGTGTAGAGAACCGCAGAACCTGTTTACTGGAAATTCCATCTTTAATCGAGGATAAATGTAGATGTCTATGGGCCACTGCAACCACTTACCATAAGGTGTATTGTGTGCTGGTTTGTCACCCTTATTCTATAACAAAAATAAAAAGTATTAGGCGTTTGATTTGAAACTTTCTTTGAAATTTCTCGTTTCATCCTCAGATTATCTCAGTATTTAATTTGAAATTTTAACTAAGCAGTTTGACAATCAGATTGCAGTGTGTAGTTCATTGAGTTATATGTACTACGCACTAGAGAAGCTATTCCAAACAAAAAATGTGCGCTACTCTGTCTTCGCGCATGCGCGGTAGATAGTAAAATATTACGATATTATTACCTATTTATTCACTTCAACAAAAAATTTACTTACTTGACTACTGTTGTTATTACGTAAGGTTTAAACTTTAATTTGAAATCTCGTATTATTATCGCCGCTCCACACTGCATGAATATTGAAGCCACAGTAAATGACACTAAAGTAAGGTGTACGGATTGCAGCAGTTCACTTGAACATAGTGAATGTTCGGAATGCGAAATCTAGTGTAGTACATATATATCAATGGTGTAGTTACATTGAACGAACGCAAGTTAATTTATCGACACTACGGACCCAGACAGTCTTACCACCAGCGCTTTTGCTTTTTACTAATTATAAGCCAATACCTGTAAACAGCTAACCTGGTTCTACTGGTAGACACCCAGATTATAACCGAATGGTGAGACAGCCGCCGGCATTTAACTTTTCACTCTCAACTCAAATTTGCCTTTAAACAGACTGCAAGTGGACCACTAATGACAACCCGCGTTGCGGTTTGTTCGCTTGCACGCGTGAATGTGAATCACACGTTGACAGTTTGTCGGTGGATAGAGTTGCCACATTGTATCTTGAAGGAGAACATGCCTTTAGTTTCTGTAACTTAACCTCCTGATCTCCTTTACCTGTGTCATCCGACAGGCAGCAGAACAACAATAGGCAATGCTGTTATAGTAATTCTTATTTAAAAAGGATAGGATAAATAACAATTCACATTCACACAGTAAATACACTCTCACACAAACAAACGCAAGCGAATAGGTTAGAAACACATCTATGTATTTATTTGGTTTTGTTTATTTTTGTTTAACAATAGCTTGTTAAATATAGGAAGGAATTAGCCCGCATTACTCAGGTTAACCGTTAACAGGGGCTGGGGTCACATTGATATAATATGTAAAAATTATTGTGATTGTTGTAATAAAGATTTAATAATATTTTTAAAACAATTGGCGGTGTTTCACTTCCGTGCCTCGGTAAGCACGCAAAGCCGTTGGTCCAGCGCTTGGTCTCTTTTCGTTCCGTGTTGTCTTGCCGTCCCATCGGACTTCAAGGAGAGAATAAAGAGTGCACGAGTCTATAAATGCGCACGCACTCGTGCACTATAATCCTGTCCTGCGCAGATGGCTTGGTCTAGTGCACATTATTTTAGTTTTCAATTGTTCATAAACTGTAGTACACGAAATCACTCACAAAGTAAAATGTTAGTTTAATTGCCTTTTCCCGTAAAACTTACGCAACTTGAACAACGTGTTTTTAATTCTAATTAATTTTTGCATTATTTTTCACGTAAGTGATAAAATGTTTGGAATGGGACATTCAAATCATTCGTTCATATGAATACAAATTACAAGTATTTACATTGAGAAGTACAATCAAAATTTACGGGTCAATGAACTCTTACACTGGGCAGATTACAAACTAACAAAGAAATAACATTTGCAAATAAAAATGAAAATAATAACGCTTAATTTGGAGCCCTAAATAAAAATAAAAATAATAGCAAATGGTGGTCTATTGTCTATTGTCATCTATATGAATAAAATGATAGAGGCTTGCAGTTGTGTGCGCATCACGGAAAAACTACTGGATAGATTTCAATTAGGTTTTCTAAGTTTAGTTCCTTAGACACTTGGCCCTTATCAAAAAAAATTATTGCGATATCTTCATTTAATATAAAGTTATTAATGTTTTAAGAAACAAAGATTTTTATACGGGGTTTTTCACACGGTCAACTGTACGTCGCTTGCTCTCGCGTTACTAACCCAGATAATTTATATATTTTAGCTACAAACGAAGCAACGAATAACATTGTTTACAAAGAAATTTTGTATGCGATCTTTTTGGTGTTTTTTTCCTTCGCACATACGAAAACTTTGTTACTATATCAAGCAACGCGGACGAAGTCGCGGATATCAGCTACTTTAATTATATATTGATAAATATACAATAAAAACATAGCGAATATTGATATCATATAAAAATTTAAGGATCGCTAAATTTAAAAAAAAATTATCGTGTTTTTTTTAAAATTATGTTTTACGATAAATCAACTCTTTAACCGGAGACCCTTTTTACTGGAAACGAGGCATTCCATCTTAGTCCTCAGGGGTGACAACGCATTTTGATTCTTAATCGAGGGTAGATGTAGATGTCTGTTGAGCCGCAGCATCCACTTACCATCAGGTGGACCGTGTACTCGTTTTTCACCCTTGTTCTATAAAAAAAAACTAAAAGCGTTTAGTGTATTTGTAATAGCGAGAGATTCATTTCTATTTTGATTGAATAGTAACATGCATTTCTTCCCAACATTTTTTATAAAAAAAAACTTACCCTCACACTAGGATTTTTTCCGATAAAGGAAAAAATCCTAGTGTGAGGCAGTTTACATATAACTATAATAAAGAAAAATTAAAACTATAAACTTAAATTGTCATACAATCCTACTCCCCGTGTTATCGTGCCAAGAACGCCGACTGCGTTTCCTCGCTGAATGGCTATACTTAGCCTTTGAGCGAGAAAAGAACCAGCCCTCTTGTAGGTATCTGTATATTACATATCATATCACATACATAAATTGCACAAAGACAAACATCCAGACCCGGAACAATTATTTGTTGGCCATACAAAAACTTGTTCAGTGCGGAATTCGAACTCGCGGCCCATAAAACATATAATTTCTTTATTAGAAGTTTAATAACCGATGCCCTCTCTGCGGTGATGCCCTAGACCAGTGCCTAGTGTACCTTAGGTATTATAAAGCCATCATTGGAGTAATGTATATTAAAAATTGGTTGTGGGCGCTCATTTAACAGATTCATGTTATAACGTTGCCCGTCCTAGCCAATTTAAAAAAACGGCTACAACCTACGAATATTTTTGGAAGATATCAATTGAGAATAGGATTGTTATTTACTGTTTCAACGGTATTATAGGTACTCATTTTATTTTATTTTATTTTATCATATTGGAATACTTACAGCTAAAAACATCAAGTAATTTATGAAAAAAAAATTGAGGAAGAATGACAGTTACAAGTTTTCACAGATAGAATTAAAACAGTAAACATATAACAAGTTGATGTATAATAATAATAACAATAATAACACACGAACATTATAGGAAGTTAGACAAAGAAGTCATGAGAAAGCATATTATTCTTTAGTTTACGAACACCCGTGTTATTAAATAAATCTTCTTCTTCTTCTTGTCATCTTATTGTTGTGCCAAAGTATTAAAACATTTGCATGCCCTTATTAAAAATGAATTTTAATATATTTAACATAAACACTCACGCCTGTCACCCAGAGGGCAGAGACACGGACTTCCATTTACGATCCTGACACACTTCTCGCCTCCTTTACATCCATATATCTACGCATACACGCTCGTCGGTTAGGGTACTTAATCTGGCCCATTTTCAATTTTTTATTTTTTATAGAATAAGGGTGACAAACGAGCACACAGTCCACCTGATGGTAAGTGGTTGCTGTGGCCCATATCTACATCTATCTTCGTTTGCGAATTTAAATGCGCATCTGCATTTATTGTCAACCGTGAGGACTAAGATGGAATGCCCTTTTCCAGTAAAAGGGTCTCCGGTTCTCTACACTCACCATACGAAACACAGCAGCATTAAGCTGCTATTTCACGCTGGTATTCTGTGAGAGCGTGGTCCTTACCCCGGTCGAGCCGACCCATTCGTGCTATAACTATACTATTAATATGGCAGCATGGCTCACCACGTAAAGAATACAATTTAATATATCGCCAATTGGCGATATAAATGAATTGTGAAAAGAAAAGTATTATTTAGAGTATTTTGAAGGGACTACTTTATCTCATTAGTATTTTTTATAATACTGAAGTGACAACACACCTACAGCATACCTGATGGTAAACGGCTACTGCAGCCCATAGACACCTGCAGCCAACTTTAAACAAAGAACAGATGCGCTGTCACCTCTGAGGACTGAGATGTGAATGTCTCACAGTCTGTAATTATGCTGGCTCTCTATATCCTTCAGAAACACCGCAGTGCAAGCGCTGCTATTTGCCGGCAGAAATATTAAGATGGTGTACCTACCCAGACGGACTACAGGCAGGGATGGAGTCCTACCACCAGTCATACATACATAAACTCTCACGTTTGTTACCCAGAGGGTAGGGCTACACTACAGACTTCCATAGAGGGCTAATAATTTTCTGCTCACCAGATGTCGCTAGTTGACGCTGAGATAAAGTTTTTTGTTACACAATGTAATTTAATTGAGAAGTTGTTTTTTAAGAAAAGTTTATCAGTTTCTAGTACACAAAACAATGCGTCAGTGGTTTGCTCTTTAATTTTTTGCAGATTTTTAACTTTTAAAAAAAATCTACTATTATGAATATCTGTGGTTTGGTTTATTTATTTTTAATGTTATAAATAAAAATATAGCTAATAGTACAGAAACAAACAATAACTTTTACATTTTCCGAACAAATTAACTTCCCCGCTATGAAATCTGTCAAATATTATACCTGATTTTCTAGTGACGCCGCCCTGGTGGCAGAAAAAGTCGTGGAAGCTCTCTTTGGCACGACCCTGACACACCCCTCTCGCTTCTTTCACAACTACGAGTATATAACAAAGCGTATGCTCGTCGGTTAAGAGTAAGAGTAAGGCGTCTCTTGCCGACTCCGCTACTCATTTTCATTTCTTGCAATCCCTGTTAAAAAAGAATACAAAGAGCGGATTTAATGCCTATATGCATTCTCTACCAGTCAATCCATGGAGTAGTGAGAATTTAACGTAGGCATTTCAGTACAATATAAAAAAATCAACAAAATTGAAACTTGATTGCTGCTTCACTGTTACTTAAAAGTCCACTGCTTCCACTGGTGACAAATGAGCTCACAGTCCTGCTTATGCACAGTGGAAATCAAGTAGCCCAACACTTAAAAAATGCAGAAGAGGTGACGTTGTTAACCCTAAGGACTAGGATTAATGCCTTGTTACTGGTAAAATGAGTCTCTGGTTCTCATTAAAATTACTTACTTACTTTGTTACCATACGTAATACATATCCTATTTTAACTAGATAGAGAAAAAAAAAATCTATTGCATCGATCACTAATAAAAAACTACATACACAATCCCATGCAAAAGTTCTCTAAAAACTGTCGCCAATTGTTTTGACGTAATTCTAGTTGAATTAAATATACTCGTACATTAATGTAAATTCAACCTTAAATGCATTGTCTAAAGTTGTATTCACAAAGATACAAATTAAAAACGCACCCAAATGTTCGAGTGGGCGCTCATTCGGTAAGGACATTTTTTGTCACTGCTTGTGTATCTAGTTTTTTATTAGTTATCGATGATCTATTGCTTGTATATTAACCCTTCCAAACTATTTTAAATATATTTTTTTGTTAGAATAAGGGTGATTAACAAGCACTCCACCTGATGGTAAGTGGATGCTGTGGCACAGAAACGCATATCTATCCTTAAATAAGTATCCGAATGTAATTGCGTTGTCACCCCTGACGACCAAGATAGAATACCTCGTCACCATTAAGAATAATCTTCTGTTCTCTGCATTCACCATACGAAACACAGCAGCATTAAGTTGATATTGTACGCTGGTATTCTGTGAGAGTGTAGTTCTCCCCCAATCGAGCCAACCCATTTGTGCTGCAACTATAATATAGCTGCGGTGTAGCTCTACCACGTTACAGAAATCGGTAATTAAATAAATCGATTTTACCGCATCGACTTATATGTTCGGAGGTTGGTCACTGTCGGTATAAATTTGAAGCAAGTCACTCGGCGGCCACATTGCTTTTTTATGTTGTTTGTGGTGAAGACCTGCCGAAATCCATCAACATGAGGACGTCGGTGTTGCTTGCTGCTTTCTGGACGCTGCTCTCCAGTGTGACTTGCACTTTAAGTAAGTCTCTTTTAAAAACCTCTTTAATGTTTATTATTATAAATGTTCTGGCCAAAAATATTATCTTTTTTTCGTTTTTTATTTCTACAAATAGCATTTCCGGGTCTGGGTATTTTTCATTGTTCTATTAAATTATAAGTGTTAAACTAACGTTTATTTTTAAGAATCAGAATCAGACAAAGGGATAAATACGATAGGTGCTCGTCAATGTTTAATTATTTACGTAAAATGTAGGTAGAGCTAAGGTTTTCTAAGAATAAAAATCATACATTTGTGTTTCTTTTTCATAAATTGTCGGCCTAGGCTGTGACTCAAACCCTGGACTCATAGCCTAGTGAGCGATTATTCTAACTAATAGGCCATGCGGTATCAAAGATACATTTAATGATGAGGTAACCTTCATATTATTGACAAACCGCTTTTTCACGATATTTTCCTTCAGCCACTGTAACATTCCTATTAACAATTTGAACGGGATCGAACTCGAGAAACTCGATCAATTTGAAATTAATGACGGAGTACACCTCTCGCCGTTCTGATGCTTACGGCCATGTGAACAGCATTGTGTTATATTTATTCGAAAGCTTGACTCAACCTAAATACGACCGATACACTTGACACTCCAGTTCTAGCAGATTTAAAATCTATCCCTATTTACGTTGCTATTATTAGAATTAGAATTATTAATTCATTAGCCAGGGTCTACCATTAGAGGGAGGTTTTCCATAGTTGGTAGCCATGCTTGTAGGCCCGTAGGAAGCAACAGTTTTTATTGTTCTGTTCTGTTCTCAAGAAGATGCTGATGCCAAACTCCTGACTGGTTTCTTCTGTCGTTTCACGACACAAGACCCGCGGAATAATATGAGGTAGTGGAACCTTTTATGCTGCCATTACACTGTAAATACACTGGCACTTCTTATCTATGAAACTGTGCACGCATTGCATGCCCTGTTGACTAGCGGCAGAAGTAGGTAAGACATACCCAAACGGAATTCTAGGCAGAAAAAGCGCTCTAGCATTGGGTATATTAAAAATACTTTGCAATTACGAAGCTGTGTTAATCGAAATTTGATTGAGTTTTAACGAAGTACGCACTCGATGACTCGAAAGTAATCTATTTTTAATGAACTTCTATTAATAAATCACGTTCAGTATCGCACACATTCGAGATTCTTGCTCGAGATCTTTAATCTACTTTATAATAATGACACTAACTGTAGGAGTTTATTAGAGAATTTTAAAATAACGGCTTAAACAGTTTTAAGAGACGTCTTTTGCTTGAGTGTAACTGTTACTGAGCGTTTTAAAATAGCAATCCTTTGGAAAACGGAAACTCGTTGCTTCGAAATAGATTAAGGCGTTCAGTTTTACGCAATTTCTAGAACATTAAACGTACCTACTACTATTTATTTTGTAAATTTATATAAATTAAACACAGAATTTTTTACTGGTAATGAGGCAGTCAATCCATCTTAGTCCTCAAGGGTGACACGTATCTGCATTTTGATACTTCATCGATGATTTTTCTTTTTAAACTGGAGAGACAAACGAAATTACAGTCGACTTGATAGTAAGTGGCTACTGCAGCCCTTTGAAACCTACAACCAACTTTTTTTTTATAGGATAGGGTGACAAACGAGCATACAGTCCACCTGATGGTAAGTGGTTGCTGTGACCCATAGACATCTACATCTATCCTCAATAAAGAATCAAAATGCAGATGCGTTGTCACCCGTGAGGACTAAGATGGAATGCCTCTTTCCAGTAAAAGGGTCTCCGTTCTCCTCACTCACCATACGAAACACAGCAGCATTAAGCTGCTATTTACGCTGGTATTCTGTGAGAGCGTGGTCCTTCCCGGTCGAGCCGACCCATTCGTGCTGCAGCCGTAATATAGCTGCAGCGTGGCACTACCACGTAATAATGCATCACCCCATTCTTTCGCGTGGTTATCGTAAAGCGAATATAGAAAATGCCAAAAGATGATGCTGCAATACGATAATCACAAAAATTCGGTCTTACAAAAACGATTAAGATTCTTTAAAATTTTTGAAGTAAATTGTTGGAATTTTAAATCTTTTCTGAATTTCTGATTTCCTACCTATTTTGTATTGATCTTCAAGTTCCAATCCCTACCAATAGATGGAGTTGGTATCGTTTTAGAACGCGGTAACGTTGTGTTTTTTAGAACTAAAATAAAGTGAATGGTGAATGAGCGCTTCAACCTGTACCACGTACGGTACCTATTCACTGTTAACGGATATTTGACTAGACTTCGACTTTGTTTGCTTGCTAAAGGATCCAAATTGGTGGACTCTAGTAAAGTCCTATGCCAAATACACGTGGTAAGCTAAAAATTAAATGTACTTACATAAATTAGTTTTGTTAAAAGTACTTTTCGTGGTCTCTTAATTAAAAAAAACATTTTATTTTTCATATTTATTTCTCCCGACAATAACCCCAAAATCCCGACATTTTAAAAATTTGTCCAGATATTTTGGTCTTCCGATCTGGCAAACCTACCTACCACCTAGCAAATCCTAGCAGGGATAGACGAAGGTGGTGACCATGGGCCGGTAATTGTATAAAAAAAATGACTCTTATGTAAGATTAATATACTATTGGTGTGAGTAACCTTAAATAACAAGTACAATTTAAGTTCTTAATTTAAAAAAATTAAAAACTTAAAATGAAATATTTTTTTTAAATTAAATTATGAAGTAACGTAAAGACTCCTATATATCTCCGATATACACGCATAAGTATTTATGCCAATATCTGTAAAAAGAAAAGCTTATGGAATCGTCTTGAAGTCTGTCCGTCTTTCTGTCTGTCTATCACAGAAATCTGTCTCTACATATCATCATCACTGTTCAAAGTCCACTGCTGAACATAGATCTCTATTCTGTGAGAGCGTGGTCCTTCCCCGGTCGAGCCGACCCATTCGTGCTACAACCATAATACAGCTGCAGCATGGCTCTACCACGTGCACCTTCTACACTAAAGAACTTATATGTTTTATTTCCAGCACCATTTATCACTCCATGCTACTCCTCGGACACGGAGTGCCTGAAGCAGTCCACACAGCGGGCGCTGCCGGTCGTAGCTGCTGGGGTGACGAGCCTCGGCATGCAGCCGCTGGACCCAATGACGCTGGAAATTGTTTCCGCCAACCAATCTGGCTTGACGATGGAGTTCAAAAATACCGTAGTCAAAGGCCTGAGAAACTGTGAGGTGATGAACGTCAAGTAAGTGATTGCTTTTATAAAACAAAGTAATTTTATAAAATATTTTGTAAAACTGAAAATGTTCTTTCTAAGTTCAATGTGACCAGAACGTAGGATTTAGGGATTAGACCTAGAATATCTTGTAGCGTCAGACAAATTGCGGTGTTTTTGCTTTGCAAAAAAAAATATTTCAATACAAGGGTCAAGCCACTAAAATAGACTAAATCTTCTAAATTCAAGACCATTCCCGACCAATAATGCACTTTTCCGGCCCGTTGGTCTATAAAGAGAATATAAATATAATAAACTAGCGATCCGCCCCGGCTTCGTACGGGTGATTTCTTGGTCTCGACAACAGCGCCACCTACCGGGTCCAATTGTGAGTCTAAACCATCCAGGGACCCACTCAAACGATATTCTGGCCAAGTTTTATACCTATAAGGGCTATAGTTTGAAAATGTGATTTTTTTTTTCAATTAACGCCTCCGCAACCCCTGTTCCGGGTTGAATTTCTTAAAATCTGTTCTTAGCTGACCTCTACTCGGTGAAAGGAATATTCCTACCACATTTCAAGTCTCTATTCCTTATGGTTCCAGAGATATCGTGATGACTCAGTACAAAGGTGGAAATCTTATAACTTAAAAAGTAAAGTTTAAGTTACAGTCTATATACGTCCCAATGCTAGGCACTGGCCTCCCCTCAATTCTGAGGAGGTTTTAGGGCAAGGAAATGTCCGCCGCGCTGCCCCAATGTGTGTTGGCGAACTTCACATGTCTGCGAAATTTTTTTTTCTTATTTCTCGGACATGCGGGTTTCCTCGCGATGTTTTCCTTCACCGCCGAGCACGTGGTAAATCAGCACAAATTAAAATTGCAATTAACAATTTCATTTGGTGCCGGCGGGGATCGAACATGGGTTGCCCGCGTACTGTGAAATTTACAGCGAGCGCTAACCATCTGAGCTACCATGCTCTTATATATATAATAGATTACCAGAATCAAATATATTTTTTTTATTAATAAACAAAAGCTCCTTATGGTACTATCATTTAAAATAGTTTATAAGAATCAGTGGCGGATTTACACATTTGCCGCCACTAGGCTATTGAAATTTTGCCGCCACTACCGACCTCTACAATTCGATACCCTAGTTCACAATCATATTAATTATATTTTTTGTCAATGAAATTGTAGGTTTATGATTTGTGCACTATCGTCCTAATTACTCCACCTTTTACCGTAATTAGTATGATTGTAAACTAGACGTTTGATTTTTCAGTTCCTAGATGATTTTACAATCCAAAAATTTAGTTAACATTGCACAAGAAACAGTTTTGGCTAAATTTCTGATCTAATAAAGGCT
>JAGSMP010002663.1:0-19039 GCA_029286625.1 Parnassius orleans | reverse complement strand
GTTTATAAGAATCAGTGGCGGATTTACATTTGCCGCCAGTAGGCTATTGAAATTTTGCCGCCCCTACCGACGTCTACAATTCGATACCCTAGTTCACAATCATATTAATTATATTTTTTGTCAATGAAATTGTAGGTTTATGATTTGTGCACTATCGTCCTAATTACTCCACCTTTTACCGTAATTAGTATGATTGTAAACTAGACGTTTGATTTTTCAGTTCCTAGATGATTTTACAATCCAAAAATTTAGTTAACATTGCACAAGAAACAGTTTTGGCTAAATTTCTGATCTAATAAAGGCTCAATCATATACTACATACCCGAGCTTAAAATAATCTATAGAGGTAGTATCCACGCTTACGTACGCGGCAGAGTGCTGGTACAGCGTGCGAACATATACACAGTTCGTAGTGCACTACTCAGATCGCAGCGAACCGCTCTTATTCTGTTAACTAAGGCATACCGATCCACTAGCACGGTGGCCTTACCGGTGCTGGCTGGTGTTCTCCCTGCTGACCTGGAGGTCATCCGTGCTGGTAGGATGGGTATATACGCAGCGACCCGCGCCAAAGAGGAGTTGAGCAGACGGAAGCGCGAATTTGGACTGAGGTGATCGGTGTTTGCAGGATCGATGGATGAATGACTCAAAAGGACGCGAACTCTATCGATTTTTCCGGAGGTGGCGTTGAGACTCAGGTGTACCTGGGTCTCACCGACTATCAAACTTCTCAGATTCTTACCGGACATGGCTGCTTTCGGAAGAGATTGAGTGAAATGCGACTTTGTGAATCAAGTATGTGCGAGTGTGGTGATAGAGGAGGACGTTCACCATGTTCTATGGGAATGTCCTCTGTATGATGACCTAAGAGTGAAAATGATGGATGGACTAGTTCGTTCGGTTCAGGGGCCGATCTATTACTCGGATCTCGTGAGCGGCGGGGAGAACTACGGGCTGTTGCGCGAGTTTGCCCACAGATGGCATGATCGCAGGAGAAGGTTAGAATGAATGCTGGAGGAAAGGCCTGACGACGTAGGCGTCAGTGTGTCGTCAGCCCAGAAGGGGGAGAATGACGTTAAACTGGGACAAGGTATAGACAAAATATTTGTAGGGAGTCAAGAAAGTGCGCGCGGGAAAGAGCCACGTGCAAGTACCGCGCGCATCTCCCGAGATTCGGCCCGTATGACCTGAGGGTCGGTGGGGCCATGGGAGGTGGTGGGTTGTCCCTATCTACTATCTAGCGAAACCACAGCCAAGGGAACGGGCTTGGGAGAATCAGCGGGGAAAGAAGACCCTGTTGAGCTTGACTCTAGTCTGGCATTGTAAGGAGACATGAGAGGTGTAGCATAAGTGGGAGATCGTTCGCGCGGTCGTCGCTGAAAACCACTACTTTCATTGTTTCATTACTTACCGGTTGGGCGGAAGCGGTGCGCGGTCGATTTTATCGGCGGGCGCACGGTGTTTCGTCAAGCGTGCAGAGTGGCGGCGTGGCGGCAACGCCCGTCGCCGTACAACTCCGCGTGATCCGGTTCGAGGACACTGCCAGGCAGGGAGTTTGACTGGGGCGGTACATCTGTCAAAGAATAACGCAGGTGTCCTAAGGCCAGCAGCGAGGACAGAAACCTCGCGTAAGAGCAAAAGCTGGTTGATCCAGATGTTCAGTACGCATAGGGACTGCGAAAGCACGGCCTATCGATCCTTAGTATAAAGAGTTTTTAGCAAGAGGTGCCAGAAAAGTTACCACAGGGATAAACTGGCGGCCAAGCGTTCAGCGACGTTGCTTTTTGATCCTTCGATGTCGGCTCTTCCTATCATTGCGAAGCAAAATTCGCTAAGCGTTGGATTGTTCACCCATCAAAAGGGAACGTGAGCTGGGTTTAGACCGTCGTGAGACAGGTTAGTTTACCCTACTGATGGCTCGTCGTTGCGATAGTAATACTGCTCAGTACGAGGAACCGCAGTTTCGGACATTTGGTTCATGCACTCGGCCGAGCGGCCGGTGGTGCGAAGCTACCATCCGCGGGATTATGCCTGAACGCCTCTAAGGCCGAAGCCAGCCCAGCCGAATCGGCAAGGATATGCTCACTGTGGAGCTCCGAGTCGGGAGGCCCTCAACAATGTGACTTTACTAGTCGCTCTGCACTCGTGCGGTGCGACGTCGGCTCATTGGATCTCGGCGATCGGTGTTATCGGTCTTAACACGTGCACCACGGCGCCGAGGGTCCGAATTAACCTCAGTTCGATGTCGGAGCTCGGAATAGTCTGTAGACGACTTACGTTCCTGGCGGGGTGTTGTGCTCGGTAGAGCAGCGTCGTGCTGCGATCTGTTGAGACTCAGCCCTACGCCAGGTGATTCGTCCGCGGACGATTCTTAATAATATGTACAATGCGCGCAATATACGCGCGACGTACGCGTCGTGTCCGTACGGACGTTTATAAAGACTAAAATGTTCTTTCATTCTCTCTAATGTTTATTTTATTATAACATTTGAACGTTTGATTGAACACGTTGATTTTGAATTGGTCTTTTGAACGGTCTTACGGTGGTACGAAGTATGATTTTTATTTTACACGTCTATACGCGAACTCGTTCAGTAACTTTAACGTTTTTAGTATGCGTGCGGTACGTGGAAGATTTAAAAAATAAATTTACATCAATACGCGAACACGTTCGTTGACTTTTATTTATGCATGTCCTGTCCTATACGCGAACACGTTCCGTATCTTAGTCTAATATTTCATATTAACGCGCTCATCGGCTCTTGCATTTGATTGTAAAATAAAGCAATGAACATGAGATAACATATTATACAGACATAATAACAGATCAACAACAGTCTTAACATAGTGAACAAAGTAACATTGGTTCAGTAGATACATATATCATCTGTCTTAATTAATCATAAGGGCCAGTATTGAAATGAAAATTTTCCAATAGTATTAGTATATCTAACTATCTATACAAAATAGAGGAATTTTCATCACCACCACCTAATCTTACTTTTTGTTTATTTTGTCAATATTATGAATTTCATATGAGAACGTTTACTTTCTGTAAGATTACTAGGAATAAATATTACTGGGCGAGCGTAAACGTGAAAGAGTGTAGTTACAAGTTATATCAATATATTATTTTATATATACGATACAATACGTTATATTTTATAAATAAATAAATAAATAAATAAATAAACTGACTGACTTACTGACTGACTGACTGATAGATAGATAGATGCACGTGATTCGGGACCGTGCTTTGTGGCATTACTGTTGATACGGTTGATGATGATCTATGTTTCATCAGTGTATATAATAAAGCGTGATGTGTACTCACTATACTATAAATAATTAATCTTATACTAATATAATGAATATAACGATGCATTAAACACAATATGTATGTACACGTACACGTATCTACCTACATATATTATATGTCTAAACGGGAACACGCTCATTGACTTTGAGTGTGTAATGACGGATAAAATATTAGTTAGAATAGTACTAGGCGAGCATAAACGCGAAACAGTCAGTGGAATAAATCTAGTGTGTACATTTATTTATTAATGTGTGTTATTTTGTACACTAATACAGACTTATAATGACTTACTGTTTTCCTGATAAATTTATATATCCATCCAAGAGACTGGCCGCCGTGATCGATTTTCGGTCTGGAGATAATATTTAGAATATTAGAGTAAGTAAAGTAAAAGTAAAGTTACAGCCTATACACGTCCAACTGTTGCACAGGCCTCTCATTTCTGAGAGGGTTTAGGGAAGAAATGTCCGCCGCTCTGCCCCAATGCGTGTTGGCGAACTTCACATGTCTTCGAAATATTTTTTATTTATTTTTTTATTTTGATTTCTCAGACATGCAGGTATCCTCACGATGTTTAACTTCACCGCCGAGCACGTGGTAGGTAAATCAGCACTTAAAATTGCATTAATAATTTCATTGGTGCCAGGGGATCGAACTCGTTGCTCGCGTACTGTGAAACTTACAGCTCATATTAGAGTACTTACAAAAATAATAATATAGCAAATAATATCAATGTAGTTATTATATATTATATGTATATTTGATTTTATGTAACGCTTCACGCAGGTTCTATATAAAGTACACATACAAGTATTATTATGAAAATATGATAAATTGTCAAATTGACATATAAGTCAACGTAAATAATAAAATAATAAAATTATATTGTTAAAGGTAAATCGACATATTAAAAAAGGTATAAGTTTTAAATGTTAATTCAATTTACTTATTGTTGGCCGGATATTATGAAAAGTAATAATATCCGAGTATATATAAGTGTACGTATGCAATAAATATCAGCTGTTCACCAAGAAGAAATGATAAAAACAGTTTTGTGGCGTTCCTTGTTTGACGGAAGCACTTTTATGTACATTCGTGGCAATAGGTGAAACGTGGTGTCTCACTACTACAGGTAATATTAATTTTATAATAATGTAATAAAAAGAAAGATACATTAAACACAATTATATTTATTGTGTTATGTCTATACGCGAACACGATCCGTAAGTTAGACGAATATATCCCTTTAATACGCGAACGAGCCCATCGACTTTTGAACACATTATAAAATGTTACACGTCTATACGCGAACGCGCAGAACGATTTTATTTGTGATGAACCTAACCTGATGAGATGAGTGTGGCGGTCGATCGATGCAGGTGGCTCATTATCGTTTTACAGGTGGCGGTGGTGGTGGTGGTGGTGGTGGTGGTGGTGGTGGTGGTGGTGGTGGTGGTGGTGATGATGATCATGATAATCGGTCGCGAGACATGTGAGTTTCATAAGTTATGTGTATACGCGAACACGTTCAGTATCTAAAGATAAAGATAAAGATATTTTATTTTGCAAATATGGGTACAGTACATGGAAATATAGGTAGTGAGTTCAGCCATATTTTACCAGTAGGCATGCAAAATATAAGAAATATAAACTAATCACCTAAACAGCTATAAGAAATAAAATAATAACACAAAAACAAACATAATTCAAATTTTTTACATTATACAGTCTTAATCAAAATAAAAATTTTTCAGTCAAGAATGTTACGCTATAGTATGCTTTGACTGTCAAGAAGCTACGAAGTTTTTAAATATCGATAGCGGCAATTCTTTCCAACTTTTGGTATTTTATCATATATGACTGGAGCCATGCAGTATATACTTTGGCGCATTAGTGCTGTCTTAGCGGAATGATGGCACAAAGTATTGTCGCGTCTATTACGTGGAACTGCTTGGTCAAGGCGTTTAAAACGTTTTGGATGCAATTTAACAAACACTGCTACTTCTAGTATGTATAAAAAGGTAATGTCAGTATTTTATACTGTTTAAAATATGGCATGCAACTATCGGTAGTTTTAAGCTTAAACATCGCCCTTATGCATCTTTTGCCTTGAACACTGATTCTTTTCGGTTGAGTTACCCAAATATTATTCCATATCGAAGGTGGGATTCTGCTAAGCCATAGTAAGCAGTGAGGAGGCATCCGTATATACTATTGAAGACAAATTATGTAAAGCATATGCGGTTTTACTAATTTTTACATAAAGTATTAATGTGTGTGCTTTCCAGTTAAGATGTTTATCTATTTGAGACCTAGGAACTTTGCAGTTTCAACTTCTTTTACAACATCATTATTGTAGTGTACATTTAGGCTCATGCTAGGAATCCGTTGACTGAAATGGATAACTTTTGTTTTATTTGTTTATTTTTAAATTGTTTTCATCCAACCAGTTTACAACTAATTTTAAGGAGTTATTAATGTCTTTTCATAGGTCTCTACACTTTTACATGGTATTGTCACTGTGGTATCGTCCGCAAACAGTGTTACTGGTTGCTCAATGCATTTAGGTAAGTCATTGATGTACAATATAAATATGAAAGGTCCCAGCACACTTCCCTGTGGTACTCCATATTTAACTTCGCGCTTTGATGATCGAAATATTCTTCTTTCTTATTTGCTATATTAATTTGATTAATTTCTAATATTTGTATTCTATTCTCAAGTAAGATTCGATTGACATCACTGGTCACATAGGCAGCATAGCACAGATGCACTAAAGGTCTAATATATATATTTCTAATATTTTGAAATAGATATTGAGATGGGGCTGATAATAATCCTTACTAGTTCTCTATTTCCTTCTTAAACAGCGGTTTTATAATTGATGTTTTTAAGGCATCTGGATAAATGCCTGCGCTAATACTTGAGTTGATTAGATGACTTAGATGTCGCATATTTCCATTGATATGTGTTTTAATATTTTGTAGCAATGCCATCGTATCCCACGCTACTTGTATTATTGTATCTTAGAGAACTTTTCCCTTCAATATTAATGAACACGCCCATTGACTTTGTCTAATATTGGACCATGAGATATGTGTATGTGTGTTTGTTTGTTTGTTTGTTTATTTTTTTTTGTTTGTTTGTTCGTTTGTTAGGATACGTTGTAGTGTGGTAGGAGTAGTGAGGTAGGTTTTGAAAAACACGACGTAACGTATGTTATCCAACTCTTGATTTTAAACCGCCGGAGACGCATATCTGCAGTCGTACATATATATATGGACGAAGTATTGCGGTCATTTGATCGCACAATGACAAATTTCAAGTCTCTCATGTGGTTAGATTAGATGTTGGAGTGTGTGATATAAAATGTGTTGAACTGTGTCGAACGACGTCTCCGTTGATTGAAGCGGTGGCGTTTTGAGCGTTCGTTTAATTAACGCGGTACACGTTCGGTGCGCGTCGACCGCGTCCATCGTTAACGTCCGCTAAATTATGCTCGTCGCCGTGAGCGATTCGTAATGATCGTTCGCGGGACGGTATTTTATTTTAACAAAATGGATATGATCTCTCTAACACCGGGCGATATTTGTCGTTCATGTTATTCACGAAAATAATATCAAACGTTAAACGATATTTAAATAGTATATCAAAGATGTTCAGTTGTTGAACGTTCTGGCGCACCAAACGTCGTCCGCAGTAGGTCTGGGTTATACGTGCGGCGACGTGAGATAACCGATCTCGCCCGTGACCAGACTGAATACGAATTCTACAAATCCATACGGCACCGGTGCGTTTTAGCGTTCACACGCTTGCGCGTCGAGTTGCACGTGTGTCTCGAGACACTACGAGACCAAGTTCTCAGTCAGCTCCCTGGTTGATCCTGCCAGTAGTTATATGCTTGTCTCAAAGATTAAGCCATGCATGTCTCAGTGCAAGCCGTATTAAGGCGATACCGCGAATGGCTCAATATCGTTTTGGTTCCTTAGATCTTACCTCGGTTACTTGGATAACTGTGGTAATTCTAGAGCTAATACATGCAATCAGAACTCTGACCAGTGAGGATGAGTGCTTTATTAGATCAAAACCAATCGACGGAGGGCCTCGCGTCCGAAGTCGTTAATTTTGATGAATTGGATAACTTTTGCCGATCGCATGGTCCAGCACCGGCGACGCATCTTTCAAATGTCTGCCTTATCAACTTTCGATGGTAGTTTCTGCGACTACCATGGTTGTCTCACAACGGGAATCAGGGTTCGATTCCGGAGGAGCCTGAGAAACGGCTACCACATCCAGGAAGGCAGCAGGCGCCAATTACACCACTCGGCACGGGGGAGGAAGACGAAAATAACGATACGGGACTCTTACGAGGCCTCGTAATCGGAATGAGTACACCAAATATTTTAACGAGGAACAATTGGAGGGCAAGTCTGGTGCCAGCAGCCGCGGTAACTCCAGCTCAATAGCGTATACTAAAATTGTTGCGGTTAAAAAGCTCGTAGTTGCATTTGTGCGCCGCGTTGTCGTGGTGCACCGCATCCGCGGTGATACTGACACGTCTGCGGAGCATATCGTCGGTGAGCCGTCAAAACGGCGGTTCAATATCAAAATCTATCGCGGTGCTCTTCGGTGAGTGTCGAGATGGGCTGACAATTTTACTTTGAACAAATTAGGAGTGCTCAAAGCGGGCTCAAATGCTGCTTGAATATTTCGTGCATGGAATAATAGAATATGATCTCGGTTCTATTTTGTTGGTTTTCAGAACCTGAGGTAATGATTAATAGGATAATTGGGGCATTCTGCATTGGCGACGTTAGAGGTGAAATTCTTGGATCGTCGCAAGACGAACATCAGCAAGCATTTGCCAAAGGTGTTTTCATCAATCAAGAACGAAAGTTAGAGGTTCGAAGGCGATTAGATACCGCCCTAGTTCTAACCGTAATATGTCATCTAGCGATCCGCCGACGTCGTTGCTACGATGGCTCGGCGGGCAGCTTCCGGGAAACCAAGATTTTGGACTCTGGGGAGTATGGTTGCAGCTGAACTAAAGGAATTGACGGAAGGCACCACCAGGGAGGGAGCCTGCGGTTAATTTGACTCAACACGGAAATCTCACCAGGCCCGGACACCGGAAGGATTGACAGATTAACAGCTCTTTCTTGATTCGGTGGTGGTGGTGCATGGCCGTTCTTAGTTGGTGGAGCGATTGTCTGGTTAATTCCGGTAACGAACGAGACTCTAGCCTGCTAAATAGGCGTCGTCATTTAGGTGTGTGTGGCTTCGGTCGCGCAACTCACTGGCGACGTATTAAAATTCTTCTAGAGGGACCGGCGGCTCGAGCCGCACGAGATTGAGCAACAACAGGTCTGTGATGCCCTTAGATGTCCTGGGCCGCACGCGCGCTACACTGAAGGAATCAGCATGTTCTCCTGGCCAGAGGCCCGGGCAACCCGTTGAAACTCCTTCGTGCTGGGATTGGGGTTTGCAATTATCCCCATAAACGAGGAATTCTAGTAAGCGCGAGTCATAAGCTCGCGTTGATTACGTCCCTGCCCTTTGTACACCGCCCGTCGCTACTACCGATTGAATGATTTAGTGAGGTCTTCGGACCGACACGCGGTGGCTTCACGGCCGTCGGCGTTGCTGGGAAGTTGACCAAACTTGATCATTTAGAGGAAGTAAAGTCGTAACAAGGTTTCCGTGGAACCTGCGGAAGGATCATTAACGTATATGATGTATTATAATGATACATTATATGTATATAATCAAATAACAATAAAAAATTGTTCCAATTGGTGCTCCGCGCTTCTCTTCTATACCGAACGTGTCACGTACGTAACGCCCTATTGTCGTTATATTATATAACACGATACGATGCGTGACGAGGTGATGCGCGAGGTTTATAAAAGTTTGTGCGTGTGTGATGGTCGCTTTGAGGAACGAGCGCGAACCGGACACATAAAACGGAACGAGGACCTGCAAGAATCCGCGCCACTGGTTCCGGTCCGATAATGGTGCGCGCTATATTAAATGAACTAAACCCCGATGCGGTTTTAGAATACGAACGCGAAAGGCGGACCATTAAAGAAGTCCGTAGTACCGTTCATTTCTAAACGTTAAAACGTTTCTCGAGCGTTCAAATACCCCTTAATCTTTCGATTTCGTGAGCGTGAGGACGCGTTAACACAATATTTTATAACATAACAACAATATACCGAGGATACGGAACGGGAGACCGGACCTGTAACCTGGTAACATTTATTAGTTAACAACATATAAAACTATTACCCTGGACGGTGGATCACCGTCAGGGTGATGAAGAACGCAGTTAACTGCGCGTCATAGTGTGAACTGCAGGACACATTTGAACATCGACATTTCGAACGCACAGGTCCGTGGAGAAATATCCAGGACCACTCCTGTCTGAGGCCGGCTGTTAAAAACATTAACCACACTGTTCGTAGTGCGTTTTATAACGCGCCGAACAATTGACGGTTCCGTTGAGAGACGCGATGTGTTTCGATTTGCGTTGCGTATTCTTTCGGTCCGTTTAAATTATATAATAATTGTGTATATCGACTATTTTTAATATCACATAGTCTATCACACGCACAAGCGTGTCTGGCGGCGGCGTTTCGTTGTCGTCGGACGCGTTAGGCATGAGCTGGCGTAGTCCCATCGACGCGCGACTCTTCGACGTTAAAACTCGATAGAGCATGCGCGATGCATCGATCGGTGACTACGTTCAGCGCCCGTGTTGTGTGGGTGTGATTGATTCGTTAAAATAAGTTCGATATATATAACAATAAACAAAGTAGGCGGACTCGACGTCCGAAGAGCGCCTCGACGACTGCGACGCCGTTTCTCACGGTGTCGTAATGTCGTCGTTGCGCTGACGGATATCGTGTCTGCCTCGATTTTTATCGTTGGCCTCAGATCAGGGAGGATCACCCGCCGAATTTAAGCATATTAGTGGCGGAGGAAAAGAAAACTAACAAGGTTTCCTTAGTAGCGGCGAGCGAACAGGAATGAGCCAGCGACAACCCGCGATCGTCTCGAACGCGGAGATGTGGTTCGGGGAGGTTCTTTCTCGTCGTCGATACTCCTGTCCAAGTTCGTCTTGAACGGGCCTTTCCCGCAGAGGTGCCAGGCCCGTAGCGACGGAGGCGGCGGCGAGAGGACTCTCTAAGAGTCGGGTTGTTTGAGAGTGCAGCCCGTGGGTGGTAAACTCCATCTAAGGCCAATATTACCGCGAGACCGATAGCGAAACAAGTACCGTGAGGGAAAGTTGAAAAGAACTTTGAAGAGAGTTCAAGAGTACGTGAAACCGTTCAGGGGTAAACCTAAAACTCGAATGAACGAACGGAGAGATTCATCGTCATTCCGCGGCGTACGCGCTCACGCTCTGATGACGTCCGTGTCCTTAATCGGGGCATCGGGCGTCACGGGCCAGGCGCGTCGACGTCCGCGGACGTCGATGCACTTCTCGTAATACATCGCGACCCGTTCGACGTCGGCCTAAGCGCCGTCCGGGAGCCCAGTCGACCCTTCAAACGGACGGCTGGACCGACGGTGGCCGACCGGCCGTCAGACGGTAGATACGAATCGCGCACGCGCACCTTATAAAGCGCGTCCGGCCCGACGCAAGACAACGTCGTAATCGAGGTCCCGCCGTTGTGCGGACATCGGTGCGGCGCGTCCATATCGCCGCCGCAGTCTCGGACCGTGCGCGTCTCAGTCGGCGATGATTCAGTTTCGGGCACTCGCAGGACCCGTCTTGAAACACGGACCAAGGAGTCTAGCATGTGCGAGTCATTGAGTTACGTATAAACTGAAAGGCGCAACGAAGTGAAGGCGCGCGCTTGTCGCGCGCTCAGGAGGATGGAGCGTCGGTCTCGATCGACCTCTCGCACCCCTCGAGGCGTCTCGTTCCAATCTGTGAATGTAGGCGCCTCACAGAGATGCTGGGACCAGATGGTGAACTATGCCTGGTCAGGTCGAAGTCAGGGAAACCTGATGGAGGACCGTAGCGATCTGAAGCAAATCGATCGTCGGAACTGGGTAGAAGACTAATCGAACCATCTAGTAGCTGGTTCCGTCCAGTTTCCCTCAGGATAGCTGGCGTCGATGACGAACAGTCTCATCCGGTAAAGCGAATGATTAGAGGCATTGGGGCTGAAACGACCTGTTACGGCCGGCAGCTGCCTATCAGGGTAAAACCGCGGCCCATAAACGAAGAAGTTACAGGCAGATGCCGATCGGGCGCTCTAAACGCCAAGGGTTAAGTTTATAATCATTAAATAATCGGGGAGCGTTACAATTATTATTTTACCGAGCTTACACCTCTATTCAGGCGACTGGTCCCTTAGATTCGGTCAGGTCTCGTATGGATGTAAGTGGTGAAAGTAAAGGTCTGGTATGTGTAATTGGTGTGGCTGGTAGTGTTATTGACCTTATTTGACCTTCCCCTGCAGCAGTTCGGCCTCAGCTCCTCTCCCAGCTAAGGTCCCCTTCAGCAGTCACTTTTCCCTTTGTTACGATTGACTCCGCGGAAATGAACACCGAACGTACGGATCAAAGGGCACCGTTATTTCTAGAATATTAACTACCGCACTAGTAACTAACAAGTCGAATCAATTATAAAGATTCTGCGTTAAACCTAAAGTCCGGGTAAATCACACGCGCCACCACCCAGTGGTAAATTTACTATAAGCGCCTAACATAAAATTAGATCTAAGAGTTCCCTATCAAAACGGACTGCCTTCTCTCGACGCGCAGAAGACATCTGATCTTTCGCTCTCGACTCCCACCTGTTGGGAAGTTCGGACGTTCAACCCGCACGAACTTCATCCCGTATCAACCGAGCGGAGCCATCTAACGTCGATGCCTGCTCAACGCTTTTGCGTAAACAAACCCCGTCCGGAGGGGATTTAGGTCCGCGAGCAAACCGTCAATAAGCGTGACACGGTCGCGACGGTAAGTTGCAAGATCGAATCTACAACCAAACTAGGATACCTTACGCCCAACAGATCTTGCACCCTGACCAACGCTCAAAATTACAGCCCCAACGTGGGCTAGCGGAGTTGAACTGGATGCCCTTCCTGGTCATCGCACAATAAGTCTATTCCTAGACACAGAAGTCAGACGACCTCCTTCAAACACCTATCTGCGCTCCTATGATTGGTTCCGCAACTCGACTGGATCAGGGTTCGCAAACAGCGACGCGACACGAAGCGGCCCAGAGGGACCTTCAAGCTTCAGTGCAGAGCACCTCAAATTCCCCATGAACGTCGTCTGTGGAGAGCTGAAGGAAACGCACAGAAGGTCCCTAACAGGTGATCCTATGCTCATATTTCAACTAATTTTCAACAGCATCAATGTTCAATTACAGAATTAATTAAAACAAGTAATCACCGATGCACATAGGTCAACCTGGCAAAAGTAAACAAAACAATAAACGTAAGGGACAGCCCTATTTTGCCAAATAAATATCTTAGACAGTGCCAATGAAATCTAAACCAAAGAGAATTTACTCTTATTTCCTTGGCAACCACAGGTTATCTAATTTCAATCCTTATCACAAAGCAAAATGATTAAACACTATCACAAATATATACATAATTTCAAAATAGAGCGCCATTCAAATTTCAAATGAATCAAACTTCCTTCAGCACAGGCGCGACAATCAAATACAATTACAGCCTACGCACAAGCATTCAAAAGGGCACACAATTTAATCTCAATTTTCCGTGCAACACAACGCAGTGATCAAATGTATTTACAATATGTTTTTGCAGCATGAAGGAGTATTTTAAATTCAATTCTCTTAATCATAACTGCTACAATATAATTTCTGGAAAACCCAAGCATTTTAATTTAAATTTAAAAATTTTTAACTAAGTGCTCGACCAAACTAAATCATACCCTTGAGGCGTGATTCCACCGCCCAGGGGCCCTAATCTTCCCACCACCAAGGGAGGCCACACGTGAACCTGAGATTAACAGAGGCAACTGCCAACAGTCGCCACTGGGTTGGCTGCCCTCACTGAGGCCGTCGGGCAACAGAACAGCTTGACAAGTGGACTGTTGACGGCAAAACTCGGTAGAGGCGGCCGTGGTGGGAGCTAAGGCGACAGCGCTGGGGCCGCCTCCATCCAAATGTCAAAAGGTGCACACCAGTCGCCACCCAGCTGCTAGCGGGAGTGAGAAGGGTCCAGCGGACCGATGGTGGCCGGAAGTTCCTCTGCACGCTGAGGGGGGGTGATGACACCCCTGCCCTGGGGGAATTACCCCCAACTGGTCGGGGAGGAACCTTTCAAACCTAGGGGTCTGGTGGCGGCCGGCGGGCGCCGAGCGTCGCCCGTCAGAGGGCGTGGCGGGTGCCCCGCCCGTGGGGTCGAGGGCCAGCAGGCCCCGAGAGGAGACCGTTGCACAGGCACAGTGAGGCATGGTGATTGCCCTGGCAATGCAGACAGCCCGCCGGTGCGGACAGTCTCGCTGAGGTGCCCTTCCAAACAGGAGTAGCACCAGCGGCGCTCCTTGCGATAGTTCGCCTCGCCCGACTCAGCTTACCTAATATTTTGGGCAAGACGTTACCCGGTGATCAGATGCTCGACAATAGGAGCAGGGGGTTGACGACGACTGGCGGATTCGCCTCTCACTGGCACGGCTCGTAGGTCGTCGAAGGTGCCCGCCGCGTGCTCGATCTGTCGGCACTGCCTCCAAAAACCGCAGCAGGTCATAGAAGGGCGGAATATGGGAACTCGTCCGCCATTACTCTCCCTCAAAATGTTGAAGGTCGAGGTAGACGGGACAGCACGATGCGGAGCAACAAGAAGCCATTCGCCTGCTGGTAAATCCAGCCGCTCAACGTATTACAGGCCACCAAGACTGGATCCACCAGGTCCGGACGTAGTCAGCCCGGTCACCAGCAAGCGGAAGGCTTAGGCTGCTTAACATGTCTGCTCATTCGTCGACGTTGGCGTATCTTCTGGCTGGAGGTCCCGAGCAGTCTGGTAGGCGTCGTCGACAATCTCAAATGGCTGACAACGCCCAGGGCCTCCCCTCCAGTGAGGCCAGGAGGCACGCCATCTTCTGGCTCGGGGCAGAATCACCCGGGCGTCCACTGGGCCGTCGAAATACCCAACGAAGGTCAGCCACTCGAAAGGACCCGGAGAACTTTGGCAAGTCCAGAGTGGGAGTCGTCCCAACAGCTCCGGCCGAGGCTGCTTCCGAAAGGACTCAGGCAGGCCACTCGTCAGGCTTCACGCGCCTCCTCGGCATACCTGCCTTCAGCCTCGATCAACTCATCCGTGAGCCACAGAACTGTCGTAGTCTGCGAAGCAGGTCAGGACCTCTTTCACATCCAGAATCCTCGAGCTCGGCGTGTTCTCCATCGCAGCCCTTCGAGCATCGACCTGCTGAACCGCTTCATCAAATTATGGACCCTATCCGGTCGACCTATCAAAGCATGCCTGGCCCAGCGTAACTCAGTCTGCAGGCAACGGATTAGCATCCTGGGCGAGGACATCACTACTAAATACAAATTACGACGCCGCTCGAGCACAATTACAAAACAACAAATAAAATACAAAAATTAACAGCTAACCAATGCAGTTCCTATCAAATCGAGTTGAATAGAAATTACACAAATAAATCCTATTATTAAATCAAACACAAGTTAGGGAAAAGAAAAGGTAAATAAAATTAACAATAACAAATACTAGTGCGATGAAATCGAGTTAATTCAAATTACGTAAACACAAATTACCACACTTCAGCTCAATACAAATTACAATACGAAAGATACATAACGAAGATACATCAACAAAGATGCCTTGCTGGAAATCAACCTTCGATAAACACACTACCATCCGACAACGACAATAACCGATTACGTAAAACAACCGTCTACTACAGACGGCAAACTCCCGCTTGCGCGCGCAAACCGCGGGTTTTCGGACCCATCGGCAACAAAACGTTTAACAAAGAAAAATTTATTATTACGTATATAATAAAAAAAAAAAACTATTTTGGCTGCACAGGACGGGCGTGATTGTAGACACAAATTAAACCAATCAACCCAACGCTCTCGCCACCAAATTATTTAATTTTTATCAACACTATGGTCGGTGGATCGACCGGAATCGATCCCAGAACCACGCTCTGCTACCAAATGTTACGGCCGGCAGCTATCCCAGGAGTAAAATCCTTCGGCCCATAAACGAAGTTACAGGCAGATGCCGATCGGGCGCTCTAAACGCCAAGGGTTGTTTATAATCACATTAAATAATCGGGGAGACGTTACAATTATTTTCGAGCTATTTACCTCTATTCAAGGCGACTGGTCCCTTAGGATTCGGTCAGGTCTCGTATGGACAAAGGAAGCAGGAAAGTAAAGGTCTGTGATGTAATTGTGCCAGTGCATTGACCCACGACTGCCCCCAGCAGTTCGGCCTCAGCTCTCCCAGCTAAGGTCCCAGCAGTCACTTTCTTCCTTTGTTACGATTGACTCGCGAAAATGAACACGAACCTGGATCAAAGGTCACCGTTATTTCTAGAATATTAACTACCGCACTAGTAACCATACAGTCGAATCAATTATAAAGATCTGTTAAACCCAAAGTCCCGTAAACTCTCAACACGCCACCACCCAGTGGTAAATTTACTATGCCTAAATATAAAATTAGATCTAAGAGTTCCTCTATCAAAACGGACTGCCTTCTCTCGACGCGCAGAAGACATCTGATCTTTCGCCTCGACTCACCGTTGAAGTTCGGACGTTCAACCCAAAACGAACTTCATCCGTATCAGCCGATGAGCGCCATCTAACGTCGATGCCTGACACCAACGCTTTGTAAACACGACCTCAACCTATTCTCAAACTTTAAATGGTGAGAACTCCGGGCGCACTCGAACGATGGCCGGAGATCTGATGACAGTGCCAAGTGGGCCAATTTTGAAGCAGAACTGGCGCTGTGGGATGAACCAAACGTAGTGTTAAGGCGCCTAAAAACGCTCATGGGACACCATGAAAGCGCGTTGGTCGCTCATGACAGCAGGACGTGGCTGGCGGAAGTCGGAATCCGCGAGTGTGCAACGACTCACCTGCCGAAGCAACCAGCCCTGAAAATGGATGGCGCGAAGCGTTTTGTCTATACACTACCGTTACGGGCAAGTGCGACGTGTTCACTATGTCGTCATTACGCTGCACAGGACGTGCGCGGCGGAGGCGCAGAAGTGGTCTGGGCGTGACCTCGCCCGGAGCCTCCGTCGGTGCAGATCTTGTGGTAGCAAATACTCCAGCGAGGCCCTGGAGGACTGACGTGGAGAAGAGAGTTTCGCGTGAACGGTAGTTGCTCGCGAGTCAGTCGATCCTAAGCTCAAGCGAGAGATCTTATGTCGATGTGGCGTGTTTTTTTTTCAATTCATTGAGGATAAATAACGCCCTTGAGCGAAAGGAATCGGTTCCTATTCCGGAACCCGGCAGCGGAACCGTTTCAATAATCGTTCCCTCGTTTCAAAGCGAGTGTTGACAGGGTAACCAAAGTGGCCTGAACGCCGAGGGGTCCAGGAAGAGTTTTCTTTTTCTGCCTGAGCGTTCGAGTTCCATGGAATCCTAGAAGGAGATATGGTTCGAACGCGAAGAGCACCACATTGCAGCCGTGTCCGGATACTCTCTGCGGACCTTGAAAATTCAGGTGAGGGATGTACGTGGAGATGTCGCGCCGGTTCGTACCCATATCCGCAGCAGGTCTCCAAGGTGAAGAGCCTCTAGTCGATAGAATAATGTAGGTAAGGAAGTCGGCAATTGGATCCGACGACGTATGTAATACTTGAGGTCGCCTGAGCTGTCTTAAGGGCAGAAGGGTCATCGTGGGCCTCGACGCCAATGCGCACGCCACTCTGGCGGTGATCGCCGACATTACGTGGGAAGAGGACGAGGCTGTTGAACATCGAGGCAGCAAATGGAGGCTTTCATCATTTCACATGCCCTTACTTTGGCTAATGTTCCCGACCAGCCCTACACCTTCTCTGGGCCTGGTGGAAGTCAATGTGGATCTGACCCTTACACTGGGGACGTTTATGCCGCCAGTGGCGAGTGCACGAGGGGTCGCCAGCGACCACAACCTGATTACTTACACGGCCATGACCAACAGGCCGACCATGCGCGCTACACCGTTAGGATCCCCTCGTTTTCGCGACCGAGGGTGGATTGGGACAGGTTCGGGCGATAATCAAACTGCGAATGGGATGGCTGCATGTGGAAAAACCCAGCCCTCCTGGCGGAGGTTCTCAGGGTCATCATCCGCTCTGCGGAGAAGGCCTAGGGAGCGTCGCCCCAGGGGTCGGGGGTACGAATGGTGGACTAATGAACTCGATAAGACTAGAAAGTTGCAATGTAAACTCAGGCATGTATGGCAGAGTAAAGGCGTCTAGGAGGTAGGTCAGAGATAGCCAGGATAGCTTTACAGCGTGCGTGCGAGATACAGGAAGATGATGGTGGAGGCGCAGCAGTCAACACATGAGGTGCCTACTCTGGTAACGAAGACCCATGGGGTATGGCGTACAGGGTGGCCAGCGGGAGGTGCGACCGCCTGCAAACGTGATCAATGGGATCGCCTTTGCGGGTGGGCACCCGGACAATATCGAGCAGCAATGGTTAACCTAGGCGCTCTGTCCGGATGACAGACCTGACTACGACATGCCCTACCATCAGCAGGTTCGCCTACTGGCGGCCATGCCGTCTGGTAGAGCTGCGTCTCCACCTGCGGTTGAGGACCTGGAGGAATAGTCAGGCCTTGCCTAACACAGCTCGGGACTCGATGGGTGAGTGCGAATGTGAGAATGTTTGGATGGCAGCACCGAAATTTCACTCGGTGTACGCCAAATGTGTGGTGGAGGGTCTTCCCCAAGGTATGGAAGGACGGAAGACTGATTGTCATTCCCAAGGGTAATGACAAACCGCTCACCGACGCCAAGGCGCCACGTCCGATAACGCTCTCCCTGTTTTGGGAAAATATTGAACGCGTAATGTTAAGATGTGCTCCTGCGATTAGTCGCGGGATATCAAACCACGCACGGTTTCTCTCCGGGCGTCTACCGTAACAGCGCTGCGTCTTGCTCAGCACGGCTAGTACTCGGGCATGCTACGTGCGGACAATCTTTCTGGATATCTCCGGCGCCTTCGACAATGCCTGGTGGCCGATGATGATGGTCAAAGCGAAACGAGGTGTTGTCCACAACATTTACAAATGCTGGTGGACTGCCACCTCCAGACGTGTGGGCTACATCGGCGACCGGGTAGAGTGGAAGACGTCGACCATGGATGTCCAAGGCTCTGTGCTTGGCCCCTACACTGTGGAACGTATTGATGGACGACCTGCTCCGACTCCTCTGCCTGAGAGGTAGCCATGACTGCTATGCTGATGATGTTACAATCTTGATTGAATCTGATACCAGAGCGGGTATCGATCCAGGGCCAAGTCACTTTGGACCTTGTGTACGGATGGGGGCTAAGGATCGACTGAGTTTTCCTCATAAAGTCGACCACCATGACCATAGAGGAAACTTCAGCGCCCCATTATTAAACTTGGTGGTGAATCTGTAAGACTGTAACTAATGCTAAGGTACTAGGAGTGATATTAGACTCAGGACTATCGTTTGTGCAACATGCGTCCGATATTTCTGAAAGAGCGACCAAGGATTCAGCAGATGACC
>JAGSMP010002662.1:0-23241 GCA_029286625.1 Parnassius orleans | reverse complement strand
GCTAAGGATCGACTGAGTTTTCCTCATAAAGTCGACCACCATGACCATAGAGGAAACTTCAGCGCCCCATTATTAAACTTGGTGGTGAATCTGTAAGACTGTAACTAATGCTAAGGTACTAGGAGTGATATTAGACTCAGGACTATCGTTTGTGCAACATGCGTCCGATATTTCTGAAAGAGCGACCAAGGATTCAGCAGATGACCGCGTATCGACGTCCCTACGCTCATGTATCATCCTTTCAATGCAAGCTGACACTTTTCAGATTGCAATTGAATTCTGGAAATTACAATCATTTTCCGAATTATAAGAAAATGGCTGAAAAATTCAACAAAACTGCGGTTGATTTCAGTTATGTAGAAAAGCTAGATATTTTGATTCAATCTTTTCAAGACAGATTTTCGGAGTTTAAAAAAGTGAAACCTCTGTTGGACATATTCAGCAATCCTTTCACGATTTCAGTTGAAAATGCGCCAGAGTCAATGCAGTTAGAAATTATCGACATTCAAAACGACCAAGATTTACGCAACAAATTCAACGAAGGAGACTTGCTGAACTTTTACCGCTGCATTGATAAAAATACGTACAAAGAGTTGCGCATAAACGCTCTGAAATGTGCCAGCTTATTTGTTTCTACCTATATATGTGAATAAACCTTTTCAATACTAAAAACATTTCCGGATCTAAAGAGACAGCTGCCACACAGATGTCAGCCGTGAGACCGTCATTTCCTGGTGCCTTTTTGGGGTTAAAACTAGACACAGACCACATCAGTTCCTCCATCGTAAAAGGTGGGTCACATGGATCATCATGTGACCCTTCATTTACACAGCTCGCTTTTTCTCTCATTTGCCTGTGTCCTATGTTATCACCCCTAGTATCGTCTTCTGGATAGAATATGTCTGCCAGCATCTTGGCTGATTCCTCATTACCCATGGTTTTTCCATTTAAGATAAAGGGAATGTCCTCTTGCCTCTTGATTGTGCGGCAAATCACTCTATAAATCCCGTCCCACATTGATTATCGCTCCTGCTTGCTGCAGAACTCCTTTCAGCTGGAAGTTTGGGCCATTTTGACTTTCCGCTGGTACTCCTCTTTTGCACTGAGGTACTGTTCTACAACCCACTCTCGACGAATTGGTGCCGCACATGATATTCGACGTTTTAGTCTGGAGACTTTCTTCTTGAACTGTGTTAATTCATCGGTCCACCAGGGCAATCCTATTCGCTTTTTGTTCTTCAATTTTGGTATATGTTTATCGCATGCTTCCGTTATTGTTTTTGTTAGTTCTTCTATTTTTGTTTCGAGTTCTTCTCCTGTTTCAATTTTATCTATTTCTGTTTTGATTATTGTTTTGCCCTTTCAAACCTGGAGAAGTTTCCCACGAAACTCACTCCAGTTTGCCCTTTTTGTGTTGTATTTCCTGGTTGTTCTGCTTACGTCTGTTCCAACTGATTTTTCAAGATTTATATCGAATAGGATTGCTCTGTGGTCCAAAACAGTTATTTCTTCGGAAAGCCTCCAGTTTTCTACCCTCCCTAATAGGCTCGTCGAGCAGGTAGTGATGTCCACGCAACTAGAGAATCTTCTCCCACCTCTGATAGTATCAAAAGTGGGATCCGTTCCTCTATTGAGTATGTGGAGCTCCAACTCGTCAAGTTTGGCAGCCAAGTCTATTCCTCTTGTATCCGCCTCCCGGCTACCCCACCAGGTGTTCCATGCGTTCACATCTCCACCGAGTATCACGTTTACCGTCCCTAAGGCTTTCGCTGCCTTTTCGATCACGTCCAGGTATGGGTCGATTAGCTTATCACCCTCCAGATAGACGAACACCACTCCCATCTCCCAGGTCCCTGTCCTCAACTTGGCGACTGCAATATTTTCTGTTGTTAAGCCGGGACACTGGGTTACGTTAATGGTGTCGTCGAACAATACAATGACAGCCTTGATCACCCTTCCGGTGTTGGGTTCTCTGTGACATTGTATTATTCGTGTCCCTGGGTAGTGTTTCATTTCTCCAATGCGACCAATGTAAGGTTCCTGGACCAGCGCGAACGATATCTTTTTCCAGGTCGCCTCGGTGATCAATTCAGCAGTGGCTGCTCATCTCTGTAAGTTGGCCTGGATAGCGTGATACCGGTGGCTGCCCGAATCGAAGTCTCCGCCAGACCTTGAGACCACCTTAGCAATAAGCCACGGTCGATCTTGCCAAGGTCTCCCATCTCCTTCTCACCGGGCAGTCTGAGCTGAACGCATTGTGGTTGTTCTTTTCCATTTTTGCCTTTATGCAATTTCTGCATGATGGTGCTTCTCCAGATAGCTAGTCGGCGCATTCTGTTGGGTGTGGACCTCCTGGCTGCAGACCTCTTGCGTTTCGGTGCATATGCGCTTGGTGTGCCCCTATCCCAAGCACCTTGAGCACTGGACGAGTGGGGATTGATCAGCTATCCTCACTCGTTGGAGATCTATATGGATCACTCCAATTTCTGTGAGGCGGTTCCACAGCAGCGGCAAGACCCTCATCACAATGTAGGACGTGTGCGGATTTCTAGTTCTCTTCTTATATTTTATTTCCATTTTGTCTTCATTTTCTCTTATGTCCCTGAAGAGTTGTTTGTTTTGGACTCTTATTGCTTTGACTATTTCATCATCGCTATTATATTGTAGCACATCTTTGAGTATTATCAGCGGGTATTTATTTTTTATTTCCTCTACGTTGAGATGTTTGTTTGCGTTCTTTAATTTTTCCTTAACTCGGTTTATTTCTTCCTGGGGTGCAAGATCCCACTATCACACTTTCCTGTCTCTTGCTTTCCTAATTTTGTCTATCTTGAGGCCTTCTTCTTTCGCATTTATTACATTCCTGATCTTCTCCATCACCTGATCTCCTGTTTCCTTTTCGTCGGTCGATGTGATGGCCACCGAGTGCATAGCCATACTTTCCGAGGGTGATCTACTCGGTTTGCCCGCTAGTACACTCGCGTACGTTCCTCTCTCTTCCTTATTTTTCTGTTTTTTCATTTCATCCCTTAACTTTTCAATCTCTTTGTTGTTTTCTTCTAGTAGTTTCCCGTGTTCCTCTAACTTCTTTATCAGTTTACTTTGTTCTTCTAGTTGTCTTCTTTTATATTCATCTTCCTGTTTTTCTTCTTTTTTCTCTTGCTCCTTAGGCTTACTCTCTATTCCTATACTTTTTCCTGTCTCTGCATCTTTAACCAACTGGTAAAGTCTTTTAATGGCCTGTGTCACTTCATTTTTTATATCCGTTCTTAAGTTTCGGGAATTACTGAGGTGCAGTTTAGCTTTATTGAGGCAGGCACGGGCCTCCGTCAGACGGTCTGCATATTTTGCTGTCTCAGTCTTCGGTGAGCCTTCTGTTACCTGCTCTGATGGTTTGCGCGATGCCTTACTTTCCTGTGATGGCACAATTTTTTGTTTTGGGCGCCACAACCGGTGCTACCTTTTTAGGAGAGTTGTGTATTGTGGCTGCTGTGTCTGTTTTTCCCCTCGTCTCCCATTCTCCTATGCTTCTCCTTGCTAATCAACGTACTCTGGTTACTTTTGGAAGGTCCTTCTCTGTCCTAGTTGGAGAGCTTTGAGGACTCATGTCTTTGGCGCTGGTTTCTGTCTTTTTGACGGGGGTACGGATGCCGAACATATTTAGGGGGAACGCGTCTCAGATCACAATAATAAAATTAAAATTGTATAAAAAAATTTAAAAACGTAAAGGAGTCAATCGTTTTTGGGCCCACTAGAAATTTTCGCGACCCTTAATGGTATTATATACAAAAAAAAGATACCAATTTATTATTGTAAATAGCATAAAGATTTTATGAAAATCTAAACGGAATTAAGAAATCTGAAAAAAAGAGTTGTTTTGATATTTGTGTTCTTATCATTGGTTCAGATAATGTAATATTAAAGAAAATTGTAGTAGAGATGTGCCAACTCGGAAGAAACTCGACTCGAGTTAACTTGAGTTGAAATTCACGTAACTCGAATAGTACTCGAGTTACGCAACTCGTATTGGCGGAATGAAGTTTTGTCAGTTTGTTACAAATTATTTTTATATTTGTTCCTCCATCCAAGATAATTATTATTACTTAACCCTAGATAGCTAACGTTCGTCAAAATGACGAGCATCTAATAAATATCTCCCTCTCCTTTTCTAATGGTTTCATCTACACACTCGAGGTTTCGCGCCAACTTAATGACCGCTAGAATACGTCGCGTGGTGGTCGCTTTTAGACTAGAAGTAATTTTGTTTTTGAGATACTTACTGCATACTCGTCAAAATGACGAATGGTTAGCTTATACGTTACTTTTACACTGGTACTTTGTGTTGATTTTTTGCATTTTTTTTTTAAATTAAAACGTTGGTTATGAAGAATAGCTGCGAGATCGATCACAGATGACGATATAGTTCTTGCGTTGTTAGATGATGAAAATTATATCAAAACAAATTATGTTTTTTGTCATAGTAAGAATGAGGATGGTTTGTGGGTAGATGACGTGGAAAATGACTTTCTGGAAGTCATTATCATCATCATCATCATCATTACACCTCTTCACAAGTCGACTGCTGAACATAGGCATCCGCCAAGGAATCCCACAAAGTACGGTCCTGAGCCACCTGCATCCATCTACTTCCTACATGTCTTACCAGGTCGTCACTCCATCTAGTGAGGCCGCCTAACACGAGAACCTTTCTTCCCCATCAGTTGTCGGTTCTTCGCTATATGGCCGCACCATTGCCACTTCAGATCACTAATCCGTTGGGCTATGTCGGTTACTCTGATTCTACTGCGGATATCCTCATTTTTAAGTTTATCAAGCAGAGAAACCTCGAGCTATCTGGAAGTCCTGTGATGAAAATACCTCAACAAGGAAAAAAAGGCTGCTATTTGTATCTCTATAAGAAAATACGCATGACATAGAATTACTGCAATAGCTGTAGAGTTCTCATTTGGTGGCGAACATACAACAAACGACTTTTGTCCAGCTTGTGCCAAAAAAGTCTGAGTTATTAATAATTACCGTTGATTTTAACGGGTTTTCTTTATAACCCAAAAAAGGAAACGAAATTTCTAAACCATAGTTCCTAATTTAGTCATTCTAAGATTTAGTGCCTTACTGATTTCAAAAAAACATGTGCCATTTAATATACGTGATTTAGTACTTAAAAGTTAAATAAATATTCATTTTTATAATAATTATCTTCAATTTATATCCCATATTTCCTATAAATATAATAAACCTGATTAAAATAAAATAAAATTTTAATAAAAAACACATTTAAAAAATGATCGTCAAAAAGTCGAATGGTTAGCTTATCATAGTAGTTCAGGAACGTTAGCTATGTAGGGTTAACTTAATAGGTAGTTATATTTTATTGGTTTGCGTATAGACAATTTTCATAAAATAATATCACTCTAACTGTATGACGTAGCGTATAGTTAATGTTATTAATAATTTAACTATCACGTATTATACTTAATCAGCTTGTTGATATTACAATACAGTCTAGTTCATCACTAAATTGTAGACAGACACTGAATTGAATCGTAAGATAAAGATGCGACTCGAGTAGAATTTTGTGACTCGAGTCACTCGGGTTTTATCATGTCACTGTAGTTGTACTCGAGTTTTTGAGTTATGCGAATTAACTATTTACAGTCCCTGCATCGATTGAAGTTTATCACTCGAGTTGATAATAGCGATTACCTTAGTTAAAGCATTTTTAAATAATAATAATAATACTGTTTGATAATTAAATTACTAGTTTAAGTTTTTTTTTATTATAGTTTTTAATACAATATAAAGTGGAATTTCTATATTAATATACTTTTTAAATAGGTACCTTTATTAAATAAGTAATATGTGACAATATGAAATAAAATACAAATATTTATTTATTTGTAGTATTTCCATGTTTTTATTTATTACACACATGTGTAGCATTTCAAAATCTATAAACTGCTTTTCGCATATCTTACAAATCGCTTCCATTTTTCAAAATAAGCCACACTGACGATTTTTGTTTTGTTGTTTCATTGTTATCATTCATACTTTAAACAAACAAGTATATTTAAATCACCTTTTATGTTATGCACTACTTATACGAAGTAAAAAAAAATAACAATGATAGCACAATCACGATATTATAAATCAAACTAAGTTCATACAACATCAAAGATGCAAGTTTCGCCGTCGCGTCGCGGCGCCTTATACTATGTGAATTAGTTGATTAGATGATAGAATTAATGAATTAGTGAATTGACATCTATCTAGCGCTCTCCGAATCCACACGGTGCGTCGAGTTGACTCGGTAACTCGAATGCAAGCGGACTCGAGTAAAATTTATTTTCACTCGAGTACCGAGTTACACAGATTCACTCGATTGAATCGAGTGAAAACAGAGTTCGAGTTGCATCACTACTTTAAGAATAAAGTCTGTTATACTTTAAAATAATTTTTAGTAGCAAACTAGCAAAATTAATTAATAGCTAATAAGTTTATACGTGTTTGTTTACAAGACAATAAAATAAATATCGTCTCATCGATAACATATAATGGATAATATCTATTTTTCCTTTTTATTTTTTTGTGGTCGCATGGTAAAATTGCCAATGACATTCGAAATTGAAAAATGAAAACGAATGAGTATAGTTAATTAATATAAGAGTATGTATCACAGAACACAATTACTCTCTAAGGTATGTATGTAATACAAGAGTTTACTTTTACACCTAGAATTTTGGAAAATCTAAATAAGATCTATAATTTATGATGAATTACCTAAAAAAATGACAAACACAGGTCTTAGAACCTTATTAGTATGTTAAAAGTGACAAAGTATTAAAGTTTTATGTTATTAGTAAAATCTAAATTAAATAATAGATAGAATAAATACATAAATGAAGTTTTCTGTATGTTATAAGAAAATTAGAATCTATGGGTCGAGGGATTTAAAGATTTCTCTATTTGATGTAGCTTCATCGGCTTTGAAGAGCGATTCATTTAACTGCATTTAGGTATAAGTACCTTATGTATTCAGCAAGTTGCTCCATAAACTTGACAATACCAAATGGCATCAAACATGGATCCTGAATTTATGCCAGCCATAGTAGATAGACAGTATAGATAGTACATATATTTATGTGTAAATAAGTACTTATTACTTGTACAAGAAGCAAATATACAGTTTGCATAAGTATTGTAACTTAGTTAAGCCATTTTTACTTGTGTAATGCTTATATCCTTGTTGATCAGATGCTTCTATTATCCTTAGACTGATGTGTTGTTAACTCTGCAGAAGGGAATATTATTTTGTCACCTACTATCAGATAATTAATATAAAAATAATATCCTTTTCCCCTACATGAAACTAGTGAAAATAAGAAATCAGACAACTTTTACATAGTCAAATATTGTTGATGTAAATCCATAACTACTATATGTGTATTTGATCATATGGAGCTGATTAATGGTGTATATTTTATAATAATTTCTTATTTATTTAACATACAGGCAGAGACAACAAAATACTGACAGAAATATGGAAATGTAGTTTATTGACATTGAAGTACAGTATATATATATAGTCTTATACAATATTCATTAATTTTTTTCAGGTGGATCGCTTAGAATAAATGTGTATGTCTTGTAGGCTGAAATCTTGCAGAGCTGCCCGTAGCAGAGACAAAAGTATATGGATATTGAATACAACAGTCTTATATCATATCTCACAACATTGATAATATCCTTCTGATTCATGTTATTATCAAGTTATTTTGAAAATATCTTTTGAAATGATAATGACTGACAATAATAAATACAATTAAATTATACGTGTTTTTGTTATCCTTACACAACCAGTTTAAAACATCTTACTTCATATTTATCAGTGTGTAATAACAACATAACAGACAGATAGAACAATAACAGATAAACTTGATATTACCTAGTCATATTGGCTTTGATGGTGTTTGGGGTATGATAACTAATCAGTTAATATATTTTAAAACAAAGTTTACACACTGCACCTTTACTAATCAACCAAAACATATTAAAACAAAGTCTTGACACCGCACCTGTCTGTCTGTCTGTTCCACTATTAGATTACACTATAGACTGCTTTGGAAATAATTACAACAATATATGCAGTGGCATTTTACTTTGTGTTTTATCCTTATACAACCAGTTGAAAACAGCTTTCTTACTATATAGCATTTAAAGGTAATATTATAAATAGACATATTATCTGTTATTCATCTTGGATTTAATCATATTTATTTAATTACTGTAATGGTGTGTGTGATGTATATTCACTAATCAATTAATACCTGTAAAAAATACGTCTCCACACCACGTTTGTTTCTCTGTGCACTGTTTTGCCGGAACTGCTAAAAGGATTTTCCATCTATCTTAAAATATCTATAATTGCTGAATGTACCTACAACTTTGTTTAATACTATTAATTATTAAGCTATTCTATTCTATATACACTATTCTAACTCATAATATCGGTGAAAACTACTAGAAAATCGCTTTTTGTTTGTTTTAAGGTTATTGCGATATTCATATTTTAATTTTTAATTTCTCAGAATTCCCGTTAGATGCGATAAAACTAATATTAACTTTGTAATCTATAGATTATAAGGAATAAATCAACATACATTTCATTGAGGTTCACTAAAATTCGTGGTGGGCCCATTCTCCATACAAAAAGAAAATGTCTCCTTTTTTGCTTAAAGTCTACTTGGCTCTACCAAGAATCTCTTTTTTTCATAAACATTACTTAGTCTTATTCTAGTAATATCTATCTATAGAAAAAGTCTTAGGGTCTAATTTATAAAACTGAAATTAATATATATAGACTCTATGTAGAGTCTGTTCATGAATACTACAGTTAATAGAAGTAATAAAAAAGAATATACTGAAATAAAATAAACTAAAATAAAAATAAAAATTTTTTGGTTAAAGAAAATTTTACTTGGCTCTACCAAGAGTCTTTTGTTTAAGTCAGTCTAGAAACATTTATTAATCTTATTCTAATAATGTTTAGTTGTGGAGAACGTCTTAGAGTCTAATTTATAAAACTAAAATAATACATAGACTCTATGTAGAGTCTGTCTATATGTAATATGAAAGGTCGGTTATTATAAATAATTTTGGAAAAACCCCGTCCGGATCGGTGCAGTTGTTGGTGCGTTATAGCAGTTTTAAGATTTTCATCCCCTACAGACTATGTCAATATATCAACTTAGGGGTAGGGGGTTGAAATTATGTCAAAATGATCCGGTAGGGGCTGAAGACTATCCGTATACTGGCAAATCTGGGGAATGTTTGAGGGGGGGGGGATTTTGATGATCGAGGTGTCAGACGTTCTACCTCGATGTCCTCTTCTATATTCCGTTGTCAAAATCAGACGCACGGTCTCCAATCAAAAAACACGTGTTCACGTGGTTTTATATTTTGGTTAATAGTTCCATGCGCGGACGTAGTAAAAATCTGGTGATTGCTCAGGACGATGAAGCAAGTCAAGGCGCTTATTTCTACATTTTAAAATCACTAGGTAATATATTTAGTTTAAGCAGCGTTTCACTTTTAAGTTTTTAGGTTAATAAAATCTGGTTTTTCCGTATTATTTCCGTATTTTCCGCACTTTTCCAACTTTGTCATATATCCCTACATTCGTCTTGTTGAGACGAATCTTTAGAGATATCACACTTTGCGATTTGGTCACTTTGACCCACAACTTTGAATTTTTAAGCGCGGAGCGGTTTAAAAATGCTGCGTACGGGTCAGCGTTTGGAGCGCAACTGGGTTAGGATAGGTTAGGTTAGGTTCCCCCCCGAACGGGTTCCCGCCTTGTCGTGGCGGGGGTGCTTAGTAGCTGTGGCTTGGTCACCCACGGTGAACAAAGAGGAACCCCTTGGCTGGCCCGGTGGTGGGCCGGCCGAGGTGGCTACCTCCGTGGCTTGGCGAGCCCACATCGGATGTGTGTCGGTGGCTGCGGTGGGAGGGGTTGGTCCGCTCCCCTTACCGCTGCAGCCGAGGTGGAGTCGCGGAGGAAGAGGAGTGTTGGTATGGCGATGCGCCACTCGCCCTATCCTTCGCGACTCAGGCGGGGCCGCACCGTTGATGTGGTGGTGGTGGGGCCGCGGGGGAGAGGAGTGTCGGTTATGAGGCGCCGCTTCCTACCTCCGCGGCCGAAACTTGGTTGGCGGCGGAGCCAGAGACCAGATCCGCCGCTGGGGCCGGGAAAGCGGGCGCTACTAAGCGCTCTTCCGGCCCCCATGAATGGGTCCAAGGGCGAGGGACTTGGGGAAGTCCCTGCCCCCCCTCTTCGATGGCCCCGAGGCGGAGGTGCGTGCGGGTGTCGGCGCGCGCCTCTGAGGCGATGCACGGGGTAGTCGAACCAAGTTGCCGACTTCGGGGAGGGGTCGACAGGCATCGAGAGGGGCGAGGGATAAGCACGGACGGTTCGTGTGCTCCAATACCTCGGCGGCTAGTGAAGCAGAAAGTGACATGGGGTTCACTACGGAGGACCCTGGCGATGGCGGTGAAAGCTGTGCCTCGCTGGGGAGCTCAAAGGCGGAGCTCAACGCCGCCAAGAGGGAGCAGCGCAAAGCCGTCGCGGCCGACGAAGTATCGGAAATGGCCCGACGCGCTCGCGAGCGACGAGCTGCTCTTGCAGCGGAAGGGGGAGAGCCATCTGCGGTGGCCTTGAGCCAGCTGGCCCTAGATGGGGTGGACTTAGTCCTGAAGGTTGCCACCAAGTCCGGCAGCCTGAAAGGGACGTTCACCCGTGGCTTAAAGGAGGCTGCCGCTGATATCAGGGAGGCGGTTGGCATCCTCCTCAACAGGACGGCCTCTGACGAGGTCGCAAAGCTGCAGGAGGAAAACAGCCGCCTCAGAAATGACCTGGAGGAACTCAGGCGTCGTGCGCTAAGCGAGCAGCAACAGCGACGCACGTCCACCGATGCCGCACCTGTAGTGGCCCCTGACTCGCACCGCGACCGGCAAGCCCTCGTACCGACGAAGAGGTCGAGCGCATTGTCCGGCTCTGCATGCTCCAGCAGTGGAGCATGGTTAACGCTCGGCTGGAGGTTCTCGGCGTCTCCCGGCGGAAATCCTCCGTCCGCCTTTAGCGGCTGACACGCGGAGGACTGAGGAGCCGCCGAGACTTGCGTCTCAAAAAGGAAGCCCGCGGAGGGTAACAAAAGCCCGCGGAGGGAGCCCTCCGAGCGACCAGCCCACGACCGCCAGGTCTAAGGGTGAGACCTGGGCGAAAGTCGTGGGCCGCAAGAAGGCCCCCGCAAGCCAAGAAGGCCGCAGCAGCTGCATGCGCCCCAGGTGGAACCGCAAAGACGACTTTAAACCTGCGCGGCGGATGCCAAAGGCGGTCGCAAGAGACCGACTGTGCATGTTCCGCGGTCCAATGCTGTGACGCTAACGTTGCAGCCCGGAGCTGTGGAGCGTGGCGTGACGTACCAGTCGGTCATCGCCGAGGCCGCGCCAAGATCAAATTATCAGATCTTGGCTTCAGTCCGTCACCCTCAAGCAGGCTGTCACGGGTGCGCGGCTGTTCGAGGTGGCTGGTACTGTGAGCGGCAGTGCCGAAAGGCGGATGCACTGGCCGCCAAGATGAGAAGGTCTCAACCCTGAGGACGTCCGGGTCTCCAGACCAATGAAAACCGCAGAGGTGCGGATTGCTGGCCTGGACGACTCGGTGACCTCTGAGGAGGTAGTGGCGGCCGTTGCCAGAAGCGGAGAGTGTCCGCCGGACAAGGTGCGGGCTGGCGATATACGCACCGACGCCACCGGACTCGGCGCGGTCTGGGTTCGGTGCCCTGTAGCGTCGGCGAAGAAGATCGCCGATAGCGGCAGATTGCTGGTAGGCTGGGTGGCGGCAGGACCAGCTACTACAGCCCCGGGCTTTGCGGTGCCTGGTGGTGCCTGGAAAAGGGCACGTCCGGGCGAAGTGCACCGCCGAGGTTGACCGTAGTGACCTCTGTTATCGCTGCGGCCAGCCTGGCCACACAGGTGGTCCTGTGCACCGCGGCTTAACTGCAGCCTTTGTTCTGCTGCGGGAAGGCCAGCGAGCACAGAGTAGCGGAGGGCTGTGGGCGCCTGCCAGCAAGGCCAAAAAGAAAAAGAAAAGAAGAGGAGCACTAAGCCTGCCGGGTTAACCTCGCTGCCCCTGCAGGCTAGCAGCTCCGCGGCCGACCCGGCCCAGGACCGTTGCCGAGGGAATGGAATGTCAGTAACGGCACAATTCCATTTTCTCCAGGGCAATATCAACCACTGTGCCAGAGCTCAGGATCTCCTACCCAGAGCATGGCAGAGTGGTCGATTCACGTGGCTGTGGTCGCCGAACTGTACTTCATTCCCGCCCGTGACAACTGGTTGGGATGCGCTGACGGTTTGCGGCATTATTGGCGAGACTTGATCGACCCGTCTCGGGGCCGCGGCTGGTTGTTGCTGCCTCGCGGCATCGTTATTGTAGGGGCGTATTTCTCCCCAACAAGAGTCTCGCCGACTTTGAGGGTTTCCTGTCGAGTTGCCGTCGTAGCCGCTATCACCGTCCTGTTCTGGTGCTCGGAGATCTCAACGCCAAGTCATCGGCGGGGATCTCTGGTCACCGACCCCGGGCGAGGTGGTGCTAAGAGTGGACGGTGACGACTGGTCTGGTCGTCCTGAATCGGGTTCGGAATACACGTGCGTGCGGCAGCGGGCGGGTCGATAGTGGACGTCGCCGCTAGCCCCTCTGTCGCCAGCCGAGTCCGCGACTGGCGTGTCGCCGTAGAGGTGGAGACGCTGTCGGACCATCGATATATCCGGTTCGACGTCTCTGCCCAGTCCGCGAGCGGCCGCCATCCAACAACCCTGATTAACGACGGCCTGCGTTAGCGCCAAAGCGCATCGACAGGAACTACTCGAGGAAGCTGCCTTAGTCCAGTCCTGGATCTGGGAGTCGACGACGGACGGCCCCGTCGACGTCGAAGCGGTGGCGCTACGGTTTCGCGGGGCGATGATGCAGATCTGCGACGCGTCCATGCCCCGTGTCCGCCAACGGTCCGCAAAGCACCAGGTGTACTGGTGGACCGCCGAGATCGCGCTATTGCGCATAGCGTGCGTTGCGGCTCGTCGCCGGTACACCCGATACCGGAGGCGGCGTCGACGGATTCCGCCGAGGAGGACGCGCTATGAGGTGTACGCGCGTCTAAGAAGACTCTGTGGCTGGCCATCGGCGACTCAAAGTCGCGTGCCAGGGAGGAGCTGCTGGGGTCCCTAGATCGATCCGTGGGGGCGCCCCTACCGTTGGGTACGGGGCAAGTTGCGTCCCTGGGCGCCTCCACTAACACAAGGCATGCAACCCCAGTTGCTAGAGGCGGTGGTATCGGCTCTCTTCCCTGAACGAGTGGGACACGTTCCCCCGGCGATGGCTTCGCCCTCAGCCACAGACTCCAGAAGAGGAGAGCACCGATGTCCCCGAGGTGACGCAAGCAGAGACGAGAGCGGCCGTGTCGCGACTCCGGGCTAAGAACGCAGCGCCCGGACCCGACGGAGTTCCTGGTCGAGCTCTCGTCCTGGCTCTGAAGGAGCTAGAGCCCCAGTTGAGGGGGCTCTTCACGGCATGTTCCAGCAGGGTCAGCTTCCCAGTGTGGAAGGAGGGAGGCTGGTTCTGCTCAGAAGGAGGGCGCCCCACGGACTCACCGTCCGCGTACCGGCCCATAGTGCTGCTTGACGAGGCGGGCAAACTTTTGAGCGTATCATCGCAGATCGCCTCGTCAGCCACTTGTGCAGAGGCCGGACCTGGAGAGAACCAATTTGGTTTTCGTCGGGCGCTCCACCATAGACGCTATTACGCGCGTGAGGGCCCTGGCGGAGGAGACAGTATCCCGGGTGGGTGGTGCTGGCGGTGTCTTTAGACATCTCCAACGCCTTCAACACCCTACCCTGGAGTTGTATTCGGGAGGCGCTGAATTACATCGCGTGCCTCCCTACCTCCGCCGCACAATAGGGGCTTACCTGAAGAGAGATGCGTTACGTATCGGGGACGTGACGGCGCTGGTCGGCGCGTCGTCGGTGGTGTTCCCGGGATCGGTCTTGGGACCGCTCCTGTGGAACATCGGCTACGACTGGTGCTGAGAGGTGAACCCCGTCGGGCGCCGACTTGACGTGTTATGCAGACGACACGCTTGTCACTGCCCGGGGAGCTCGCACAGGGAGGCAGCGTTGGTTGCCACGGCTGCGGTGTCACGTGGTGAACCGCATCCGGCGCCTGGGCCTGGAGGTGGCCCCAAACAAGTCGGAGGCCATCGAGTTCCATGGCCTCGACGCGCGCCGCCCGGGATCACATCGGTCATGGGGCTCGGATAGCTGTCGAGTCCACCATGAAGTATCTGGGATTGGTGCTCGACAGCCGATGGGAATTCGGACCCCACTTCCGGCGGCTGGTGCCCAAATTGATGGGCAGCAGGCGCGCTTTCAACGTTGCTTCTCAACTTGGGGGTTTGAGTGCCTGTAGGCGGTTGTACGTGGAATCGTGCGGTCCATGGCCCTGTATGGGCCCCTGTGTGGATGGACATGACGGCCAGCACTTCGCCATGCTGCGTAAACCGCAAAGGGCGATGGCCGTCAGAGTCGTCCGCGGGTATCGCACATTTCTACGAGGCGGCTTGCGTCCTGGCCGGATCCCCGCCCTGGGACTTAGAGGGCAGTACTCGCGTCATTATATCGATGGCGCGAGGAAGAGCGGGCACGGGTCGAGGCGTGGCGGCAGATCGCGCTGCACCGAGAGGAGCTCCGTCAGGTCTTGGTGGCGGAATGGCGGCAAAGGCTTCTGCGCCCACCGCCGGCCTCGCTACCGTCGAGGCGATCCGGCCAGTACTCGACGACTGGCTCGGAGAAGGCACGGCTCCCTGTCGTTTAGGGTGACGCAAGTGCTATCGGGGCACGGCTGCTTCGGCAAGTACCTGTGCCGCATAGACAGAGCCGGACGCTCGGTGCCACCACTGCGTCCATTGCGGGAGGACACGGCGCAACACACGCTCGCCGAGTGTGCAGCTTGGGAGGAGCAGCGCCGTGTCCTCACAAATGAAGTAGGAAGCGATCTGTCGCTGCCGGCCTTAGTGCGGAAGATGGTCGGTAGCGCAGAGTCGTGGACGTGGTGGTGTCCTTCTGCGAGGACGTGATGTCGCAGAAGGAAACTGGTGAACGGGAAAGGGAGATCTCGACCTTCCCGGCCGCAGAAGGCGCACTGAGCGCAGGAGAAGGCGGACAACGCCCTTTCCGGCCCCCATGAATGGGTCCAGGGCGAGGGACCTGGGGAAATCTCCGCCCCCTCTTCGATGGCCCTGAGGTGGAGGCGCGTGCGGGTGTCGGCGCGCGCCTCTGAGATGCACGGGTAGTTGAACACCTCACTACCCCTGCGGGAGACGAGGCCCGACAGACCGGCCAGCTCAGTGTGGGGCTGCGGAAGAATTTGATTCCTGCGGCCCTGCGCGCACGTGAGGAGACACTGGGGTGGTTTTAGCCGGTAAGAGTCCGCACGCCCTCCGCCTTTCCCAGGCGGAGGTAGTCCATGAGGATTTCCCCGCAAAAAAAAAAAAAAAAGTTAGGTTAGTTAGTTAGGTTCCCTCGAACAGGTTCCCGCCTTGTCGTGGCGGGGGGCTTATAGCCGTGGCTTGGTCACCCGCGGTGAACAAAGAGGAACCCTTGGCTGGCCTGAGGTGTAGGCCGGCCCGAGGCCACCTGTGTGGGCTCAGAGCCCACTGGATGTGTGTGGGCTGCTGCGGGAGGCTGGTCCGCTCCCCTTACCGCTGCAGCCGAGGTGGAGTCGCGGAGGAAGAAGGTTAGGTTAGGTTAGTGTAAGGTTAGTTAGTTAGGTTTTTTTTTTGTTTTTTTTTTTTATTACTCTTATCACTACTACTGTACTGCAGTACCCTTCTTACTTATGCTTAACTTATTATAATCTTTACAACTATTATCAAAGTTTTTTTTTAATTATTATTATTACTTTATTCCGCTTTGTGGACTGTCTACTTATACTTATACTTATTTCTAATACTCTATTGCTTCATTACTTATACTGATACTCAAATTACTAATACTCATACTAAATGCTCACTACTAACACTTTACATTACTCATATCTTATTTACTATTTCTTATTTACGACATAAACTTGATATGCATGCGAAACTTATTATTATAGGATTATAGAATACATCTTTACAATTACTTGAATGTTTTTATTAAATATATATATTTAATGTACTTTCTTCTTTTGTTTTTTTTTCCCTTTTTGTTTTTGTTTCCTCTTTTTTTTTCCCTTCTCACATTTTCTTTCTTTTGCCATGCTTAATGTGCGTGTATGGTTTTTTTTATATTTTATTATTATTATTATTAACATATCATTTATTTATTGCTCATTTTTTTTTAATTTTTTTTTCTATCTATATTATACAATACATTATTTCTTACATTTAATCTATATGTTTACTACCATTTTCTTTGCTTATAATTCTCAGTACAGTAAATGCAAATTCCATGAAGATAGTTCGGCAATTGTTGTCCTGCATTATAATCTTAGAGTTATCTTTCTTGTCACTCCCATTTGCATTCACTCAAACCTGGTTTTGCTAAAGCGCGGGCAGTCAATTAGTAAATGCTCTACGGTTTGTTCTAAGTTTTCATCCAAAATGCAGCCTGGGGATGACAAAGCTTGTACTTGTATAAATACGCTTTATTTCACCGTGACCGGTGAACAGTTGGGTAGTTAAATTTGTCATTTTATATTTTTATTATTTTATATGCTATCACTATGTCAGGGAAAAAGGTCTTCGTTAGATTACTAGTAGGAGATTCTTCATATCTTTTTGCCAGACTTGCAGAGTGGAGTCTCTGTTGAGGCGCTGCATAGGACAGTGGAACTTTGTCATATACTGGTCTTTGTTTGTTTTTAGTAGCAGCTCCTTAGTAATTCATCCGCCCTCTCATTGCCTTGAATTCCATTGTGTGCTTTTATCAATATAGCATTATTTTTGCTTCGTTGCATTCCATAGACATTATTATTTCTCGGATTTCAGCAGCGATGAGATTCAGAGAAGAAGGATCACAAATAGTTTGAATTGCTGATCTTGAGTCACTTAGTATGTTAGCTCCTTGATAGTTTTGTCTGCTACATATTTACGGCTCTCAGAATTGCCATCATTTCCGCCTGAAAGACACTACAATAGTTTTCCAATCTGAAGGTTATTGTTTCGTTTCATCCGTTTTGCCAGACTGATACAGCAGCACCTACTTTATTCTCTCAATCTTGCCGTCGGTGAATATTTTGGCCAGTTGTTACTAATTTCGTCGATTTCGTTCTGGTTGCTAATGAGTTCGAATTTTCGCTCTGTTCTTTCAGAGGGATGAGGAAGGTTAGGGACTCACTCTTTTTCCAATTGCTATCTGCAGGTGTTCAATAGGTTTGCCTCGCTTGATTTCATAAATACTAGCATTCTCTTTGGCCCTTAGTGCTAACGGTATTATTTACGATAGTAGTGTGCTAGAAATGAGAGAATGGTTCTCTGCCCTTTGCAGATTCGTATGGCGAAAATTTGGGTCATCCTGTTAAGCATTCGCTCAATATATTTTTTTTCCGTTGTATCTGCCCAACAGCTAGCAGCGTAAAGTATAGTCGGCTCAACTACGGCCAGATAAATTGTCCTTATTATCTCAGAGTTTGGTCCCCAGTGAGCCCTTGCTGCTCTAGAGACCATTTTGTATATGTTTATGGCCTTGCGGCAAACATTATCCAGATGAGGCTTAAAGTTAATGTTCTTATCTATTGTTAGACCCAGGACCTTTACTCGATCCGAAAACTGAAGTTCTACTCCTTCCATTTTTATTAAAGGTCGGTGAAATTTTTGCTTTTTGGTAACAATTACTGATTGAGTTTTTGAGGGCAAATCTTAATTTGTATTTTTGCCCCATTCTGTTATTATTCTGAGTGTATGATTTACTTCTTCTTCCAGTTTTGACCATTTTGGTTAGAGGCGACAATCAAAATATCATCGGCAAAGGCTTTGTAATGAGGGTGTTCAAATTTTCTGTACTCTGCAGCAATGGGTCGAGTAAAATATTCCAAAACATGGGGCCACAGGTAGATCCCTGATGCATCCTTATTGGTGGGGTTTCGTGTTTCATGTCCAGCATACTTAAGGCATATTTCCTCTCAGAAAGATAGCTGTTTATTATTTTCAGCATAGATGTATCAACTCGTTTGTAGTTGAGTTGACTTAGGATGGCGGGCCACCATGAATGTCAAATGCGCCCTCTATATCAAGTGATATGATTACGACTATGGCTTTTCTTTAAACCTTGTTTTATAGTAGTCATAGTATCGTATAACGCATCCTCTGTGCTTTTGAGGTGTAAAACCATATTGCCTATGACTCATTCTGTCTTGTTTTCCTAGCTGCCATTGGACTCTGTTAACAAATAATTTTTCCAGTATCTTGCCTAACACTGGCAATAGACCAATAGGTCTGTGAATTTTTAGCTGGGATAGTCTTCTCTATTGGTTTAGGAATTATTTTGATTGTCGCCTTTTTCACATTTTGGGAAGTAGCCAAACACAAGGCATTTATTATACAGTGCTTGTGGGACTTCCGTTAGTATCGACGCGGCTTGCAAATATCCGATGGGCCGTCCGATCCAGGACTTTCTTAGGACTCATATTTTTAATATGTGCTATTTCCTGCTGGTAAATTGACTTGTAGTTGTGATGTGCTCGCTTTTTAGTCTGTTTATCAACTCTAGCGTATGATTCCTAATCGGCTTGATCTGCGGTGTCAGTGTCCGAGCTATCCCAAGGAAAATGTTTTAGCTAGTTGATTTGCCGTTCTACTTCCGTAAAATTTCACCATTAGAATTCCGGGTAACCTGTCCTCCTCTTTACTAGAACATACTTTGAGAATTTGGTATGTCCTTTGCCATGAGGATTCCTTATCTTCCTTGGAACAAAGATCTATCAAATCTTGGTTGTAAGCTTCTCAATAGCGCTAGTAAAATCCTGTTTAGCTTAAGATATTGTTCAATTACATAATTTCTTCTTTTGAGTGTGCGTTTTATCCTTCGTCTTCGTCTGATCATTTCTAACCTCTTTTCATCTATTTCTGTATTCCACCATATGGCTGTTTTCAATTTCCGCCTTTTGGTTAGTAGGTTAGGTTAGGTTAGGTTAGGTTGAAGTAGGAAGCGATCTGTCGCTGCCGGCCTTAGTGCGGAAGATGGTCTGTAGCGCGCAGGTCGTGGGACGCGGTGGTGTCCTTCTGCGAGGACGTGATGTCGCAGAGGAAACTGTGGAACAGGAAAGGGAGATCTCGACTCCCTTCCCCGGCCGCAGACGCACCGAGCGCAGGAAGGGCGGACAACGCCCTTTCGGCCCCGCATGATGGGTCCAGGGCGAGGACTTGGGAGTCCCGCCCCCTCGATGGACCCGAGGCGGAGGCGCGAGCGGGTGTCGGCGCGCGCCTCTGAGGCGATGCACGGGGTGTCGAACACCTCACTACCCCGTGCAGGAGACGAGGCCCGGACAGACCGGGCCAGCACTGGTGTGGGGCTGCGGAAGAATGATTCCGCGGCCCCGCGCACGATGCGAGGAGACACCGGGGTGGTTTTAGCCGGTAAGAGTCCGGCACGCCCTCCGCCTCCCAGGCGGAGGTGGTCCATGATTTCCCCGCAAAAAAAAAAAAAAAGGTTAGGTTGGGTTCCCCGAACGGGTTCCCGCCTTGTCGTGGCGGGGGCTTAATAACCGTGGCTTGGTCGACCGCGGTGAACAAAGAGGCCCTTGGCTGGCCTGAGGTGGTGGGCCGTCCTGAGGTGGCCACCCGTGGGCCTCAGCGAGCCCACTTCGGATGTGTGTCGGTGAGCTGCTGCGGAAGGGTTGGTCTGCTCACCCGCTGCAACCGAGGTGGAGTCGCGGAGGAAGAGGTGTTGGTATGGCGATGCGCCACTCGCCTATCCTCCGCGACTCAGACGGGGCCACACCGTTGATGCGGTGGTGGTGGGGCCGCGGGGAGAGAGGAGGTCGGTATTGCGAGGCGCCGCTCTCCTACCCTCCGCGGCCGAAACTTGGTCGGCGGCGGAGCCAGAGACCAGATCCGCCGCTGGGGCCGCGAAAGCGGGCGCTACTAAACGCTCTGGCCCCCCATGAATGGGTCAGGGGCGAGGTTCAGGAAGTCCCCGCCCCTCTTCGATGGACCCGAGGCGGAGGCGCGAGCGGGTGTCGGCGCGCGCCTCTGAGGCGATGCACGGGGTAGTCGACACCTCACTACCCATCCTGCAGGAGACGAGCCCGGACAGACCGGGCCAGCACTAGTAATGGGGCTGCGGAAGAATTTGGTTCCCGCGGCCCCACGCGCCTGTCTGGTGACACCGGGGTGGTTTTAGCCGGTAAGTCCGGCACGCCTCCCACTTTTCCCAGGCGGAGGTAGTCCATGAGTTTCCCCGAAAAAAAAAAGAAAAAAGGTTAGGTTAGGTTAGGTTAGGTTTCCCCGAACGGGTTCCACCTTGTCGTGGCGGGGGCTTAGTAACCGTGGCTTGGTCACTCGCGCGGTGAACAAGGGAACCCCTTGGCTGGCCCGGTGTAGGGGCCGGCCGGGGTGGCCACTCCGTGTGGAAGCTCAGCGAGCCCACTGGATGTGTCGGTTGAGCTGCGGGAGGTTGGTCCCTCCTACCGCTGCAGCCGAGGTGGAAATCGCGGAGGAAGGTGTTGGTATGGCGATGCGCCACTCGCCTATCCTCCGCGACTCAGACGAGACACACCGTTGATGCGGTGGTGGTGGGGCCGCGGGGAGGTGTCGGTATTGCGAGGCGCCGCTCTCCCCACCCTCCGCAGCCCGAAACGGTTGTGGCAGGCAAAGACCAGATTCGCCGCTGGGGTCGCCGCAGCGAGGCGCTACCAAGTCTTCCGGCCCCCCATGAATGGGTCCAGGGCGAGGGACTTGGGAAGTCCCCTCTTCGATGGACCTGAGGCGGATGCGCGTGCGGGTGTCGGCGCGCGCCTCTGAGGCGATGCACGGGGTAGTCGAACACCTCACTACCCTGCAGGAGACGAGGCCCGGACAGACGGGCCAGCACCAGTGGGCTGCGGAAGAATTTGATTCTGCGGCCCGAGGCGCACGTGGAGAGAGACACCGGTGGTTTTAGCCGGTAAGAGTCCGGCACGCCCTCCGCCTTCCCCAGGCGGAGGTAGTCCATGAGGATTTCCCCGAAAAAGTATGTGGCGGTGAAGAAGTCTTTTTTCTAGTGGTGTGTGTGTCCGTCGGGCAGAGTCCACAGAGCGTTTTTCTGTTGCAGGCTGAGATGATGGCTGCGGCAACTTTTCGCCAGTAGTAGTTGTTTTTGTTAGGCTTGTTTTGTTAATACTTTTTCTCGCAGCGATCGTGGGGCTCTGGCGCAACAGGATGGCTTTGAGAAGGCTTGTTAGAGGAAGCGGTCTCCACATCCGACAAGACAACTTTGTTTCCTGACATTTTTTCCTTGTACTTTAAATATACAAATATGTTATACAAAATTTGTGCTTAATCTCAAATATAGGTTGCCTTAATAGCTATAAAAACTGGTAATGCTTTATTTATATTTATAGTTAGATATATTAAATACAATTGTTATTATGATTTTTATTTTATATTAGAACTCACTGCTGTTCCTCGGTGGTTGAACTGCAGGAGTACGTTGGACGCGAAGAAAGAGCCTGCGGGATCTCCGGTGTTGTGTACTGTGAGTCCTGGAGTATGCTTGAGGTGTTATTTTCCGTGATGGTATCGGAAAAATATAAAAATTTATTTAGGCCAAAAGTTAGGGCTTTTTCCTGATTCAAATGAGCTCACACGGGGGTCTAGCTCTTCCGGTTACTGAGTAATGGCTGGGGGTGAGGTAAACCTTGAGGGGAGGGGGAGGGGATTTAACGGGGAGCGTATATATGGTATTAAGAAAAATAGAGGGGGGATTAGAGGCTAGGTTCTGGATCTGGGCCTGTCAGACCAAGACTCAAGTACCCTTAAAGGCTTTGGGTGGGGTGGTGGTCAGGATAATATGCTGTTGATTAGTGTTGAGGGGAGGGTAAGGTACGGGTGGGGCTTGTATGAGGTGGGTGAATGTGTGGGCGTGGGATCTTGAGCCCTGACTCAAACGAGCCCAGGCTTGGGTGGTCAGGAAGAAAGGGTCTAGGATATCCTCGTGGCTTACCTGATGGTCGTCACAGTGTCTCCAGCCGCGGAGATTGATACTTGGCGGATTCCTCGGTCCGTCTTCGAAGGCTCCACTGAAGTTTGCCCTGTCGCTGGACGCCTCGTTTCACTGGCGCGCTATAGCCTCAATGTCTGAAAGCACGTTGCAACCACGTGGTTTTAGGTTGTTGTTAATATTTACGAGCCAATAACTTCTGCAGAAGTGGGCTGATTTTCTTGATTTTTACGCCGTTTAAGGCTTAATGGCGGCTTTCAAACAATAAAATTTTCTGTGTGATTTTGTTGTTCTTGTTGACACTATTTATCCCCAAAGTTCAGAAGCTTTGCCCCAAACCAGGTGATGCACAGAGTTCCAATTACACTAGTGAACTGCACACCAAAACTTTTTTCACAGCACTTCCATCTGCGTAGCTCAAAATTGCTATTTTTGCAATTTTTTCGTGGAGCTTATGTTGAATGTGTCACTTCCGGTGCGTACTGGGTTAGGGTTAGTTTAGGTTCCCCCGAACGGGTTCCCGCCTTGTCGGCGGGGGCTTAGTCGTGGCTTGGTCACCCGCGATGAACAAAGAGGAACCCTGGCTGGCCCTGAGGTGTGCAGGGGCCGGCTCACCCGTGTGGGCTGGCGAGCCCACTTGGATGTGTCGGTGGGCTGCTGCGGGAGGGGTTGGTCCGCTCCCTACCGCTGCAGCCGAGGTGGAGTCGCGGAGGAAGAGGAGTGTTGGTATGGCGATGCGCCACTGGCCCCATCCTCCGCGACTCAGACGGCCGCACCGTTGATGCGGTGGTGGTGGGGCCGCGGGGGAGAGGAGGTCGAGATTGCGAGGCGCCGCCTCCCTACCCGCGGCCGAACCTGGCTGGCGGCGGAGCCAGAGACCAGATCCGCCGCTGGGGCCGCGAAAGCGGGCGCTACTAAGCGCTCTTCCGGCCCCATGAATGGGTCCAGGGCGAGGGATGGAAGTCCGCGCCCCTCTTCGATGGATCCGAG
>JAGSMP010002661.1:0-67382 GCA_029286625.1 Parnassius orleans | reverse complement strand
TTCCCGCCTTGTCGGCGGGGGCTTAGTCGTGGCTTGGTCACCCGCGATGAACAAAGAGGAACCCTGGCTGGCCCTGAGGTGTGCAGGGGCCGGCTCACCCGTGTGGGCTGGCGAGCCCACTTGGATGTGTCGGTGGGCTGCTGCGGGAGGGGTTGGTCCGCTCCCTACCGCTGCAGCCGAGGTGGAGTCGCGGAGGAAGAGGAGTGTTGGTATGGCGATGCGCCACTGGCCCCATCCTCCGCGACTCAGACGGCCGCACCGTTGATGCGGTGGTGGTGGGGCCGCGGGGGAGAGGAGGTCGAGATTGCGAGGCGCCGCCTCCCTACCCGCGGCCGAACCTGGCTGGCGGCGGAGCCAGAGACCAGATCCGCCGCTGGGGCCGCGAAAGCGGGCGCTACTAAGCGCTCTTCCGGCCCCATGAATGGGTCCAGGGCGAGGGATGGAAGTCCGCGCCCCTCTTCGATGGATCCGAGGCGGAGGCGCGTGCTAAATGCCATTATAGTAAATACTTTAATGAGCTAATTTAAACTCTTATAATGTCTTAGATTTCCAAAAAATATTGAGGTTAAACAAAAATGGTTAAAAATGATAAATAGAGAAGACTGGGTTCCAAAAAAATATTCTACTATATGTAGCAAGCACTTTGAACAAAAATTATTTGTTTCATAGAAGTGCACAAAGAAATATTTCATATTATCCTCAGAGGTGAAAACAAATTTGTAGCCTTCTTCGTTCGAAGTTGGCTGCAAGTCCTCCATTCTCCAAGTACTCCATGGACTGCAGTAACCACTTACCATCAATCGAATTGTAGGTTTGTTTGTCAATACAGTTTTATATTATAACGAGCTTAAAGGTTCCAAAACGTAATTTAAAAAAACCTACAAACCTGAGGACTAAGACAAAATGCCTTAAATAATTATAAAGGCTCTCTATACACAATGGGCCGGAACGCGGCAGTGTAAGCACTGCTGTTTATTTCTGTTTATCGCTCTCAAGACGTTTATGAGATAGGTATTCATTCTGAACGAGTTTTCCGAAAACATATGAAAGGAAAAATTGTAAACGAAAATATGTTTCGAAAATAAGTAAGCGAATGCCTTGTGTCCTGCAAATAATTTTTTACATACTTGACATACATATGTATGATTCGCCAGCAATATTGAACCATAAACACTTAATTATTTTTTTATATAAAACTAGTTTTACGGATTTTATCGCGTATATTAACTTATTTTATATTCCCGACGTTTCGATTACGTTGCGATAAAATCCGTAAAACTAGTTTTATTTAAATGTGTAGTGTTCGCGAAAATATAAGAAATCATTACTTAATTATTAAATTAATAATCGAAACTTATTTGATTATTAGAATGAAGTACGAAGCAAAATTGCAAAACACCTCTAAAGAGAGTTTACGACATTTTTACAATAAATTAATTATTTTGGTGGAAAAATAATACATACATACATAAACACTCACGCCTGTCACCCAGAGGGGTAGGCAGAGACTACGGACTTCCATTTGGCACGATCCTGGCACACCTCTCTCGCCTCCTTTACATCCATATATCTACGCATACACGCTCGTCGGTTAAGGGTACTCCTAATCTGGCCCATTTTCAATATATCGCCAATTTGGTCGATAAACCTTCGTCTAGGGCGTCCCTTTCCAACGGTTGGGAAGGGTCGGAAAATAAATATCATAAACTTTTTGTTTGTAGGTTTATTTTTATGCCCTCAAACAAAAATATTCATTTTATGATACGAACACAGCATTCTATATCGATAATTGAAGTTGATGCATGGTGCAGCACTATTCGTCTCGCACACATGCACATTTCACTCACACCGGTACATTTCGATTTTGGTCCCTAATCACTCTATCGCCAATCTAATGTATACTATATATATGAATGCTACGCATTTTAAACGTGTTCAATAACTTTTTATTTACAATAAGAAAAAATTATACTCACTTGCGAATTAACAAATAAATATGTATTAAAATTTAAGTGATTTCTTTTTTTCATGATGATTGTGAACATCGATCATAAGTCTAAAATGTGCAAATTCACTGTCTGTCAACACAGTTATTCCTTCTCTTTCTTTTCAGAAAGAGACAGTCTGTAAAGATTCTTTGTGAATCCGTTGTTATTGCCTTAAAATAAAGTTTGATTTTATATAATAATAAATGCGTTTGTAACATTTATTTATTGAAATTTGTATGACCAATGAGCGAATTGGGTTTCTAGTAATGATAACACGACGTAACCGTTTGTATGTGTGCTCCGGGCGACACCGGTTCTCATACAAAATAAGGTTGACAACCATTCCATTGTGTATTATAGTATTCTATGCAGGCTACAATACGCGGTCACCTCTGACGACTAGGATGACACATACTGACTCTATACCCTTCAGACTGGAACACAGCAGTACACGCACTGCTATTTGACGGCAGAAATAGATAAGAGAAGGAGGGAGGAGTCCATGTGGGTAGGAACACCTAAGTCGACTCCTAGGCAAAAATGGAGTCCCACAACCTAGTAATAACACTAAGAAATTGGCAGATAGGTATTTCCTTACCAGTTGTAAGTATATCACTAACACGTTAAACGCCATGGGGGTCACTATTTGGCCGACAGCACACTAGCATTGAGGGCCGAACCGGAAAACACGATTTTCATAAATTTTACACATGCGGTATTTTTGCTCCATTTTGTAGGAAATGTATTAAAACCCAAATAAAAAAAATACTACTTATATATGCCTAAAAACAACTGTCACTCACCCTGTGTCCCCCATGGCCTCCGCGAACAAAAAATCAGTTTTCCGTTACAAGGGACCGCGTGGGTTGCGGTGTCGGACACCCCGCGCACCGCTCGCGATTACTGCGCGTCGTCAGTCATTTGCTGTGCGCCCATGCCGTTAGAAGTTTGTTTAGTTACGATACGATACGTAATTACTAATTCAATTTATGCGTTTAGTTTTGATATTACCTACGTAATGGACGACTTTGTGGACTTTGAGATAAGTCAACTACACTTGGAAGATACTGATAACATCGAATTGAATTTGTTGAACGACAGTTTTCAAATCTGTTCGGACGATGAACCCGTTCCACGTAAGCGCCGCCGGCGTTTGATGGTGCTCGATAGTGAATAAAGTGAGCCGGTGTATTTGGGAGGTATAGTTGACATTACGGACGATTCACAACGCGATACATGGACGAGGCCAAAAGGTAACCAGCGCCGTGTTATTGCTTTTACTGAAAATCCTGGTCTCCCCATTGATCTCCGTGCTGATACTAAAAATTATTCTCCGTATGATTGCTTCTCGCTTATGGTGGATGACGCTGTTTTTCAGCTTATAGTGGTTGATACGAATCAGTTTGCTATAAATAAGATTGCCGCCAAAGAAGCTTCAAAGGAAGCACGAATTCGTAATTGGTTTCCAACGGACATAGTTGAGATGAAGTGCTTTTTTGCATTGATTTTATTTATGGGCTTGGTGAAGCTTCCTAAATTATCTGACTATTGGTCGCAGTGTGAAATATTTGGACATACATTTCCACGAACAATCATGTCAAGAAATCGTTTTGAGCTTTTGCTACAAATGCTTCATTTTTCACAATAAGATGAAGCTAATAAGTCAAAAAGAGTTACCAATCCGTGAAAGACTGATTTTTCGTCAGTACAATAAACAAAAACATTCACCAAAGTACACTATCGGTCACTTTTCAAGTCCGGAGGAAAGGTGGCAAGATAACTATCAAACCGAGCCCAAACTCGACACACCTAGTTTTATTGGTCGAGGAGTTCCAACCCCATTCACCGAAGTACACCTTCAGTTCACTCTATCAAGTCCGGAAGTAAAGTCTCATCATCACTAACAAACGAGGCCAAACTCGACACACCTAGTTCTACTCGTCGAGGAGTTCCAGTAGCAGTCACCGAAGTACACCTTCAGGTTATTCCATCAAGTCCGTAGGTAAGGTCTCATCATAAATAACAAAACGAGCCCAAACTCGACGCACCTAGTTCTACTCGTCGATGAGTTCCAGTAGTCACTCCATAAAGTCCAAGACGTATTTAAATGTATTTATATATAAATACTACTTATTTTTAGCGAAACAAAATATTGCAATAAAAATCTGTGATTATAAAAATAATAATATCTTACCTCGTTAAGTATGTATCTAATTTGATTTTTCGAATATTTTGTATTTCTACAGCGATCTTTTACGCTGCAAGCAAGCGATACAGTATCCACTCACGACGGCGGTCGAGCTTGGAGTGACGGAGTGAGGCAAAGTGTATTTAGTAAAATAAATTATTACAAGGCTGCTCAAAACACCGAAAATTTCGGAATTTTTTAGCCGAAAAATTATTTATAACTAAAAACAAAATTAAACTGCCATTTACATTCCATGGCTTCCCACATGATAGATGAACAGATTGAAGTAAGTTGAAAAATTGATATTTTCAAAAGTTATCGTGGTTATTCTACCATGCGGACTTGATAAATCTACACCATGAGCCACTAAAACCACTTTTTCATGTTAAAATAGCAATTAAACTATTTGAAAAAAAAAGTTTGACAGTCATTTATCTTTCTGACAATGCGATTTTTATATAATTTATATGTAGAATAGAATAGAATAGAATAATTTTTTATTCAATATAGATTACATGTGTAATTCTTATTGAAAGTCATTTTTTACTTTACCACTGGTTCGAAAAAAAAAACCTCTGTCCTGGGAAGAACCAGCAAGAAACCCAGCGGGACTTTTTTTAAAGTAAATTTACATTAATGGTTGTACAAACTATTTAAGTACAAAATTTATTTTAGAAACTGCTTGGTAGCGACCACCTCATTCCCAGGGGTTATTATCAATCATGTATTCATTTACACTATAATAACCCTTTTTATACAGTTTCAGCTTCATAACATTTAAACTTGGTAATAGAGAGAGCCTGTACACTTTCCGGGACCTTGTTGTAATAGCGTATACATTGCCCCAAGAATGAATTACTGACTCTGTGGAGTCGAGAAACTGGACTGTACAATATGATTGTTAGATACGATTTCATGCGACAAAACGTTGGAATCTTAATTTTTAGGCGCTAGTAGAACATGCCTACGCGCTTTGCGCTTAAGGCATGCAAAAATAAAAAAATAAATAATATTATAATAAATAATATACACAATGCATTTTATTTCTACCAATTCTCCTTCTTCATAATAAAGGAATAATAAAAAAATAGTAGTTAAATGGCCAAGGTGTGTATATATTATATATATTATACTAGGCCGAAATTAAATTATTCCTTTTCATAAATCCAATTTATATTTTTAAAAAAAATGTCACGTTCTAAATTGCCATCTCCTAGCGCCAATGGCTGCACAATGTGACACATCAACATATTGTGAAGCAGTGTACTATGAAGGATAATACATCGTAACTTCAGGCTCAGAAGGGCTAGAACCCAGAGCCGGAAAGCCAGTTATAAAATAATAATAAGTAATTCTCATAGACTTATGCTGGGGCTACACCTAACCAGAAACGTCAATGCCCATAAACGCAATAATTATTGCCTTAATTTTAACGCGATAAATTGAGTGGCCACACTTGGACGGTCAACTTCATTTCAATTTCAATGCCGTTGAACGGCGTTAAAGTTGGCATTAATGTAAACTGACCATTTATTTTTTACTTATATTTATACTTGTCAGTGGAACAAATTTGCTTTAATAAAGTTGGTGATGATTTTAAATAAGAATAAAATTCTGGGCAAGTTTTTTTACATTGACCATTTTACATTGTTATCAACATCGCCTTGAGAACTGGAACCTATAAGTGATTTTTTTCAGACGTCCACAATTTATTCATAATAGAAAAATACTTTTTCTACTGAAGCATTTGTACCAGGTAGACATAAAATATATTCGATTAAAATGCAAAAGAATTTATGTTGAAGATTGTTGGTGCGAAAGTGTTTGAATATTTCCACCCAACGAGTTTCTGCGAAAACTTTTAAATTATCCCAGTCGGTTATTTTTTGGTCGGTCGCACCGTTCGTGTCTGACGAAATTCATAGTTTAAATTTTCGCGCGGTTCAGGAAAACGGGACTATTTTGCGTCCCGGAGCTTTGTTTTGGGGATAACGGGACAGGTGACCGAGAAAAGGGACAGCCCCGTTAAAAACGGGACGTGTGGTCACTTTACGTTAATATTCCTTGAATTTCAAGGAATATTAACGTAAACTCTATATTTGATGAGTGTAAATGTTTATTATATGAATATATTTTATTATTGCCTAAGCATGGCTCTGTTTGCAGAATCTCAAGAAACGTAATAACTTTTCATTATTCCACCCATCACAGCCATACGTGCGACCCCGTTGCGCTCACCGTACAATGAGACAAACGTAGTGTGGCCGCTTCAACGCGTTAATTCGTGCGTTAATCTCTTTGATGTACCGCCACTCAAGTTATCGCCCAACGGCAAACGGCATTGTTAATGCCGTTGTAAAATTATCGCGTTAAGCGTGGCCACACCTACATTCAACGCCCATCAACGCGATAATTAACGGCAATTCTCGTTATGCTGGGGCTACACCTAACGAGAAACGTCAATGCCCATAAACGCAACAATTATTGCCTTAATTTTAACGCGATAAAGTGAGTGGCCACACTTGGACGGTCAACGTCATTTCAATTTCAATGCCGTTGAACGGCGTTAAAGTTGGCATTAATGTAAACTGACCATTTATTTTTTAACTCAAAACGGGACATGGGTTTATTTATACTCCCCAGTTAGCAGGTTAACAATAAAAAAATATTGTTATTTATTTAAAACTGTAACTTTATACAATTAGTGTTCACTATAATTATAATCACATTAATTATAATTATTTTTATTATAACAAATTGTGAAAAATAAAAATTAATCACCAGTTCACCAGCTTCATTAAAGCAAAGTTCCTCAGACAGTAATTATTAAATGCAACATATTTTTTAATTATATTTATATTTGTCAGTGGAACAAATTTGCTTTAATAAAGTTAGTGATGATTTAAATAAGAATAAAATTCTGGGCAAGTTTTTACATTGGTCTTTGTTATCAACATCGCCTTTAGAACTGGAACCTGTAAGTGATTTTTTCAGACGTCACAATTTATTCATAATAGAAAAATACTTTTCTACTGAAGCATTTGTACCAGGTAGACATAAAATATATTCGATTAAAATGCAAAGAATTTATGTTGAAGATTGTTGGTGCGAAAGTGTTTGAATACTTCCACCCAACCAGTTTCTGCGAAAACTTTTAAATTATCCCATTCGGTTATTTTTTGGTCGGTCCCGCTCTCGCACCGTTCGTGTCTGACGAACTTCATAGTTTAAAAATTTTTTTCGTTTAAAAGTTCCGTTAAAAACGGGACGTGTGGTCACTTTACGTTAATATTCCTTGAATTTCAAGGAATATTAACGTAAACTATATTTGATGAGTGTAAATGCTTATTATATGAATATATTTTATCATTGCCTAAGCATGGCTCTGTTTTCAGAATCTCAAAAACGTAATAACTTTTCATTATTTCACTCCATCACAGCCATACGTACGACCCCGTTGCGCTCCGTGCACAATGAGACAAACGTGGTGTGGCCGCTTCAACGCGTTAATTCGTGCGTTAATCTCTTTGATGTACCGCCACTCAAGTTATCGCCCAACGGCAAACGGCATTGTTAATGCCGTTGTAAAATTATCGCGTTAAGCGTGGCCACACCTACATTCAACGCCCATCAACGCGATAATTAACGGCAATTCTCGTTAGTGTAGCCCTAGCATTAGAATATACTGGAGAGTAAATTTTAAGTCTATGGAATATACTGTTTTTTTTTTTGGAGTTTATGGCCTGGTAGAATATACTGATAACTCCGCCCTTACCTTAGCTTGCTACATATTTATTTATCTATGGCCCTTATCACAGAGCCCTTACATCCACTAAGTAGTCTGTGGCCCTACCTTAGTAGTCTGTGGCCCTTCCTTACATATTTATTTATCTAGATACCAGGCCATAAACTCCAAAAAAAAATTTATCTATGTCATAAATATAGTATACTCTTTGAACTACGCTATATTGATGAAAAGAAATTAATCTTTGAAGTCTTTAAATTACACAAGAGATAGTCAAATGTCACCTTTGTAGACCCTCAAAACAATTCTTTTTAAATGATATTTATAAGAATTATACAACTCAAATTCTAAAATTTTTATTGGAATTAGTCTCGTTACTAAATTACGCTTTTATAAATTAAAATTTACGTCAAATTACTAGTTTCCGCCATGATGCGTCGCGTTTACTACAGTACGTCTACTTCGCCGCGCGAGTGCAAGAAACCACTGTATTAATTATAAGTTATAAGTGTACCCTTTAAAGGAAAGTTTGTTGTGAGTTTTTATACAAAAGGTAGTAATTACACAGTTTAAAAAGTTATTTGCATATATTTCGTCTCGTAACAATTTTACTAAATTTATAAAATTGGTACTTCAAATACTGTCGTTCACATATGAAATAAAATAGTCAATAAAAATAACTGAAAATGAAATATAAGGTATAAATTATCACCGTAAATCTTGTAAAAAACACAAATTTTCATATTTTACAAAGTCAATGTGCGAAAATTACGTTTTATGTTATAATTTCGATATATCGTGAATATTATGGCGAAATTGTTTTCAACAAAAATGGCGTTGGTCAAAGATAGCGTAATAAACTATATACAATACGGCCGACGTATCTTGGCGAGTCCGACCTTCGCGCAGAAGGTTGCGCAATAGCTTTTAAGGAACAAAATGGTGGCATGAGGCGACGTACGGGGGCGGTGGTCTGGGCTGAGATTGACCATAAGTAAACACAATCGACCCTTTAGTCATAAAATATCGCAATCGATTAGTTTTATTTAGAAGTTATTGATTTTGTTTATATAAGATATTAAACGAAATAGATTTACAAATATAGTGAATTTTGTTGATAATAAACAAGATTTCGACTTAAATAAAAAAAAACTAAAAACATATTATTTTCTCAGCTGAAAGACATAATGTACTTAAATATCAATTATCTATTAACGTCTTCTTGAGTAACGACTATTTGAGAAAATTTAGAACCTCCTTATAAATTGCAAATAAATATATTTTTATGTCTTAATTTTAATCGATTTGAATAAAATCGATTAAACAACACCCTCAGGCACGCGTGTTGGACATCCCTTTCTGGTTACTTCGTAAAGCTTCGTGCTTATTCGGCAATGCTCGGTACACGGTAATATTCTCAGTCACACGTTAGCATTGGTGTCGTGTTCGTGTCGCTATCTCTGTCTTGAGCACAGTCGGTTACAAAAGTTTTCGTTGTTATTGTTGTTTGTTTTTATTAATAGTGTTAAGTTTGTTTTGTTTGTTTTATTTGTTTTATTGTTTTATTTGCAGAGTGTCAGTTAGCACTTATATTATTCGCCAAACATGCCACAAAACATAACAGTGTGTTAAATCGCCAGGCGAGAAAAATTATTTACGATTTAACGCAATATATGAAAAAGAAAAGAAGAAGGCGTAAAAGATGTCGATAAAGTTTATTTAGAGTTGCTAACGCAACTGGTGTGTCCCAACGCACAGTACAGCGGATCGCAACTGAAGGCAATATTTCGGGCTTACTTTCAGTATTCCGCACGCCTGGTAAAAAAAGGTCTAGATCAAAACCTATTACTGATATGGATAATTTTGACCAGGGAGTAGTAAAAAGATGCATACACAACTTCCACAAAACTGAAAAAGAAATGCCGACGATAAACAAATTACTAGCGAAACTCAAACGGGATATAAATTTTCAAGGTGGTAAAACGAGCTTAAAGACAATTATCAAAAACTTGGGTTTCAAGTGGCGAAAGACCGAAACCAATAGAATGGTTCTTATAGAGAAGACCGACATTCGCCTGAAAAGGATCTTGTACTTGAAGGCAATGAAAAAATACAGGGACGAAGGGCGACCAATTGTATTCACTGACGAGTCGTATGCCCACTCATCACATACAAAAGGTAAGGCGTGGTCAGATGGTTCCGCTCAAGGACTAAAGCGCCCGATATCAAAAGGTCAGCGGATAGTGATGGTACACGCTGGGTCAGAAGCAGGGTTTGTTCCGAACGCGCTACTAATGTTCAAATCTGGCAGCAAAACCGGAGACTATCATGATGACATTTCAAAATTATGAGAAATGGTTACGGACCCAACTGATTCCAAATTTGAGCCCTAACTCGGTGGTGGTTATCGATAATGCTCCGTACCACAACAAATTAATGGATCCTGCCCTACATCTAATGACAAGAAGGCAAAAAATGGAATCGTGGTTATTAGAAAAGGGTATACCATATGAAAAGGACATGCGTAAACCACAACTTTACGATCTAATAAAAAAACAAAGACGTGAATAAAAATACGTAATAGATGAAATGTTTAAACAAAACAACCACGATGTCCTTCGTTTACCCCATATCATCCCGATTTAAACCCCATCGAGATGGTGTGGGCTGCCATTAAAGGGCACGTAGCCGCTAAAACGTCGACTGGAACGTAACCCGGACAATGGAGCTCATACAAGAAAAAGTAAATTTAATGGGTCAGAATGAATGGAGTGCTTTATGCAGAAAAGTGCAAGAGGTCGAACATGACTATAGGAAGAGCGACCATATTATTGACGAAATGACGGATCAATTATTCATCATTAATACAGCTTCAGATTCAGAAAGTGAGTCTGAAAGTGAGAGCGACGATTACGAAGATGAACCTATGCCAAGTACCTCACATGGTACACAAGGCCGACGACTTTATGTTAGAATTTCCCCTCAGCGACAGTGATTAAATAATAATAAGTGTAAATAAATAAAAGTATTAAATGTAAATAATATTGTATGTGTTTGTGATAAAATCTGCCCCTATCGAAAGGTGAGTATCAAAATTGAATCTTTAATTTATAATGTCTCCAAAGTGTTTTGATATTTTTGGTCACTGTATGGGAAATTTTATTTGTACATTGGTATATATAAAAAAATACAATAACAGTTTTCTTCACAGTGTTCATGCGCTAAACTTCAGAGCCTATATTCAGACTCGCCAAGATACGTCGGCCGTATTGTACCTATGATTGTTTTTTTTCTTAGGCTTCTAATGAGTGTATATTATTACGATATCGATATAATAATGTTATATATTTCTTTTCTTTATGAAATTTCAGTGTTTTTTTCATAGTAGTTATTTGGTGTAGTAATTTGGTATTTCATAATTCTTATTATTATTCTTATTATTTATTCTTATATGTTATATGTAAATTTATAAACTTTCTATTAACTCTTTTCGAGCCTCATGAAGACACAAAATGTTCAAATGTGTGTGCTGTACTACATCCATTTTCAGAAAAATGCCGGAATTTGACGAACTATTTCGCGACTCGGACGACGAATATCTCAGTGACAGAGAGAAGAAATGTTTTCATATTCTGTTGTAAGTAATTTATTATACTCTTTTCTATATTATAATTATAAATATGAGTGCATATACTGGATGTATAAAGTGACTGCTGATCATGAGGTCCCAGGTTCGAATCCGGGTCAGGTCAAAAATCATTTATTATGATTTTCCGTCAAGAAATTCTCAGTAGCACCCTGAGTCAAGAAGTTGGCGGTGATAAATGATAAATTATCTACACTATCATATAACGCAAACATGCGTCTATGAAAAGGTCTCCAGATTTTCTCACTTACTAAATAAAAGGCAGGCACCATCCAGGTCAATTTAATTCATAACCATAAAAATATGTCATATGCATATCTAAAATGTCTTATTATCATACATGTTTTTCAGGAGAGGATATATGCATCAGGGGACTTAGGTAACTCAATGAGGTTATCCTACTGGCCATGTTTGATGAACATGGCCAGCAGTTGAGTGTCCAAATCTCCCTTTAGGACCTGCATCTTCCACCGAGCCAGCACAAGAAAATCCGCCGTTGGCATCGTCACCACCTTTTCCGTAAGTAAATTTTGTTATTATGTTTGTATTAAAGCTTTTTCAAAAATGTATGCAAGTAGAAGCTACCACAGTTTTTAAAATTCTGTCTATATACAATTGAAATTCTTCACTCTCATAAATTAGAGATATGAAAAAGTCTCTGTCCTGGGAGTGACCAGCAAAAAACCCAGCAGGACTTTTATTAAATATAATTAATTCACACAATAATAACTTTTATAGAATAAAATTAGTATGAAAACATTTAGAAACAGCATGGTAGCAATCTCCTCATTCCCAGGGTTCCAGGGTTTGGTTGATAATAACATCAACCATGTACTCTTCAATAGTATAATAAACCTTTACTAAACAATTTTGCTTACGAAAAATTTATAACTCATTGATAAGGTCTGTATATTTTCTGGGACTTTCTTATAAATACATATACCTATGTTGCCCCATGAAGGAATTATACTGACTCTGAGTCTAGTAACTGGTATAACTAACTTGTTACTACTTTCATCTTTGATTCAATCTAATTCATTTGTATATAATTATTCTTCTATTGTCTAGTTACACTATTTGTTTATACTTATTGCACATTTATGTTATATGCAATAGTTTTAAAACATATATTTGTACTTTTTATATATATATATATATAAACATACTAGCTGACCAGGCAGACTTTGTTCTGCCCTTTCCAGCCCTATGTCTTCAGAAAGGGCAGAACAATTTTATTGTTTTGAGTTCATCGCAGACAAATAATGTGACATAATTTTTATATATAAAGATATTAATAAGTATGTATTCATCCTATCTATGTACTTATATACCATTTTATTTTATGCATCTTTATTACTATTTTATGGTTTATAATAAAAAATGCAATTTTGTATCTATCTGATAACACTTCATTGTGCGCTAAAAATCTATCTATTTATGCTTGTTCCTTGTATTTACAGAATGTAAATCGCTATTTTAATAAAACTATTTTTGTTTTGTGTTTGTATATAGTATTTTATAAAATATGTATGCACTCAATTATATTATATTGTTTTTATATATGTCTTGTAGGCGAAATGTTAGTCCAGAAGTGGTAGTTGTCGTTGAGCGGTTGGACGGCGACAGTACTTGTTCGCGGACGAACACGAACTTTCCACGAGGAGGTGTTGGCGAGTTCAGTGGTGGTGCTGAGCAGTGCGTGCGGGTAACAGCAGGCCGGCGACGGGCACGGGCGGTCGACGCGCCCGTGGTGCTCGCGCCTCCATCTCCTCATCGTGGCATAATATACGTTTATCAATATTAATATACTACGAAAGGAACTTCGTTCCAACCGAGTGTTCGACACTCACAAATGTTTTTAAATTTTAGTAATAGCATTGTTCCATTCATGCAAAGCATATAAGTATTGAATGTAAAACTTGCATTTGTTTGAAAATAAGCAACCGACATTTTCATCTGGCTTTTATAATATTTCATACTTTAATTGTAATATTTTTAAAACACTTATTGAAAGTCATTCTGTGTTTTATCACTGGTTATTTTAAAATAAACGTGTTTTTAGTCGTTATTAAGAAGATGCTGCTCTCCATTTCCTGTTTCAGTTTGCCTCCGACGCCTCTTACGACACCCAGGATACTAGATGAAACTAGGGTAGTTTATTATTAATCCGTCACCACATGGTTTGTTTTTATGATATAACTTTTTTATTTAATTGGCTACTTCAGAAGACGGGTAATGTTTTCAGTACGTATGTATGGATGTATTTTCTTTTGCACGCTCTGTAGCCTAAACTACTTGATGGATTTTAACATGGGGTGTTGTTCGATTTGCCTTAGTAATAACTAACTATTAATAATGGCTATTTGTCACATTAATTGGTTTGACATGTGTATTCTTTAGATACTGGTATGTTTTGAATATTAATCCGTCACTACGTGGTTTGTTTTTTTATAACCTTTTTATTTAATTGGCTACTTGAAGACTGGTAATGTTTTCGAGTACGTATGTATGGATGTATTTTCTTTTGCACGCTCTGTAGCCTAAACTGCTTGATGTCTTTTACTTATATGGGGTGTTGTTCGACTTTCTAGTTGTGAAAGTGACATATAATATTTGAATTTTTTCTTTTCAGGAAACTTTTGGTTTTGTTATTTATTACTGTTTTACCCATTGGACTTGTTTATGCAACTTGTTTAATAAATTGTTTGATGTTGATGTTTGATGACTTTTTACACACAAATATTTTATCAAATAATAAAATTAACCTCCCCTTCCTCTCCTTTTAGTTTCCTTACAATTCTTTCTTTATCATAAGGTCGTAACAATCCACTACTGCCATGGGTCATAGAAATAAAGGAGCTCAAGATTTTACTGCCACAAATGTCGCCCAGCACGACAACGCTGTTCTAAATATAGCACGGAACACCGCGTTCCGCCGAGACTAAATTAAAAAAAATGTTCGTCCTTTTTAGTCTATTAAAGTCCACTACAGATCATAAGCGTCCCCCATATATTGCCGGGATATTTGCCATAGTTGCCACGTTTGGTAAGCGGGTTGGCAACCGCAGTTTTTTATTTTTAGTCTTTATTAGGAAGACGCTGCTGCCCATCTTCTGATTTGTTTCACTCTGTCGCCTCTAATCATGAGTGATTAACCCATTCAAGGCGGCTCAAAAAATCGCTCTTATTACGTAGGTGCGGGCGGTTCAAAGGACTAACGCCGGTAGGCGTTTAACGCATCTCATATTTAAACACTGACGCCGATCGGCGTTTCCCGCATGAAAATTCTTTGCTTATTTAGGCAGAATTTGCTGCGCTCATCAGATTACGCCATGTGCAAGTGACTGCGTACTCAGTGGCGAAATTTCATTTTATAAGTTATTTTGTGATTAACCGTGCAGTTTATAAAAATACTGGCAATTTCCTATTTACCATAAATATGGCTGGAAATAGTAAGTGAATTTGTTTCTTTCTATTCAGTATAAAGTAAGGGATATTTTCCACATTATAGAAAGATTTCTTATTAAACTGAATAAAGAAATTGGTTTTATATTAATATTTTCGGAATTATTGAAATATGACCAGGATTGAACCTTTTCTCTGTTTTTTAAGTTAAAATACTTTTAATAATAGTATTTAGTCTACTATTTTAAATGTACTAAGTATAATAAGTAGAGTTTGAATTAGTAGTTGAAGGAAGAAAACATCGAGAAGGGTATTCAGTTACATACTATTTCTAGTGCTGCGTAATTTGTTTCATAATAATTAATAATGACTTAAAGGTGAGGCTCGACCATCGTCACAGAGTTTATTGAGTGACGGTGTGAGACCATTGGTTCGCGAAAAGCCTATATAACTGTTTTTAATTCCATAAATTAAGTAGCAAAATAAATATTTAATCAAAATGTTTTTAATGTTGCTAACCTTTGGAAGACGCCGTTCGGCGTTTTCCGCGCTGAGATAGTTTTGTTATTTTTCTAAAATCATTATTTACAGAAACTGCGACTATAACGATGTATGTATGTAAAACATGCATATAAAAGTATATCCTTTAGAATAGAAATTGGCCAAGTTATGGCTAAAATATAATTTAGGCCGATCGGCGTCATCCGCCTAAGAATGGCAATTTAAATAACGCCGTTGTGCGTGCACCGCAATGAATGGGTTAATAACGTCACGGTGAAAATAACGTTTTGGTCCATGTCTAATGTCGATTTTATTAATCATGTCTAATGAATAATGGACGTGACAAAGTGATATTTTACTATTATTTTTATGAATAGAATTGAATGGTATTTTATTCAATATTGATTATTACATAATACTTATTGAAAGTCATTTTTTATTTACCACGGGTTCGGAAAATATGGAACTAGAGCATCCGTCACGGTTATTAAAAATAACACCTCTCAGTCTAGTCGCCTCTTACGACACCCACAGTATGATATGAATATTCATACACAACCACTACACGGTAATTGATAATTTCTCAAAACATTTTATTTTATTAATATTTTATATATATAATAAAACGTCTTGCAATCGTCGTTTCTCTAGCGTTCACTTGACCTTCATACAAGTAATGCGATATTTTAATTGTTGATAATTTTTTATTTTTGGATAAGAACATAGTAATGACTCTAAGTTATATTTACCATCATTTACAAAAAAATATTGTCTTTGGCCTGACCTACTATACTCTTTGACTTGACCATAGGTCTGACTAAGTTGGCCCAATAAAATGTCAAGTAGTGTTGCCGTTTTAGCGACTTAGTCGCTAGATCTGCAGTTCATGACTGTTTAGCGGAAAAAAATCGTTTTAGCGATAAATAAATATTTAGCGACTTCTAGCGTTTTTGACCGTGTACGGTGGCGACTTTTTCGGAAATAAAAATCATGACATGAATAAATAATTTAAATTAATTTTATGTCTGATTTTCAAGTCTACTGCTGGTATCACTTAAGTAGAATGAGAATAAACGGGAATTCCCCTTATATAAACGAAACATACCTAGTCAGTCAAGGTTCATTCGTTCATTTTACCCTTCTCGTTTACTAATATCACGTATGAGTGAGACAAATATACGGATTGATGTATATAGTCATTTATTCATGCACATTTTATAACGAGTTAATTAGGTATCAGTGAGATTCTAATTCATTAAGTGAAAACGTGAAAAAGACTTGTTTTTTTTATTGTAAACATGGAAGTTCCGATAAGAAAAAAGTTATACGCACAGAATTATAGAAGCGAGTGGGAAAATTATGAAGAATTTAAACATTGGTTGAAACCCGTGCCAGGTAACTCAACTAAAGCATTTTGTAGTTATTGCCACTCTGAAATGTACATGAAACTTAACGATCTTAAGAAGCATTTGAAACAAAAAGCATAAAAACAATGCGAAATAATTTCGCAAAATAAACAATTGACATTTTCTCCGACAGCACCGAAAATTTGCAAGCATACTTCAAGAGCTGAATGTACTTAGCTTTGTTTATTGCTGAACATAATTCAATTCGCCAGATTGACCACTTGACTGACGTATGTAAAAATGCTTCAAAGACTCGAAATCGACCATTGACATGAAATTGCATAGAACGAAATGCACAGAAATCATTAATGATATACTGGCACCTCATTTCAAGCAGGAACTCCAGTGATATAGGTGATCAAAATATAGTTTACTATTAGATGAATCTACAGATGTAAGCGTCACAAAATATCTTGGGGTCGTCGTCAGGTATTTTAGTTTGAAACGGAACAGAGTAGTTTCTGCGTTTTAGCTCTGCAATCGCTGGAGAGTTCAGATGCTATTGGAATTGTTACCGCTCTGGTAAAGTGTTTAAAAGATCATGATCTGGACCTTAATAATTTGATTGGCATTGGAACTGACAACGCAGCTGTTATGACTGGATCCAGACATAGCGTTTATATGATTCTCAAAACACAGTATAATCTTCCATCTCATACTGATACCATGTGTCTGCCATTCATTACAATTGGCGGTAACTCGCGCATCAGAAAACACTTTACCAAGAAACATAGAGTTTTTAATTCGTGAAACATACAACTGGTTTTCACACTCAACGAAGCGCCAAATTGAGTATAAGAAGATTTATGAATTAATCAATTGTGGTGAATCCCCGTTAACAATCTTGAAGACCTGTGACACGCGGTGGCTCTCGATTGAACCTGCAATAGTTAAATTTTATCTCAGTGGGAAGAATTAAAAGTACATTTTTTTACTACTAAAGACGGTTGCTATACAGCAGAAATGCTGCATGCCATGTATGCAGATGAACAAAATCGTCTCTATGTAACATTTTTGAGAAGTATTTTGGGTGAGGTACAAGAGACGATAAAAATTTTTGAAAGTGAGAAAGCAAATGTAGTAAAACTGTTAAATTCACTAATGGCGTTGCTACGTTCTGTCTGCCAAAGAATTATATTACCAACGGCAGCAACCACCGACAAAGACTACATAAATCTCAAAATTAAAGACCACCTCAATCCTGTGTCTTTCCTCGGATATCTTTTTGAGTCCCAAATACAGAAACTTCCAGCGTCACATAATGTCAATATTGCTGTAGTAAGATCACGATGTATTGATTTTAATGTGAAATTAGAGAGAACTACAAAAACGGCTTCCAACTAACTATGAAGCCCTAGAAAAAATGGCTCTTTTGAGTGAGGAAGAGACACTAAAACAATCGAAAAATACATCAATAATAGATCTTGCAAAAGAAATGGGCATTTCCGATGAAAAAATAGATAAAATTTTGCAGCAATGGCAAACTATTCACTTTGTCGATTGGGCTCCGCTAAATGGAGATCCTATTAGCTTTTGGGCTAAAGTGGCTGCATATAAAACGCAGGAATAAACACCTTTCAAGATTTATGTGTTTTTGCTTTAGGCGTCTTGTCTTTGCCACTCTCATTAGAAGAAGTAGATCGAGTATTTAGCGCAATGAATATAGTGAAAACAAACTTCGAAATAAAATTTCTGAAAAACATTAAATTCTATTCTTCTGATCAAAACCAACTCAGAATTAAAAACAAGAATTGCTCAACTTACGATCTCCAGACGAAGTTGTTAACGAGGTTGGCAAAAAGACCAAAAGTTACTGAAGACCATGGAGAGGCTTCAACTTCCGCTGACATTATATTTGAACAGCAGGATGACATCATACTTGATTTTGAAATTTAGGTACAAGCATTAAAGCTAATTATCCATTTTTTCTAACGTGTTTAGTTATATATAACTGTGTAAAAATTAAGAATTACTGTCACAATAAAAATGTTACATCTACACATTATCTTCAATAAAATGTTTTTTACAAAATTTTGTTGAATTATTATTTATACCTACGATTTAGGAGAATAAAGATGTTTTCTATCATCAGACAACTATAAAATCATATACAGACTTATACGATAACGATATTACATATCAGATAAGATCTAGGGACATTGTGGATTTTCAGAAGATATTTTTCCCATATCTGGCGGATTTTTAAAATTATCTAGGGACTTCTAGTTTTGTAGAACGGCAACACTGATGTCAAGGCCTGAGAGGTTAAATTATATTATTAAAGCTATATTAGGAACATCAGGAAACAGCAGGGGAGGAAAGTTGGTACTAAAAATTTGAAGTCTAAAATGTATGGAAACAGGCTCCCTCTTACGACGTTTCGCGAAAAAAGTTGACGCCATTTTATTAAAAATGGCGCCCAACGTCAACAAGTATTCTATGGTCAACAGCAGCGCCATTTTCTATGAGCGCCATCACGATCATGAGATTTAGTTTGTTAACCTAATAATTTTCTTTGTTCATATTAATATTTTTGTTACATTCCATTCATTACTGTTATTTCTTTCTTACGATATCGTCACGAAAAGAGATTTGTGTTTTTGGATGCGACAAATTAGGTAAAATATTTGAAAACCTATCACTTATACATATTGATAATTCAACGAATGCGGTCAACCTTTTTAAAACAATCAAAACAAATTGTGGAAAGGTTAGTAGCAATTACAATTTCACACTGTTAAACTAATAGAACATGTTAATTTTCAGGTGCATTCATGCATAGGTTTCCTCATCCGTAAAGCGGGCTGATATGTTCCATATTTGGATGTCGAAAGTTGGAAATAGATTAGAAATAGATTAGAACCAATGAAAATTTTCACTACTAAAAAGATATGTGATTATCACTTCGAATCGAATTACAAAACTACAGGTCATCATTTAACCACAACAGCTGTTCCAACTTTGTATCTTTAAGGTGAGTTTTAAATTAAAAACAATATAATTATATTGTTTTCATGTATATGTTTAAATGGTAGAATAAGATACTGTATGTAGGTGTCACATTGATTGAATGTGTATGTGGGGGGGAAAATGATTTATATTCTATTCTAATTATATTAAATTCATCTCACAGAAACAAAGGGTCAGTGCAATTATGGTGGATGCCCCTATTACCATCCTTTTAATGCCAATTTCAACTTTAAAAATTCTTGCTATTTTAATTAGCACTCAATATTTTTATACATTTATTTTAATTGATAAGTTATTTATCCAAAAACATAATGAACATTTATTTACAATCATTATTTCAAGAACAATTTTTAAAAACGACGATAAGCAAAAAATGCGTTTTAGCTAAAATTCCAGCCACCCTGTACCGAATGTCGTCCTTTGTGTACCTAATGCCAGCATAGCATAGGGTTATGCCTTTTGAGTTTTTTATAGGTACCTATTGTAGATAAGTTTTAGGGGCACAGAAATAAATTCGTAACAACTTTTAATTTTGAATTGTGCATGTCACAAGCTCTTTACTCTGTGTCACCAGCATGGAATATGTATTAATACAGACGACAAAAAATATTTTATTTTAATGTTATACTCCTTACCTTACTGTATTTTAGCTTTAAGCAGTTGCATTTTTTTTTTAACTTTAAACAATTGATTTAAGCAAATTATGATAAAAAATTATGTAGCACATCGATTTCTTATAATTTAATCATTAAAGTTTTGAATCTCCCTCATTTCAGCCCTTCACAAGTCCACTACTGAACATCCTCCTCCATTGACTGCCATAAAGCATGTTCCTGAATCACTTTCCTTGCTATGAGTTTTCATTTATATTCTTAAGTTATAATAAAATTAGTATTAATAAGTTATAGTTAATTACAGTTATTGCTTATTTTGTCTTTCTCAAAAATAAGTAAATATATAAGGTGTTCTTAACATATAACAAATGTCTGATGGAAAAGCACATATAACAAATGTCTGATGGAAAAGCAAGTACACATTTTGCTAATCTTTAAAATTAAAAACCAATTTTAAGACATAGACGAATTGGTCATAAATTCCTTAACTTTAAAATAAGTTATGTTCTAATTAATGGTATTTATTCCAGTTTATGACAGCCCTGATTTATATTACGTGGCTGAAATTAGGTACTTCTTATTAGAGTCGTGAAACAAATATCAGCCTAACGGCTGACATTATGGACTCCATACATTTCTGTTTCTAATTGCAGCCCCATTAATTTCCACTAAAAGGAAACAAAAACTTGTAAATATAACAAAAAATAGCTGCATTACTATGTTTACAGTCATATTTATACAAATCAAAAAGCCTAAAGATGAGTTAATGTAAAATATGCTTAATTTTATCGGGACCATAACTTGTCAAAAAATTTGGAAAATGAGCGTTTTCTGTTGCGTGCGTGTTTTGATTTTTAATTTAACACTCTTAGATTTATATCTGTGTGGTAATATTTGAAATATACTTTCCTCTAGTTACGAAGAATTTTTTAAACGACAATATTTGTAGTTAAGACTACTAGAAATCTTATTTACAAAGTAAAAAGTCGAAAAGGCTGGAATTAGGGGTGTGGCTGGTATTAGGGGCATCCACCCTACTCATCAATAATTTGTCACGACCTTCACTCAAAGTCAAGCATATTTAAGTATAAATAAATAGTTGTGGTGTTATAAATAATCTTTGTGTTTTTTATAGATTTCCATTGCATTATTTTTCAGGATTATTTAAGGAAAACATAAATTTCCTTGAAACAGGACACAACTACTGTGTCCCAAGAATATATGCTCCTAATCATACCTGACAGATCATACAAATCAGCCTCAACCTGGTAACCAAGGTAATTAAATTCTGTTTTAACTGTTTATTTTATTATCTCTATAGGGTGGTAATTTGGAATTGAGTACTTGGGGTGGCCACTTAAATCATTTTATATGTTATACAATATAATAAGTGTACAAAATGTTCTTACGAGATTTATAAACTTGATAACTACTTTACTAACTACTAACCTACCATTAGGTAAACTGTATGCTCATTTGCCCCCCTTTCCTTAAAACCTGATGGTTATCAGATAGATAATTATTAGATATATCATTTATTACCATTATACCATATTATTACCTTTAGTTACCTTAGAACTGTTTTCTAGGTGAACAGATTTTGATGATTCTTTTTATGTTTTTATTTGGAAGCTGGTGCTTTCTCATGCGTATAAAGTCGCTATTTATTTAAATGATTTTATGGAGTGAATTTTCTGTGCCCTGTACTATTATGTATTCTGTGCTTCTGTATAAAATTTGCCACAAAGAGAATACTTCCAGTAAAGTTTTTTACCAGTGAAAATCCTAAAATTAAAAGAAATACCTTAACCTTGTACTAGACTTTCTGAAAGAGCCATTACTGACAAAAGGAAAAAGATAATTTAAAATCTGTGTCTGCTAATTGCAGTTGAAACTTTAGCAATTGAGGAATAAAGCAAAGAAAATTTAACACTGTAATTATATAATAATAGATGGGTGAATGTGATAAAATGTAGGCTAGTTTTTGAAACAACATAAGTTGGTATAATCTCCCAGCTTACACTGATTCTAAAAGTTGTACTTGTCAGTGATTCTTAATTATGTTTAAGTATTATTTTTCATTAAGGTTTTTTTTTTTATAGGATAGGGTGACAAACGAGCACACAGTCCACCTGATGGTAAGTGGTTGCTGCGACCCATAGACATCTACACCTATCTTCAATAAAAATCAAAATGCAGATCGTTGTCACCCGTGAGGACTAAGATGGAATGCCTCTTTTCCAGTAAAAGGGTCTCCGGTTCTCTACACTCACCATACAAAACACAGCAGTGTTAATCTGCTATTTCGCTGATTAACTGAGACTGATTCTGTGAGGCGTGGTCCTTCCCGGTCGAGCCGACCCATTCGTGCTACAACTATACTACTAATAGCTGCAGCATGGCTCTACCACGTAAAGAAAGAAAGAAAGGTGCTTTTAATACAATTTTTGTTGTTTATAGAAGTCCTTTTGAAACAATTTTATGTTAAGAAGCTTTTCATATTCTTTGTAAGTTAATGAGAATAATTTTGTGCCAAATAACACTATAATTATAAACAGTATAATTTTTGATCTCTATAATTAAGTCTTTAAGTTTTGCTAAGAAGTATATTTTTAGAAGTTTTCTATTTTTAAAATTGTTATGGCAAATAATAAGAACCAATATGTGATTTTTGATCTCACTGATAAAGTTTTATAAATAAAATATGTTAGTTAGTACATTTTGGTTTTTTTCTCCACTATTTAATGCATAATGCTCCTTTTAAAAGTTATAACATCCTTTACTGTGCAATGAAATAATTAAAAAAAAATCAAAACCGTGGCGAAAAGGCATTATGGTACTAACTACTGTTTTAAGTAGCTATTTAAGTGTATTACCATTTTCTCGAAACCCCCTTTTCTAACTTACTGCCATCTCGATCCAGTATAATATTTTTTTTCTTTAATTGTAATGTGTCATGTGTGTAGATTTAAGCGTTGGAATAAATATCTTATGTCTTTATAAAAACCACTGCTGAATATAGGCTTCCCATAGATTGCCTCATAGGATGGTATTTATAACAATTGCCACATTTGACAGGTGGGTTGGATAAGATTCAGGAATTAAAGTGATGAAACAATCTTCATCTGTCACTATATTCTGTGATGAAAATAATATTTTAATTTTCAATATTCACGAACATACAAGATATATTTTAGAATCAAATAATATTTTCTAACAATTTGCTTAGTAGGAAGCAAATATAGTCTAATATGAATATCATATACTAAAATATAATCATTTTACAGCATTTATTGTAAATTTCTACATTATAAATTTCAATTTGAAAAAGCTAATGTATAAATTAAACATTTTCAGATAAACAGACGAAATCGGATACTACTCTAAAAATTATAAGTTGTTATAAAAGCACGCGAGAAGACTTAAATTTCAATTAAAGAAGTCTAGAAAAACTATAAAAGATTTTAGGACTCGTCTATCAAATGCAGAAAAAATGAGTAATCAAGTAGCATTTGAGAAGATCACCAAAAAGATGACATTTGCAGCGAAGGTTTTGTTATAGCTGTTTAGAATCATTTATTGTAAAAATATGTTTCATATTTTGTATTGTCAAAACTGTGTTTATAAATCATTTATTGTAGAAAATATTATTTTTATGCTTTGTTTTGTAAGAGCTGTTTAGAATCATTTATTGTAAAAAATATTATTTTTATGCTTTGTTTTGTAAGAGCTGTTTAGAATCATTTATTGTAAAAATTTTTTTCGTATTTTGTATTGTGAAAGCTGTTAAAAATAACTTATTATAAAAATATTGGTTTCAAAATTTGTATTGTCTAAGCTGTTAAGAATCATTTATTGTTAAAATATTAGTTTCACTAAAATATTAGCTTTACTTTGTATTGTGAGTGCTGTGTTATATGAATTGTTTATTGTAAAAATGTTAGTTTGTGTGTGGCGCAGTAAGAATATCCACCACCCCATATCATCCCGTAGGTGTTTTAAGAGACGACAGAGGGAAACAAATCAGAAGATGGACAGCAATGTCTTCCTAATAACGACTAAAATTAAAAGATGCGGTTGGCAACCCACTTGCCAAGCGTTGCAACTATGGTAAATATCTCTTCTATGGTTCTATGGTTGGTTGGTTGACGCTCACTGCACACGGCGTTGGCCTGTGTGGAGCCGTGTGCCTCCCCAACATTTTTTTAAAATGTGGGTGAGCAAAGTCCTTGTACCGGGTATTTTAATATAAATATTGTAAGCCTTTTCCAAGTGGGAAGGTATTAATTAATAATGGTATTAATAAGTAATGGCCTATATCTAGCCCTTTAGAACCTTTAGACAGATCAATATATTGATTATCTGATCACATATATTTTTTTCATATAGTTATATTTTATAGACGGCCATTTATATATACACAATAGAGGGGAGGGTTATTTCTTATTTTGTATTAACAAAGTGTTTATGAATCATTTATTGTAAAAAATGTTATTTTCATATTTTGTCTTTTGAAAATTTATTGTTAGACATTAGTTTAATATTTTGTTATATCAAAGCTGTGTATGAATCATTTATTGTAAAAAAATATTAGATTACCGTATAGTGGCGGTCTAAGAATATCCACTACCCCATATTATCATCCCATGGGTGTCATCGTAAGAGGCGACAGAGGGAAATAAATCAGCAGATGGGACTGATCTTCCTAATAACTGCAGTTGTAAACCCACTTGCCAAGCGTGGTTACAGCTTTGGATTGCCTCATGGCCATTTAAGTTTGCCGTTATGGTATTAGCTTAATATTTTGTAATGTTAAAGTTTGTTATGATTCATTTATTAAAATAATAAAGTTTACTATTTTTGTATAGACAGCTGTGTTATTAATATATTAATGATATAAACATTAGAATAAAAATATTAGTTTTATGTGTTGTATAGTCAAAACTAGGTTAAATCTTTATCTATCTCCCTTAAATTAAAAAAATATAGAATAATGTACTAATTATTTGTGTTTAATTCCATTCATGTTAAAAAAATATCGTAGTTAATTCCTATTTACAAATTATGAATCACACTTTATGTATTAGGATTAGTTATCAATAACCGACTGTTAAATTAAACATTTGAATCATTTTGTTACCATGCAGTTATCTTCAAAAAATGTTTCAAATGTTTAATTCACTGTTGGTTGTTGATAATTAATCCTAGTACATAAAGTGTAATGAATTACCATGAACAGTAGTGTATATGTAGAGGTGTATGTGTTATACGCACGCACACATTCTCACTATATTGTGCCGAAACGACACCAGACGGCGCTAGTACTCCTCGGTTGACAGATTTCGCACGAGTGGGCTCTCTTTTCCTGTATAGGACAGTTACTATACTCTTTGGGAAACAGGGATGGCCTTTAGTGACGTTTGTAGAATTTGTTTAAGTGCTAATGTACGCAAGTTTGTGCTAAAGAAGACTGACCTCCAAAATTTGTATAAATCATTGACGAACAGTTTAGTAAGTTCCTAATATTGCAAATTGAAATTGCGGTAATGTGCTTTGCCTCGTCGAGAAATTCTTCAAACAGGGGTTATCACTGGAGAAATACATTACAACCTGCTTGATTTAAAATGCGACAGATCGGGGCTAGGCTAAGGTGCAGCGTTAAATATGACAAATACAACCAGAACCTGAAAAACTACAATTAGCCTGGAATTCTGGGTCGCACTAAAATCAGTATTATTATTGAAGTAATATGTACCTACGAACTAGTACTAGAAGAGATGCCGCGACTTTGTTGTTTTTTAGTTGTTTGCAACACGCGTTAGCGCCCGTCGGCTCAAACTTACGTACCCTGTGCCTCCTTCCACACTACCCGCACTGCTGCATAGATTTTGTTCACGGTGTCTGGTTCGAGTACATATTACTTCAATGAGAAATCAACAATTAGCCTAGTATCTTGGGTCGCACTCAAATCAGTATTATCATTTAAATAAAATATACTACATTCTAGAAGATACTCTGAGGCTTAGTTGTTTGCAACATGCATTAGGGCTCGCGAGTTCAAACTTACTGAGTCTTTGCTATAAAAGATACCCTGTGTCTCCTTCCACACAACCCGTACTGCTGCATAGATTTTGTTCGCGTTGTCTGTTATAGTACATATTACTTTAATGAGTATTATTGTAATTTTCTTTCAAGAAATTAACATCCACTCTGGTTTGGTCTTTCACCGCCTTAAAGCCGTTCTATCGGACTATTAAAGTGGGATAATAGAATGCACATGTGCTTACAGACACAGATATTCCCTCACTCTCATATTCTCATATTCCTATCAGACTGAGAAATCAGAAGAGGGAATAATGTGCACTCATACTTCCTCACATACACTTGCAATATAATTCTCTCTGTAGGACATTATTATCATTATTTATATGTGTTAGAGCTATGCTGCAGTTATATTATAGTTGTATTATGGATGGGTTGGCTCGACCGGGGTAGTACCACACTTTTACAAAATACCAGCTTAAAATCATAGCTTAATGCTGCTATGTTTTATATGATGAGTGTAGAGAACCGGAGACCCATTTTACTAAAGGCGAGGTGTTCTGTCTTGGTCCACAGGGATGACAATGCATTTTTATAGGATAGGGTGACAAACGAGCACACAGTCCACCTGATGGTAAGTGGTTGCTGTGACCCATAGACATCTAGATCTATCCACAATAAAGAATCAAAATGCAGATGCGCTGTCACCCATGAGAACTAAGATGAAATGACTCTTTTCCAGTTAAAAGGGTCTCTACACTCACCATACAAAACACAGCAGTGTTAAGCTGCTATATTTTATGCTGGTATTCTGTGAGAGCGTAGTCTTTCCCCTGTCGAGCCGACCCATTCGTGCTACAACTATATTACTAATATAGCTGCAGCATGGCTCTACCATATATTATTTACATATTATTTGCATTTTTTGATTCTTATTTAGGGATAAATGTTTGAGTACTGGAATAATAGAATGACAAAATTTTCTAGATCATAATGTTTATGTATTATTTTATATTTCAATCAAGTCTCCTCATCTTTCAGAGTTGTAAGTTTAAGTGTTTTCAGATGTTTGTCCATGCTCTAGGAATTTCTGAATATCTGCGTTAAACCTCCAGTATAATTTGGAATACATATTCCTAAATATGTTGAATTTATGTTTTATGTCTTTTTAGTATTATTTATGGTATTATTATTATTTGCCGTAGTTGCCACGCTAGGCTGGCAGGTTGGCAATTGCAGTGTTCTTATTATTCTGACCCGTTATGAGGACCCATATCCTTATGAAACAAAATAATCTAATTCTTAGATGTCCAAACCCACTTGGAACTTACTTCATACTGCAATTGATATTAAATCAAAAAGGTTAAAACTGCCAGGGGATGTATAATATTATTAACTTCCATTTGAAATTAAGTGACAGTGGTCTAATAGCAAGCCTGCCTCACTCCGCGCTTTAAGCATGAAAATATACCAAGAAAATATACCTGCGCGGCCACCTAGGAGAGACTAATTCTGTGAAGTTGTCACGCACGAGCTGATGCATGCCTTATGTTAACAAAAAAGTATTTTTCTCTTATAAGTATTTAGGCACTTTTGATATTTATTTTTAAGTTTTTATTCAAATATGTCCTCTCAAAAAGTCTGAAGGTACTGCATAGCATACGGGTGCATAAATAACAATGGGAATGTTCACTTTTCATTCTGTACTGTTCCTAAGGATACTGACAAGTAAGATATTATTTCTAGGTATATCTAGATAATTAGGTACCTAGTTACTGACGCCATATTTACAGTTTTATTATTTGATTAGCGACCCGACCACAGCTTCGCGATTTTCAATTCTTTCACCTATAGTGCCAATGACCTTAAAAAATCATTTAGTGTAAGTAGACCTCCCAGTACCAGTGACTGTCTGCTAATGCAAGATAAGCATATACTGGTTGTTAGTTTTACACTTGGTCGATAAAAGAAAGAGATTGAAAATAGCAGAACTTCTCATTGCCTATTGTATTTAAACATTGTATTTGAATATCTATCACAACACAAAAGGCAGTTAAGTATACTCTAACTGCTTTTTAGTATAGCACTGACAATAATCATACGCAAAAATGCAGCCAACCTACCTTAACTTTCTTTTGTTTTCTGACGCATTCTTTAAATTATACACTTAGACTACGCTTTATTGCTGTTTAGTGATTTGACCGCCTTTTAGCATAGTTTATCAGCAAATAATCAAATTAAATACAAGTGCAACTAAACTAAAAGGTGGTTAAATGAACATCAATCTCACGGAACCGCTTTTTTGGTTAGCATGAGCATAGGTACATTATTATTATGTAAGTTTGAAAAGTTGCTAAGTGTAAGATAAAAATGTGCTTTACTTTAAATAATATCAAAACTTTCTTCATGCTTAGCTCTAACAGCTATTAGGAAAAACAAGACAATGATTTTTATTCTTAAAGACCCTGTTTTTTTTTTAATGTGATTTTCTGCTCAACCAAACCGTTTTCAATTATAATTCTTCATCTTGTGCCAAATCTGATCTGATGAATCTGTTTTATTTATTGATTTATTATTTATGATATAGACTGATTGTCATCTTTGGAATCAGAACTGTTTTGCGGCATCTCCACTGACGGAACGTAGTCCTTATCTTTTACAGAATCGTCAGAGTCAAAAACTTTACCGCTTTATTCTTAATAATCGCGCTCTTCTGCTGATACTAGAAGATATACTGTAGACGGCAAGGAGTAACAGATTTTACAGACTTTTAACGGACAGATTGTAGACTTCTTCGAATGTGGAGCTATTCAGCGGCATGTTTACTGGTGGCACTTAATTTTTACCTTTTTAAGAATCACCGGAGTTAAAATCTTTATCGGCTAATTTAATGTGTGGCAAGGATGTGCAATACAGTACGCGGCAAGGAGTTATTAATAAATTAATTGTAGTCTTTTTCAGATTTGAAGTTATTCTGGATCATGTTCATCGGTGGCACACAGTTTTTGTCTATAGTGATCAATTCATTACAATCATATACATCGCTTACAGATGGTACCATTTCTTCATAACAAAAAATATTGAAAGAGTTTTATTTCTTTTTAGTTACGTCAATAATTCATTGTGTATCTTCATTTTCGTGTTTCGTATTATCAAGTTTGAACATCTCACGCAACTCTTGGTGTCGAAAAAATTTTGTAAATTGATTCAGAACCACTTAAGAGATCCATAGATTATGGTCAAAACAAAAGTGAATCAATTATTAAAGAACGAGGAGCCAGTCGTGACCAATGTGCCCACTGATTATGTTTAAATAGTTTACAGTCTTCTCCTGCCTTTTTTATTGCTATGCTCACTAACTTTTTGCCTTTATTACCAAGGCATTATCCAATGTGTAAAATAAAAAAAACACGTGTGCAGTTCACACGCGGCAGAAGTGAAACCCTCAAATGAAATGAAATATAAAACAAAAATATTTAACAGTAAATTATTTTTTTCATTTGATTATTTTAACCACAAGTGCGGCATAAAATATCAGATAAAAGTTTAATTTAATAGCAAATAAATATTACTATTCTTATTTTTTAGGCATGTAGAGCCTAAATTTTAGTGTATTAATTTAGAAGAATATTTTCTTCCAACTAAAATTGCTTTAGCCTCGTCCATTCCATTCTATACGTAAAGTCATTTTATCGAACAAAAATTGATTGACTCTCAAGTTGGTCCATAAATTGGTAAAATATAAAAGCGTGAATTGATAAGAATTGTTTGGATATCACTTTATTCAATATAATTAGTTTAATTTATTTGATAAGTTTGTAATTTTTTAATCCTTTTTTTGTATTTACAGTTAAAAGTTATACTAACCATCTTTAAAACACCGCACACAAAGTAGACTGAAATAATAGGAAAACTGTACTAGCTGTGCCCCGCGGTTTCACCCACCGTCTGAGCCGCGCGACATGGCACCTCGCTTATTTTTAAATTCTCCTCGGGTGGCTAGGCGTCGTTTGCGCACCGAGCCGAGTGTTGAATTATTGTAATTTTTCATTATCTCTTAAACTATGCGTCCAAATAATATGCAATGAGGAGCAAAATTTATCTTCATAAAATTGTCTTGATGAAGAAGTAACTTTCGTTCATAAGGATTAATATGCCATGCCTAATAATAACGCTCAAAAAATCCCTTTTTATTTAAAATATATTTTTTTTGTCTCAAAATACCTTTATTGTGGCTTAAGTATAAGAAATAGGCCTATGGTATCGCAAACTTTTTTTTAGATGGAGGAAAGATCTATATTATTTTTTGTTCAACATTGTATTTACGTATCACTAAACATTACGCCAGCGCACGCGGATAAAGCAGTTGAGAGCTTTTTCTCCCAACTTGTTTAACAAAATTCAATATTTAAGGTACGCTGAGAGGTGTATCCTAATGCGGGATAAGTTTCTCATGAATCTGGCTATCGTATACAAAAACAATTTATCAAATCGGACTGGTAGTTTCAGATATAGCGTGTTTAATCCAATAAAAAACTTCTTTCGTTTTGTTTTATTATATTAGTATAGATTCTATCTCATTCTCTCGCAGGATAAATCATGTAGATGTATATTTGTCTTTTTTAGTGTCGTTTTTTCGTTTCATTGCGTTTCAAATCATAACGATAGGTACTAAAGAAGTTTCATTTCAAAAATATACTATAAATACTCAAGTAATGTAAGAGAGGGGAGCTCAGCTCTCTCACGTTCGGAAACTATTTAATATCAAACTAGGAAAAATATTAGTTTATGAATCACGCTTATTCATCCCACGCTTATGCATAAGGAAGACCTTTTTGCTTGGCATTGAAGTAAAGTACAAAGTTAATTATGGCGCCCGAACAACAGTAGCAGCAACGCATGCCTACCTCAAAATTGAATTGAAAACTCCTCGGCCGCAGCGTATATTAATATTATTTTGTTATGAATATAACGATCATTTTTACATAATAGAGACGTAGTGAATAAAATGTGCCATTATTGACCCAATTGAGTTTTAAGTTCCTTTTAATTGGGAAATGCACATTTTCTCGGACAGTAAAATGCTCTGATCGTACTTGCCGATCGAACTTTTCACGTGTAGAGCGATTGCTAAACTTACTCTTAAACGCTTTTAAGCGTAGTACAGTCAGTTCGCCACTGTTTAAATATTATTTCAAATATAATTCAATTTCATTCATACACTAAAAAGCCGTGACTGCTTTTTTAAAAAGTATGCGGTTTTAATATATTTTCTTTAATTCTACGCTTGAAAACAGTTAAGTGTTTTAGACGTGTTTTAGCTTCTACTACTAGTGTTCACCGCTTTTTAGCATATTATTAAGGTATAGCCTGGCAAAACTGCTGCTACGGAATAAAGCAATTACCTACGCTTAACTGCGCCTTAGCTTAGGAAATGTGTTTAACGGTATCTTTTCTTAGTTTTACAAAATCAAATATTATACTTCAACTTAGAAAATAAATCGTTAAAATTACTTAACGGTTTTGTAGCGTAACGATGCATTGTAACTGATTTCTAGCGTATGACAGCAAAGAAAATTTTGTACTTAACCGCTTAAATGCTTAGTCTATCTCTGGAACTATCAAACGTAAAAATATGATTCCAATATTGGCCGATAGAGAAGTTTTTGGTTAGTTTAGTGGTGCTGAAAGCTCAAAATTGGCAAAATGCACTTAGCCGCCTTGTTCCGTATTAGGGCAGATTAGTCAATTCACGAATATCAAAAGAACTTTTTTTTTAAATTTTATGATTCCGGTTACATTTTCATAAAATCTTTAGGTCGTTTACTATAATAAATTGGTATCTTTTTTATGTGTAATAAAATTAAGTTACGTTAAAGTTTCTAGTGGGCCCAAAAACGATTGTCGTCTTTATAAAAGTAAGCGAAGGTTATACGAGCTTCATAATGAAAGATCATATACTTAATAGTAGTGTTATATTTACAGATTATGTAAATAGATATTCTATAATATTTAAAAAAGTGTGCTTCACAGCTAAGACTTTACTTTTGAGTAACAGACTTAAACTGCATCAATAAAATTAAAATGACGTGAAGAATAATTAATAGTGAAACGGGCAAGGTTTTTTTTTCCAATAATTAATAGTGAAACCGCACTACTCGGATTTTCAATTGAATATTAACAATAATTTAACTCAATCTCATCAAAAAGTTGCTATGGCTTTTGAGAAACATTTTACTGATGTTCCTTTTTTGACAACAAAATCATTCAATTCTTCTCCTACTGTCGCCGAATCGTTGCTTAAACAAAATGTAAAGGATTGTTCAAATACTTTTAAATTCCACAGAGTATTGCCAAAAGATATCGTTAAATATTTTAAAACTATTGATGTTAAGAAAACGGCAGACTTATGAGGGATTTCCGTTAAAGTTATTTTATCTATAATAGATACAATAGCACCTTATCTAGCCACTATATTTAATACAAGCGTCGAATCTGGTGTGTTTCCCAATTTCATGAAACAGTAAATTCATACCTTTATTTAAATCTGGTAGTACATTAGACCCCGTCAATTTTAGACCAATTTCTGAATTACTAACATTTAGTAAAACCTTTTCATATTTAAGTTACTGAACGCAGAAAGTTATTATCAATCGTAAAAGTTCTTCCGGGCTACCTGTACTAATGGGTGTTCCTCAAGGCTCAATTCTTTCTAGTGTATATTACTTACCTTCGCTTGTAGGGGCAATCATGATATGGTATTATTTACTGATGATACTTCCTTGAGTTTTAAACTTAAACGTCAATCATATAAATGCGACGAAGTGAATAATGCTATATCAAAATTAATGCATTGCTTTAACGTTAATAATCTACATTTAGGCAAAGGAAATAAAACTAAATGTATTAAATTTACAACATCGAATGTTAAACATCTGAACACCAATGTGTTTTTAAATGGGGAAGAACTGAGCCCTGTTGAATCCACTGTTTTTCTTGGCATCACTCTCGACGCAAAGCTTCAGTGGGGCTCCCATATATCCAAACTAGCAAGCAGATTAAGATTTGCAGCCAATGCTGTAAAAAAGATTAGAGGTCTCACTAGTGTCGAGACAGTTTAATTAGTTTATTTATTTCCATAGCATAATGTCTTATGGGATATTGCTGTGTGAAAATGCAACTGATTTAGAAACTATTTTTGTTTTACAGAAGAGGGTTATTACGAGTTATTTACAAGTCTTAAAGAAATGAATGTTCAGTAAAACTCGCTTAAGACGATTTTGAAGGGACCCGGCCAAAATCGCGACTTAAAAAGCGTATTATGCGGGATAGGGGAAAATAAAACATATCATTTTCAAATTTCGTGTAGTTATTGAATTATAGGTATATTTATAAATTTGTTAGAAAGGTATAATATTATACATATGTATATGTATTTAAATACGTTACATCATAGTTAATTATTACTTAAAGTAATCACTTATTTTGGTTTGACAAAGAGATTTTGATGCATTAGTAATGACAAGGCTGTCTATATAACTTAAGTTTTGCAGTGGGTCTTCACTTTCCCCGAAAGAAGATACATAGCGCCTTAAATCGTTTACTGCTGATAATGCCTCTGCCTTTGACAAAATCGGAATTGACTCTCCTTCTCCTTCATCTTCATCGTCATCACTTTTTGGGTGTTATTCACATCTTCAATAAGATATTCGATTGAACGGGTTTCGTAGGGTGAAACATTGTCATCAATAGAAGAATATTCAGGAAAACCCTGCAGTATCGCGGGTTCTTCTTCCCACACGACGTCAACTTCGTTATTTCGGAAACCGGCCTTCTTGAAACAATTTTGTACGGTTTCAGGCTTAATTGCTTGCCATGCCGCTGCAATGTTTAGGATCGCATCATGCACAGTCAAGGGTCGTTTGCTGTCAGGGTCTTCCATTTCTTTAAGATAGCGATGTATCAATCGTGTTCTGTAGCCTTGTTAAAGGACTTTTATAATGCCTTTAAAATTCTATAGTATATAATTTAAAATTTTATAGGTTGCAACTTGTCGCATTCAGGTAGAAAACAAGCTTGATTATCTTTAGCTCCAGTGGCGGCGTAATGAGTAGGCACCCAGGGCGGTTTCTTTCAAGCACCCCAATAAAACAAAAGATGCTAAACATGCTTACCGGACTTTATTACGCTAAATTATTCTATTCACAATTATAATCATTTCAGCTCTTCTGAAGTAAGGAGCTTTGTTCCTCAAAGAAAAGGCCTCCCAAAATGCTACAAAATACGGTCCTGAGCCACCCACATCCATCGACTTCATGCATGTCTTACCAGGTCGTCACTCCATCTAGATGGAAGGCGCCCCACACTTCATCTACTTGTACAAGGCTGCCACTCGAGAACCTTGCTTCCCAATCGGTTGTCGGTTCTTTGAGCTATATGGCCGGCCCATTGCCAATTCAGCTTACTAATCCGTTGGACTACGAAGGTTATTCTGGTTCTACTACGGATATCTTCATTTCTAAGTTTATCACGCAGAGAAACTCCGAGCATAGCCATCTCCTTAGCTCGCTGGTTGTACAATCCCGTTTTCAAGTTTTGAGGTACACCTGACGAGAAGATGTGTCGCAATCTCCCGAGCGCTGCCCAGCCGAGTTGAATCCGTCGACTAACCTCTCGGTCGAAGTTGGACTTACCCAGTCGGAATATTTGTCCCAGGTAAACATACTCGTCAAAAATTTCGAGCTTAGTGCTCTCAACAACTACAATCAAAGGCTTTCTCATAGTCCACCACATACGCAAGACAAAGTAGCAGATTGTACTCTTCGGTGTTCTGTACAATTTGCCGAAGGGTATGTATGTGGTCTATAGTGCTAAAGCCTTTTCAGAAACTGGCTTGTTCGGGAGGCTGGATGTCGCCAAGTCTGCGTGCCGATTCGTAATGACTCTCGAAAAGAGCATGTAGCTTAGAAGGGAAATGGGTCTGTAGTTCTTTAAGAGAACGTGGTCGCCTTTCTTGAAGAACAAGACCACCGCACTTCTTCTCCACGCCCCCGAGTAATGCCATCACAGAGGATTGAATTAAGAAGCTTCTGAAGGACTTCAAGTACCGGCTTTCTACCCTCTTTCAGAAGCTCCGCTGTAATCCCATCCTCCTTGAGGACTTGCCGTTTTAAGGTGCTGGAGCCATTCTAATATCGGATAATACTTGCTCTTGGATCATTATTGCATGATTACGTGTACAGCTGCCCATAGAACCTCTCAATCTCACTCAAAATCTCAGGTGTGGAAATGATGCTGCCACATTCGGTCTTCAGCTTCGACATTTGGCTCTTTATGGCAACAGATCTCTGGCTTTGGAGCCCTGATTCCGCCCAAACACTTCATCAATACGAGATGTATTGAAGTTGCGCAAGTCCTGCCGCATGCATTTGAAGATCTGTCTGTTCAGTTGCCTGTATGATGTCAAATCTGCTGAAGAACAGCTTCATTTCCCGTCTAACAGCCATGAAATTAGGAGTGTGATCAGAGAGTTTAGTGTTCTTCTGCAACGGGTCTTGCAAAACTCTCCGACCACATGGACAGTTTCCACGAGCTTATCATTCATATCGTCCACTGTCTTCTTTGAAAACAATTTTGTAACTGCTTTTCGGATTTGGATTAAATAAAGCACGACGTTGATGGAACGTTGATTTCATTAAACGTGACTACTCCAGCTTACTGTTTAGTTTCAGTGTGCCTCTCAGCATTCGGTGATCGCTGCCAGTTTTCACCCTCGCAATCACTGAAGGATTAAAATCTGGCGGTAAATTGGTACGGTTGCCGTATGGTGAAAGCAATGAACCTGTAAATGAAAAATATTTCAGTGGAAATTCACCAACACGTGGGGCAGCGTGCGACACGTCACCCTAAAACTCTCAGAAATGAGGAGGCCTGTGCTGTCAGCAGTGGGACGTATATAGGCTGTAACTAACACTGCTTTGATCACTGAGTCACCACTGAACGTTTAGTCGTCGTCGTTCAATCATCAATCTCAATTTAACCAGGACCCTTGTGACGATTCTGAAAAAAAAGTTCATCATAAAGCCCTCTTTCTTCATGAAGTCGGCCAGCTGCTGGCTACTTGAGTTCCGTTACCCTATCCCGAATTTCCATACTTTCAGCTCACCGTTCTCTTTTGTGCCTAGTTTTGCGTTGAAGTGTTCCATTAACACCGTATAGTGGGTTTTGTAGGAACGCATGGATCTAGAAATATTCTCATACATTTCCTCCTCCTCATCGGGATGTGCCGAGGTTGGTGCGTAAAACTTTAAGACCTTCAGCGAATACCGTTTGGTGATTCTGAGTATAAGGTACGCAACTTTCGTCGATACACTCCCAATCTTTATAACGTTATTAACGAGAGACTTGTGAACGATAAATCCGATACCTCCGTGGAATAGATGGTCGTACTCCCGGTGATAGAACAGTTACCGTGTCCTACCTCTCTTTGGACCTCATATAAACCTATAATATCCCAGCAACTTGTATCTCTACTTCCAGCTCAGAATCTTCTCGTCAGTAATCAGGGTAAGTGCGTTATGTGTTGCCTGGTCGAGCCGTCTTAGGGCAACCAGATCTCCAGGAGTTCTTAGCACCCTCCCAGCCGTTGCCGTGGTCGCCACCGTGGCAAGGAATAGCTGGGCCGGCGGGGACTAAGTGCCATCTTTTTGTAACTCTCGCCATGGGCGGGTATATTACTATAAATGCCACGCTTAACGAGTGGGTTGGCAGCTGCAGTTTTTTTATTGTTATTTTTAAGGTAAAATATTCTATTACATTATCAAAATTTATAAAATTTATATTTTTTCTTGTCCTTTTCGTTCCTTTGTTGACGTTAGTCGCACTTTGCTCATTGTGGACCTTAAGTAAGATTTTTATTAACTTGAGTTTTGAAAAGCTTCTTTCACATGAAGCTACCGTAACACAAATAGGTAAAAAAAATCTTAGACACAGCGATAAACACTAAGATACCGAAACTCAAATAGGTAAAAAGAATCTTAGATTTGGAACAGACTCAGAATAGCCCCATTTTACGATGAATCTGAGAAGCTCCCATGAAGTCCAACGGTACTACGGGAACATGCGACGGTTATAAACAAATCACTGATTGACTGTTTTCGTTGCTACGCGCGCTATTTTCCGATCGCGTTACTCACTCGACTTCCACTTCGACTCGTTCGAAAGTAAATAAAAAATAAATTTGCGATACATATGAAAATATAATATTTGTATGCAGGTAAATACTATAGTAGGTAGCTATTTATTTATTGGTATGTCTTCGCGGAGTAATTCTTCTGTAAGTATTCTCTGGTTGTGCGAGTGAGTTGTAGTTGTCACCCCTTGGTGCTTGGCACCCGGGGCGGACCACCCCCACCCTTTACGCCGCCACTGTTTAGCTCAACATCTTAAGGGTGAGCGGTTATACTCGCCTCGGCTCGGGTTGTTGTACAGATGGCGTACTAGACGGGATGACGAATCGTATTAAGCGTGTTAAAAATGAAAACATGCCTCAAGTTGCAGGGACTGATATAAAATGGCGTATTATGCGAGAAATCATATTAAACGTGATCGTATTAAGCTAGTTTTACTGTATTAACTTGGCCTCTCAGTATATTTACGAAAATTTAATGTATGTTCACAATAACAAAGGTAAATTAGCAAAAATTGATATATACTCTGTAAACACTAAGAACAAACACAAGCTAGTGATACCAGTTTCTCGACTCCATGAGTCAGTAATTCGTTCTTGGGGCAATGTTTGCTACAACAAAGTCCCAGAAAATATACAAGCTCTATTACAAAGTTTAAATATTTTATTAGTCAGCGAGAGAATGAGATAGAATACAGTATAGAGAATAGACCATGAATTCAAAGGTTGTGGGTTCAAATCCGTGTATAAAGGGTTATTATAATATAAATTAATACATGGTTGATAATAACTCCTGAATTGGTGGTCGCTTCAAAGCCTATGCTGCTTGGCCGCCTACAAGAGGCTAATTCAGTGAGTTTGTCACAGGCGCGCTCGAGTGTTACATTAACAAAAAGTATATTTCTCTTATAAATATTTAGGCACTTTTGATAATTATTTTGAGTTTTTATTCAAGCGTGGCCACTCAAAAACCAAAAGGTACTGCATAGCATACGGTGCTTAAATAACAATAGGAACGTCGACTTTTCATTCTTTACTGTTCCTAAGGATACCGAAAGTTAATTATATTTATTTAGGTAGATCTAGGTAATTAAGTACCTAGTTACTGACGCGATAGTTACAGATTTATTATTTGATTAGCGACCCGATCACAGCTTCGCAGTTTTAGATTTTTCGTATAATAATGACCTTAAAAATCGTTTAGTGTAAGTAGACCTTCCAGTACCAGTGACTGCCTACTAATGCAAGATCAGCATATTATACTGGTTATTAGTTGAACACTTGGTCGATAAAAGAAAGAGATTGAAAATAGCAGCACTTCTCATTGCCACTCTTTCATTAATAATGCTTACATTAATAACGACGTCGCGTGTCGCATGTTTGTAAATAGCAAAAAATGTGAAACAGACAAGTGACGGCTTCGTGGCGCAGTTGCTTAGCAATGAGTTGCAGCGCTAAGGGCTGCGGTTTGGAATCCCGCACGGACCAAGTATTTGTATGGCCTACAAATAATTGTTTAGGGTCTGTTCTATGTATGTAAACCATCCCCGCAATACAGGAGAAAATTCTAGTGTGGAGGTAACGTTTTTTTTTAAATGAGAGGAGAGACAAGTAATGAAACTAAAAAATTTGTGCAATCGACTTTAATATTAGTACGCATTATTAAGAATAACTCCAAAACTGCTGGTCAGATCTTGGACAAATTTAATGGAATATATAAATTATAAGCACCACCTTTTAAATAAAAAAAGAATCATATAAATCGGTTAAGCAAGAAAAAGTTCTGAGGTAACACATAAGAAAAATGCAGTCGAATTGAATACCTCCTCCTTTTTTTGAAGTCGTTTAAAAATGGCAAGTAGGTAAATGATTAGAGTTTCAAATACGTTCACGTTGTTATAATCTTATTTTTTCTCGATTATGCATATTAACCTTCACATTGAACAATAATGTTCTTACTATCAGCAAATTACTAATACATTGCCTCAGTGTATTCTACTACTAACTAATATCAAAGTTCAATTTGTTTCTCACAACACCTAACTCTACAGTAGGACGCCTTAAGGCGGCTAACGGGCTAAGTGATACAAACTCTCGCACGGACGTAAGGTGCATTTTGATTTAATACGCGCGCCGCATAAATGTTTTCGACGATTTAATCGGTGAGGCTATTTTATTGAAGGTCGTATCCGAGGCGTGCAAAGTACTATAAACATTAGCGATGTTGTAACTAGATAAACTCGCAAGTTTGCTCTCGAAGTGATCCTTCTGTTCTTGTACTATTATTCTGTACCAGGACAGCGGCTTTTCGAACCAGTGGTAAAGTAAAATTGACTTTCAATTAGAATTACACATGTGATCTATATTGAATAAAAAGTTAGACTTGTGATAAATCCGACACCTCCTTGGGACAGATGGTCGCCCTCCCGGTGATAGAACAAGTTGCCGGATTCGAGGATTATTTGATTTTCTTATTCGTGTCCTCCCTCTCTTCTGATCTCGGATTATCCTAAAATATTCCAGCACTTACCATCAGGTGGATTGTAAGTTTGTTTGTCACTTCAATATTATAAAAAAATGATGTTGTCGCAGAGAAACAAAATAATAGGCAATAGATTTTATTACAAACTTGTATATTTAAGTAGTTTTCCATATTTATGACGAACTTTACATATTTTCAGATGGATGAGGATGAGGCCTATGTTGTCTGTTTCACCTGCCATGCAAGACTCAATCGGTGCAGAAGATTACAACAACAGGCTATTGAGTCAAATGCAGTTCTGGAGCAGTTACTAGCTGGAGGTCCATGGTATTATCCATTTTTTCATTATATCCTACAAAAGTCCACTTCTGAATATAGGGCCTCCCTCATAGATTTTGTTTATTTAATTAATCTGAGTTGTTATCAGGAAGATGTTGCTGCCCAACTCTTGTTTCTGTTTCCCTCTGTCGCCTCTTACGATACTCGTCCCCTGTAAAGTAAAGTAAAGTAAAGTTACAGCCTATATATTCACTGCTGGGCACAGGCCTCCTCTCATTTCTGAGAGGTTTTAGAACAAGAAATGTCCACCGCGCTGCCCCAATGCGTGTTGGCAGAACTTCATGGCTTCAGAAATATTTTTTGATTTCTCAGACATGCAGGTTTCCTCACGATGTTTTCCTTCACCGCCGAGCACGTGGTAAATCAGCACTTAAAATTGCAATTAACAATTTCATTGGTGCCGGGGATCGAACCCGGTTTGCTCGCGTACTGTGAAACTTACAGCGAGCGCTAACCATCTGAGCTACCACGCTCGTTTCGTCCCTGAGTGCGTATATAAGGTAGTGGATATTCTTACACCGCCACTACACAGTTCATGGCATTTTACTCCTTATTAATAAAAGTTAACTGCTTGATGGTCATTCCCATTATAATGAAGTATTTCCCTTATCATCACTTGGCAGGCACCTTGACAATCACTGTACCTGTCTCGCGCCTTCTTCTCGCTGCTATATGGGAGAATGGTTTTTCTACTTACATACATAAACACTCATGTCTGTCACCCAGAGGCGTAGGCAGAGACTAAGGACTTCCATTTTGCTCGATCCTGACACACCTCTCTCGCCTCCTTTACATCCAAAAGTATGACACCACTACACTGGCTTTATCTCTTATTTTAAAAAGAGTTTGGTTTCAGTCGATACCAAAACTACATGAGCCTAGAGATGATTCAATTCCACCAATTTGTCATATAGATATCAGGCCGAGGGTGTGATATAGAAAATGATTGTAAAGACAAATTTTTATTGATTCCGTTAAGTTGAAGAAGTGAATTTAGAAAATAAATTACAACTTTGAAGAAAATGGGAATCATGAAACAGGTAAGATATACACACATTTGATATTATTAAAATAAGGTACAATTCACCTAATGGCAGTGGTTATTGCCCATTGACACAAAACATGTGCAATGTACTGATTTTTGCCTTTGCAAATTCCAAGTGCATGTAAAAGCACTCTTATAGAGAAAGATAATTACAAATGAAATAATTATTTAAAGATAATCATGTATGGATATCATAATGAGCTTCTTTAGCCATTTTATTACTTATGAATATATATGAAAAATATTTTGACTTAACTAATTAAATGCAGCCAGTATGTATGTCACTAAGATGTATTAATTCCATAGGAATTAATGATATACCTGAGGAAATACCTATCTGCCAATTTATTAGTGTTATTACTAGGTGGTGGGACTCCATTTTTTATGACCCATACTCCTCTCTCCCTTCTCTTATCTATTTCTGCCGTCAAATAGCAGTGCTTGTACTGCTGTGTTTCAATCTGAAGGTATAGAGTCAGTATATGCCATCATGGTCATGAAGTGACAGCGATTTTGTTTTTGCGTGGTGTCAAGTTGGGACTGGCTGTAACTTATAGCAAATGATCTGATACGGGTTGAAAAGTCCGTTATATCGGTCGAACATTTGTCAACTTTGGCCAACATCACCAGGAGTCGCAATGGCTTGGCGTATACTAGGCTGAAGACGACACAATTGGCAAATCTTCACTCCAATTGCTATCGGCATGGCACATGATTGCTGTTTTTAATTGCTGATGAAATCTCTCGACGAGACCATTGCATTGAGGTTGATAGCTGGTAGCCCTGCAATGCTTAAAGCCCGTGAACGTTGATAGCTGCGCGAATAGCGCTGATTCGAATTGCCTACCCCAATCGGTAATAATATCGGTAGGACAACCGAATCGTGCTATCCATCCCGACAAAAACGCTTTAGCCACTGATTCCGCGGTGATATCTGTTAGTGGTACAGCCGGTCCATAGCGTGAAGCGATCGATAGTTGTCAAACAGTACCGATAATCATCAGACGAAGGTCAAGGTCTAAATGGACGTATTTAAATTTGAATTTTGAATTGAATCGCGCCGTAGGTAAATCGAGCGTACCAAAGGCATCGAAACCTGTCGGTTTACCTTTGTGCGCTGGCAAGCTAAACACGCCTTAGACCATTCGCGACAGTCTTTCCTCATCAGTGGCCAGACAATGCGTTTTGCTACAAGTTTTGCGCTAGCGTTAGCACCGGGATGACTTAGCGAGTACAAGCTATCAAAATTCGCTTGCGTAAGGCTTTAGGGACTAAAGGCCTGGTAGTCGTTGTGCTGACATCGCGGTACAGTTCATTGCGACTACCCAGGTACCTTATCCTTTCAACTCGTGGAAATTACAAATCCGCAAATTCCGGAATGACAACTAGATCTACAGGACTAAGCGGTTCATCGACCTAATCAACCGGAAAACGTGTCAGCAGACGTTTTCCGGTTAATCCAGTGATGTGTGATGTAGTCTAGATGCCTAAATTGCCGTGGACTGCAATTTGCCTTTTGTTCGCGAAATGCAAGCACAGAGCAAACTAATTGCAAATACATTTGCACTAAGTATTATTTTATTGTAAAAATAAGCCTTCATTATCAAAAAAATCATATTATTAAAATATTGATGTGAATCTGTGAGATTAATACTGAATTAATTAAATCAATTTAAAATCAATTAAATAGACCATTTTATTCAAATGAAAAAAAAAATTTGAATTATATCTGACACGATTGAATAGGCTGTATGTTCGTTGATCATTGCCTGTTCAGAAGGAGACTTCTTTATAACTTCAGTTTCAACTTTTCATGCGCTTTTGATATTGCGGTTGTGTTTGTGGTTTTACTTTCGTGGATTAATTTACTTGATCTTTGGCGTTTCTCTCGCATTACAGGACAATAGGTTGTTGCGCACATAATGACAATAATGTGGTACTTGAGTTTTGGGAAGAATAGAACAGACAATGTACAGCCTCTGGCTGCTTTATGAACGACATTTTATGAATAATTGCAGGAAATAATAAAAAAATTAAAAGGTTAAGATTTATAATACTTTTAATAATAACTACAAAACTGAATTATTTTTCAATTTATTTAAACAACTTATCACAGGAACGAGTCATTTTACTACATAACCTACAAATATTAAAACATAAAATAAAAACAAAACCCAGGTCTTACAAAAATATGATTTTTTGACAAAAGTAGCAAATGTTTAAATCTTCAAAATAAGTTATATTTGAACTTGGTTCACCAATTTAACATGGAACAAATTCATCTCCTTTGGTCGTTTTAGCCGTTAAAACGCGAACTTGGGGAAAAAGCTATGAAAAAAATGTAAGCCACTCAACCGATCTTGACGATATGATGTGGTATTCAGATAGGTGGAAACATTAAAGGCTGAACTACCTTTTATCCTCAAATTTACTTTAGAGAACGCGGTCATACCGCGTGACTTCTACAACGAAGCTAGTATTCATATAATTCTTTAAGTTAGTATTTCTTTATTATTTGTGGCTTTTAAAATGGGTTGACCTGTTAGCTCTACGTTGTTTAACACCCACAAATTGCAATATACCTTATACAAAAGTAACTAAAATTATTATTGGTCTATTAGAAGGCAGTAATACGAGGGAGGTCAAAAGTTCGCGGAATGACAGGAAGGATAATGAAATGAAACATTAAACTATATTTCCTTTTCAATGTATTCTCCTTAACTCTAATACATTTATTAGATCTGTCAAATAACTTATAATACCGTCAAAAAAAAATTGTCTCAGGCGTCAAAATAGGCCGAAATTGCCGACTTCATCATCGTCGCCAATGTTTTTCTTACGCAGTTCTTTCTTCATTTTGGAAACAAATAATAGTCGCTTGGGGCCAGGTCTGGGCTGTGGGTGAGTGGCGCAGTTGTTCAAAACCGTACCGGTGAATGGCAGTCGTCGCAACATGGCTTGTGTGCTGGACGCATTGTCGTGCAAAAGAGCACTCTTTTGTAAGCTTTCCTCGCTATTTTTCTTTAATAGCTTCTTTTAATTGATCTAGTAGAGAAGCGTAGTATTCTCCCGTTATGGAAACGACGTTCCTTATAATCAATCAAAGGATACCTTCTGTATCCCAAAAGATCGTCGCCATGATCTTTCCGGCCGATTGAGACACCTTATACTTCTTAGGCGAGTGTGCCTTTTTATGCCACTGCATCGACTCTTACATCGACTCAGGTTCATAATGGTGAACCGGTTTCATCGCCAGTTACAATTCGGGCCATAACTTCCATTTGCTCTCCAGCGGTCCAAAGACTCGCGACAACTTTCGACGCGCTAGTGTTTTGATGCGCAGAAAGTATTATCGGAACCATCTTGCACAGACTTTAGTCATGCCAAAGTGTTGATGTAGGATGTTTAAAATGGTTGTTTCTGATACTCCAACTAATGCTGCAAGCTGTTTTTCTATAGCCGGCATCTTCCAAAACAAGTTTTCAACTTTTTGATTATTTCTGTCGTGGTAGCCTTAATCGACTGTCCAGGTCGGTCGTCTTCAATGGAGTCCCTCCTTGTTTGAAAAGGGCGTGCCATTTATAAATCATGGTTGTCCCAGGGCAGAGTCCCCATAAACAGCTGACATCTCTTGAAAAATGGTTTGAGGTGTATTTCCTTGTTTGGTGAGAAACTTAATGACGGCGCGATATTCAATTTTCTCCATAGTGGCTAGTTTCTTCCCGATTGATTTGTTTACTCGTTGATAACTCAACAGCTAATGACCCGATAAGGCTGAAACTTGGTATCAATAACTAACAATGAAACCCTCGCCAATCCTACCATTCCGCGAACTTTTGACCTCCACTCGTATATATATATATATATTTTTGAAACTATTCCACTTCTGATGTTAGAAATTATTGTCAAAATTATTTAAATAAAAGAATGTTACTCGTGTGAGAAGTTACTCTGAAGTTTCATTGTTAAAAATAATAAAAGTGTGAGGCGGATGTTCAACTTGCTCTGCTTGCCAATTAATCATTATGAGGAATAAGACAGCGTACAGCACTACACATTCAGTATAGAGCAAATATAGTTCGACCTACCGTAATATGTACCAGTCACAATCACACATTGGTGTAACGTGAACACCAAAGTATGCAAAGCAGCTACACTACTCCTCTCGATGTAACACAAGGCAGCCTCTCAGCAACACGATCTTCCTTGCTTACACTAGAAGAACTACTACACGAATAGAACCACATCATTTGTCTTATTTAGGCAGAATCTCCGTGTGGAGGTAATGTTTTAGTGGGCATAATAACGACATGAGATTCGTAGAATTACAGACTGATCCCTCTTAGTAGACTGCGCGATACTTTATACTGCTAAAACAAGTGGGAGGTTATAGTTCCACCTTCAATTCTTCTTATTTTCTTTTATTATTTTACCCTCGTTCCTAACAATACATATATGTTTAACAATTGCCGCTTGGTATTTTGCAACTCAGATTTTCAACAAGAAATTATATCGTATATTGATATATTATTCAAATAAATATTTTACATAATTATGATTTCTTTCCATTTGGTTAATCTTAGAAACAGTTATGAGAAACAGCTTATGAGTGATTACCACGTTTCGAGCTTGTATCTTCTTCTTCTCCGGTGCTGTCATCTGTAGCCTCGTTTTTCGAGCCACATTACATTCTCAGATGCTGAATTAATCCTTTTCACAGAATCTCACTTACCGGTGCTACTGTTACGTTACAATTTGTTTGCGTGAAATTGCATTGTAATTCAAATATCTTTTGTAATGTATGGATAAGAAGTCAGAAAAAAATGATTAGTTAAGCCTATCCGATATAAAAAATATAGATAGAAGCCAAGGAGCTTCTATCTATATTCGGATCTCAAGGGAAAACGGTTTATGTAAATAAAAATATATCTTATCTTATCTAAAAAAGTACCAATATTAGTTAATAGTACAGTATTGGTAAGCTAACACCAGACAAGAGCAAAATCGGAAGAAAAAGTTATGAAAATACATATTATGAAATACATTGTTTTACTTATAACAGAAAATGGGTTTACCAACCCTTTTGGTGATTGGGCGTGAAGTGAACATACAGTATGTAGTAAATACGTCACTAGAAGATTTCATCTAAAAACGTTACTGAATATTTTGAATGATACCTATAGGGGAAAAAAAATTATAACAATTTATTCGTAGGTCATTTAATTACTATTTTCGCCGTATTCGAACGCATCCTTTAGCTTGTCATTATAAGTACAATTCTAAAACGACAATATTTCCCGGTTTACCGGTGTCAGTAAAATTTGTTACATCCCTAGTACTGTTGTTGTTACTTATCAATATTTCTTTATTTTTGATTCTAATATTCACAAAATGTAAATAGTTTCGACTTATTCTATGGTAGCCTGTAATGTGAAGTTAGCTGCAGGCAGTACATGGACTGCAATACCCACTTACCATCAGGTGGATTGGCTACATACCGTAAGGTGGACTGTTAGTTTGTTTGTTTGAAAGTGTGTTCAAGGCATCCTTGTACTGGCAAACACCTACCTACTAAAAAATAAGTTGTGGCAGAACCCTCACTCATTGAGGTGAATGAATATCATCATCATTACAGTGATTGACAAGTCCACTGCTGAACATACACAAGGAATGCCACAAAGCTCGGTCCTAAGCCACCTGCATCCATCGTCTTCCTGCATGTCTTACAGATCCTAACTCCCATAGTGGAGGCATTCCCTTCGTCTACCGATACGTGGCTGCCACCGAGAACCTTTCTTCGCCATTGGTTGTCAGTTCTTCAAGCTATATGCCCGGCCTTGCCCATCAGCTTATTACTTAGCTTATGAAAATGCAGTATGGTAATGAAAGTGGGTGGCTCAGCCCCATAAGCTGTGTCTGTAATGATCTATTTGCTTGAAAAAATATCAATTTTTATTTTATTTATCGAATTTGAATCTGTTTCATTCTAGAGACTGTTGTAAAAGCAGAAGACTTGAGATTGATTCTTTTGGAGACAGACATATGGATTCGGAGAACGACTTGCCACTAATTGCATTTGAATCAAAGAGTAAAGAATCTAAGACTGTAAAATTAAAAAGGAGCGCAGTAATAAAAGGATGACGACGACATAGGTGAAATAATTTATTTATAAAAAAACCTGTAGATCAAAAAAACACAATATTAGTAATTTGTCCTGGATCAGAAGGAGATGTATTGTACATACAAAATTTTGTTCTTTAATTACACATGAACAAACAGAACCAAAATAATTATTTGTAAGCCATACAATTATCTTTTTCATGCAGGAACTGAATTTGCTAGTGGCGACCAAGGTGTTATTAAGATAAAACAGGATCACGCTGTTACATAATACCAGCGTGAAATAGCAGTTGATGCTGTTTCACGCTAGTTTCGTCACGATGTTTTCTTTCACCGCCGAGTACGTGGTAAATCATCACTTTTGTTTTAATAGAATAAGGGTGATAAACGAGCACAGTTCACCTGATGGAAAGTGGATGCTGTGGCCATAGACATCTACATTATCCTCAATTAAGAATCAAAATGCAGATGCGTTATCACCCCTGAGGACTGAGATGTAATGCCTGGTTTCCGGTAAAACGGTCTCGGTTCTCTACACTCACCATACAAACATTCTGTGAGAGCGTCGCCCTACCCCAGTCGAGGCGACCCATTCGTGCTGCAACCACAACATAGATGTTGCAGCTATTACGTACCGGCTCTATCACATAAATTGCAAATAACAATTTTATTGGTGCCGGCTGGGATCGAACCAATGTTGCTCACGTGCTGTGATATTTACAGCGCGCTTAGCACCTGGTGAACTCCGTCCATTGTAAACCGTTAATAGTGTCTTACAATAAAGATGCAATATCTTATAATAAATTAAATATTTAATTCGTGTATTTTCAGAACAAAACATCACACCGACAAATAACTTTAGAGAACTGTCTGAAATGATTAAATCCAATTCTACTGATAGTAACATAAACGATGTACGTATAGAAAACCTCGATTGTGCAAGCCCTTCTATTAAATCAAACCCTGAATATTATAAACCAATTAATATAAAGGAAAACATTCTGCAAAGATTATGAAAAGAAAGTTTTGATAAAGGAGTTTAAATATACTAACGAATAAAACATCAGGGCATCAACAAAAGACATTCTCATAAACACATTTCATACAGTTATAAGACGGAAAAGAACTCAGACACCACTGCAGTTCAAACACAAGTTGAACAAACTCCAGTACCACAACTAACGGAAATATTTAATTGTGATATTTGCGAATTTAAAACATCTCGAAAACGTTACATTTTGGCACATCTTAAAGCGCACGTCGCTAAACAAGTGTACTGTTGTAATAATTGTGATTATAAATGAAATAGAGTCCATTGCAATACCATGAAAAGACATACCGGAGAAAAACCTTTTTCGTGTTATATCTGTGAATATAAATGTATTCAAAAAAGTGGTTTGCAAGTACATATGAAAACACATACCGGAGAAAAACCTTTTTCATGTAATATCTGTGAATATAAATGTGTAACAAAAAGTAATTTGCGAATACATATGAAAAGACACACCGGAGAAAAACCCTTTTCGTGTAATATCTGTGAATATAAATGTATTACCAAAGGTAGTTTGCTAACACATATGAAAATACATACCGGAGAAAAACCATTTTCGTGTGATATCTGTGAATATAAATGTATACGAAAAACTGATTTGAGAAGACATAAAAATACACACCGGAGAAAAACCTTTTTCGTGTAAAATCTGTAAATTTAGATGTATAAGAAAAACTCAATTGCAAAATCATTTAAAAATACACACTGGAGAAAAATCTTTTTCGTGTAATATCTGTGAATATAGATGTATAAAAAAAAGTGATTTGCAAACACATTCTAAAATACACACCGGAGAAAAACCTTTTTCTTGTAATTTCTGTGAATATAAATATATTCAAAAAAGTAATTTGCAAACATATGAAAATGCATACCGGAGAAAAACCTTTTTCGTGTAATATCTGTGAATATAAATGTATTACAAAAAGTAATTTGGAAACACACATGAAAATACATATCGGAGAAAAATCTTTTTCGTGTAATATCTGTGAATATAAATGTATAAGAAAACATGATTTGAGGAGACACATAAGAATACATTCCGTAAAAATAAATCTATATATATCTACCTATAATATCTGAAATTAGATGTAATACAAAAAGTTTGTATACGAAAAACTGATTTGAAGACATAAAATACACTGAAGAAAACCTTTTTCGTGTAAAATCTGTAAATTTAGATGTATAAGAAAAAACAATTGCAAAATCATTTAAAACACAGGAAAATCTTTTCGTGTAATTTCTAATATAAAATATTATGAATGCGCACATTCGGAAAAACACTTTTCTTGTAATATCTGTGAATATAAATGTATTACAAAAAGTAATTTGGAAACACACATGAAAATACATATCGGAGAAAAATCTTTTTCGTGTAATATCTGTGAATATAAATGTATAAGAAAACATGATTTGAGGAGACACATAAGAATACATTCCGTAGAAAATAAATCTATATATATCTACCTATAATATCTGTGAAGTTAGATGTAATACAAAAAGAAGTTTGCAAAGACATATCAAAACACACACTGGAGCAAAACCTTTTCGTGAGTGATATGGTAAAATATATACATATTATGTAAACGTATTTTATATAAAACATAAAACCGGTTATTTTTAAAATGTTTATTGTTTAAAAATTCTTTGCTTAGTTATTGAATAACATTAGATGTGTTAAATTTAATAATATTTGCACAATATAAATTGACTTCTTATAAATACAATGTCCCTACTGGTTAGTAAATATCTTATATTACAACGAATAGAATAGAATATAATTTTTATTCAATATAGATTATTACATAATACTTATTGAAAGTAATTTTTATTTACTACTGGTTCGGAAAATACCACTGTCCTGGGAAGAACCAGCAAGAAACCCAGCGGGACTTTTTTAAACATATTTCACTTTACATTATTGTTGTTTGTACACTTTAAATACATTTTAATAGAATCAGCATGGTGGCGATCACCTCATTCCAGGGTTTTTCATTGATGTATTATTTGATATTATAATAACACTTTTTGTACATTTTACTAATAAAACATTTAAAATGTTTATTGACAAATTTTGTACATTTTCTGGGATTTTGTTGTAAGCGCATACATTGCCCATAAATGAATTACCAATTCTGTTGAGTCTATTATTACAAGCTTATGTTTGATCGATGAAAAAATATCATCTTTTCATAACGTTTTATTAGCTTTATTCACGCTCCATCATGTTAGTACAGGTAAATGAAACGATAATTTCATTTAAAAAAAAATCATGAAAATACTTAAACATAAAACCAGCAGTGGAATTTAAAATGAATAAATCACCTGACAATAGGGTCATTCGCGCGGACGCCGAACTCTTTTATCTAGCTCGGTACGAAACAATGTATTAGGTATTACTACTGACTCTACCCTTCTCTTTTACACACGCGCTGCCGCCGCCCGGTAAGGGTGGGCGTTGAATGAACGAACGAGACCGAGCGGGCATGCCAGGGTGTCGGTATCATCTTTTCAGAAAGAATGGGTCATTGTGTGAAAGAGAATGAATGTGTAAGCCCGAGACTGCTATAGATACGAATGAAAGTGGGCTTGAAAAAGTTGTTTGTTCTAGGGGTCTACGTCCCAGACATGTCTAAGCCCACTTATATCCGAGAGCAGTTTTGGGAGATGGTAAGGATGATGCTAATGAAATGCAAAGGTAATAAAAATTGTTATATTAGGAGATTTTAATGGAAGGGTTGGCGTGAAGAGCTTGGTTATGAAAACGTTTTAGGGAACGTTTGGTGATGAAAGTATAAATAAGAATGGTGAAAGCCTCCTCACCGTTCTGTGGAAAATAATATTTTTGTGACGAACACTTTCTTTCGTCATAAGAAGATTCACATGTATACATGGGAAAGAGGTGGTGATAGAAGCATGATAGATTTCATAATTGTGGATGAAAGAATGAGAAGCGCAGTGGTAGGGTTTACCGGGGGTCCAACGTAGGGACGGATCATTACTTGGTCTTATGCCGAATTAATGGTCTATTCAGGCGTTGGCGGCATCGGACATATGTGTCTACCACTGCGTTACAGCGCATAAGAACAGAGAGGTTACAAAATGAAGGTGCGAAAGAGAAGTTCAAATGTAGACTGAGAGAAAATATAAGTGGTAGGGATGAATTGTGTATGAATGATTTAGACTTGGAGACTGTGTGGTATAATGTCAAGAAAGGTTTGGTGGATGCAGCTACCGAGGTATGTGGTGTAAGTAAGAGAACAAATGAAAGGAAAACTAACACTTTATAGTGGGATGATAAGGTACGGATGGAAGTAGAAGCAAAGAAGAGAGCATGGCTAGATTACACAACAACAAGGCTAGTTATTCTAGCGGTATGAATATGATATTGAAAGAAAAAGGCAGTCTTTAGACATCTAAATAAGACAGTAAAAGAAGTAGTTGAAAGGAAAAGCAAGAAAGAACGGATAAGAATGATAGAAGAATATCGGATAACTTCCAGGCAAATATTAAAATGTTCTGGAAACTCGTAAGAACTGCCAGGGGACATTCAAAACAGCCTAGAATTAATGCTATACGAGACCAGAATGGCTGTATTCTGAATGACGAAGTCGAGTTTAAAGAGACGGAAGGAATACTTTGAAAGCGTGTTTATGAGTGATGAGACGTTTGAATTAAATGAAATAGAAATTCGAAAGAGAGGAAGAGATAGGGAGATAAGTATAGGTGAAATAATGAAAGCAATGAAAAGTATGAAAGCAGGTAAGGCAGCCGGATATGATAGGTATCACTGGATGCTAAGGGCTGGAGAGGTGGTGACATACCTGTGCACCTTGTTTAATTTGTGTTGGGAACTTAAGCGGGTACCGGAAGACTGGTGCAAAGCTGTGATAGTCCCACTATAAAAGGAAAAGGATCGCAGCAGGACTGTAAAACTACCGTGGTATCACCCTTTTAGCATTGTGGGAAGACTGTATGCTAAGGTACTAATTGAAAGAGTTATGAAAGATACTGATGGAAAATTTTGGGATGTGCAAGTGGGATTTAGAAAGGAATGGGATGTATGGATCAGGTCTTTCCATGCGCATGATCGCAGAGAAGTTTTGGCCAAAACCAAAATGTTTTTGTGCGTTCGTGGACTTGGCAAGGCTTATGGTCTTTTCCATGCGCATGATCGCGGAGAATTTCGGCCAAAACCAAAAGGTTTTGTGCGTTCGTGTACTGGAAAACTTATTGACAAAGTGGACAGGGATGTGTTATAGCAAACACTGAACTCATTTGGGTTGAGCGCTGGGTTGATACAGGCATTGAAGTCTCTGTATAGGGACTCCAGTGCTGGTGTCAGGATCAGGGTCCTACTCGGACTGGTTTGGCATCCATAAAGGGGTCAGACAGGGCTGTGTGGCTTCCCGTGGCTGTTCAACCTATTTATGGACAGTTGTTTGGAAAATTTGAAAGTTGAAGAATGGGGTTAAGAATGGGTGAGTTAACCGTCAAATGCCTTGTACGCCAGTACTCATACTCGCGTCGTCGGCAGCCGAGTTGCAAATGATGGTTACATTAATGAACAGTTCATTAAAGGGATGAAAGTAATAATAATAAAGGCGTAGGAAGTGACGACCCCATCGCCCGCTAACGTAACGGTTATGTGACAAAACTGCGCCAGCGCAGTCAGTCAGCGCCTTGCCGCGGTGTTAGTGCCGTGCCTCAACAAAACTGAAGGTGCAAAGGCCCGCTTGTGCGCATGGCCTCACCATGAAACAGTGCCGGGTCTGGGCGTCTCCCGTTAACTGACGCCCATTACATGGATGATGGAACTCAGGAATACGCGCAAAGGGCCGCTGCCTGGAGGTCGCCAGGCGCGTCTGGGCTGACGCTTGACGCGACAGCATGCGAACCTCCAGCCGATCACGAGCTGCACGCAGCAGCCCCCTCATCATCCTCACCACCAGCTTGGTGTCGGCAGGTCTTTGCGGCCCAGCAATCGGTACCCGCTACTGGTGGAGTACGCCGCATGCGATGGACAATTCAAATGAACAGCAACGCATTGCGGGCGTATTTTAGGGCGAAAGGAGAAAGTTGGAGGTTTTGCGTACCGGCTGGGATGCATCGACTTTTTGCTGAGCTGGAGCCATCTATAACCGTCACCGAGCAAAACCTGGCAGACCGAGTTCGGTATATCTTGCGCTCAAACATTTTGAGGGCACCGAACTCGAACGGCTACGACGTGAGGCTGTTTCCTCATCGGATGAAAATACTACGACTGTGAATGCGGCGCCACAGGTTGCAGAGCAACCCGCACACGTGGATGCCGCCGTGAATCCCCAGTTATGGTTGATTCAGACGATGATGAAACAATCGCCCAGGAACTAGAACTAGAGCAAATGAGGATTACATTGGAAGAGGCGATTGTGGAAACGCGGTACGCCTCTCGAAAATCGACCGCGACTTCTCGCATAACCTAAACAAGCGGAATCGAGATGTCGTGACGGCCTTGAACCCATTGCTGGCAACCTATTTGGAAACCAGCCGGGACCTTTGCGATACGGACTCAATACTCTTTGGCGCCGTTTTGGCAGTTTGCCGCATTGTTGGTGCCAAACACGTCTGGACGTGCTACTGGTCAAAGTAGCGCTATCCCAGCCTGGAGAAGAAGGATTGAGGACCGTATCGCAAAAGCAAAACCCTCATCGGCAGACTGATAAGCTTCAGGTCGGGCAATAATAGGCCGAGTGTGCGCACCGTCAGGATGGCGTTTGCTGGGATAAATGTCAGTTTGTCCCAGCCGGATATAACGCAAAAACTGACGGAGCGCATAGACGCCTGAAGGGAATCGCTGCTTGGAAAGCGGATCGGCGATACCGAGGAGTTCAAGACGCTTCAACCAGAATCGTCTCTTCCAGAGTGATCAGAAGAGGCTCTATGAGTCATTGGAGCGACCAATGGTACGTGGAACGGGCCGCACCGAATCAGCCGACACTGTCGCATTCTGGCGCGGCCTGTGGTCAGGCCCCGTAAACCACAGCGAGGCCCTTGGACGGAAGTTGTGGCGAGTCGTGTGCAGTGTTACACCCATGGACCCCGTCATCATAACGCCGGATGACGTAGCTGAGGGCGGTCCGTGGGGCTGAACTGGAAAAGTCAGGACTCGACGGACTGCATCACTACTGGCTGAAGGGTTCGTGGTGTGTCACGCTGCTTGCCCGACAGTTTCAAGGCTCTCGACCAAAGTCGCTCCCGAGCCTCTTCACTACTGGGATCACTCATTTGGTTCCTAAAGACCATGATTCCACAGACCCTAGCAAATACCGCCCCATTACGTGTCTACCCACCATATAAGACACTGAGTACGCGAATCATTCGTCACCTGGATTTAAATCAGGTGATGTCGCGCGCCTCAAAATGGATGTCGGGGCGGTGGTCGTGGACCAAGGAACCTCCTCATTGACGCGTCATTGGCAAAGAGGTTAAACGCAACCGTCGGAACTTCTCCGCCGCCTGGATAGACTATAAAAGGCATTTGGTCAGTGCCCCATACATGGCTAAAGAGGGTCCTCGAGCTGTACAAGATTGACTGTACAGTTAGAGACTTCCTCGGGCAGTGTATGGGGCAATGAAGTACAATCCTTTGTCATCTGGGCGAGCGGATAACAGGATGCGGAAAGCCACATAAGGATAAGAAGGGTATCTTCCAGGGCGGTTGTTTGAGTCAATCTGGTTTTGCCTCTCCTGAACCCTCTCTGTACCTTACTGGAGGACTCCGGGAGGATTTCAGCTTCGGAAGGAGGTACAAAGTGACCCACCTTTTCTATATGGATGATCTCAAGTTATTCGCCTCCAGTCGCTCCCATCTTATGGAATTGCTAAACATCACTTGTGATTTTAGTAATTCTATTAGAATGGAGCTGGGGACTGATAAGTGTGCGGTCCTCCATGTTGAAAGTTGCTGCTCTGAGGCATAGACTTATCTATGCCCATCAACATAAGGACCCTTTCTGAGGCTGAAACATACCGATACCTGGGTATGTCACAGAGCATCGGTATCGATGAGGCGGGTATGAAGCAGTCTGTTTGCGATATGTTTTATGCACGCTTGACCGTGCTTAACAGCCTTTTGTCCGGTGTGAATAAGACACACGCATATAACGGTTGGCTCATGCCTGTTCTCATATATACCTTTGGCATGCCGGTGGACTCAAACTGAACTTAACGCCCTGGATAGAAAAAGTCCGCACTATGACGTCCCATAGGATGCATCAGCCGAGATCGTCGATTGGAGGCTGTACTTGCCGCGGAAACATGGTGGGCGTGGTTTTAAGCGCGCTTACCATGCATAATCGCAGTGTGCAGCCTCCGTAATTACTTTCTGACGAGATCGGATGATCCATTCTATAGGGACGTCATTCTTCTGATAAAGGACTCCTCTATCCTTAGCCAACGAGCAATGGCAAGACCCAGCAGTACAGAGCATTTCCGACCGGGAGACCGTATGGAAGGAAAGAGCTCCACGGGAGGTTCTACAAAACTCATGTGCCTTTCGTAGACACAGTTGCCTCCCTCCACTGGCTACTGGTTGGGTTTTATTGTTATTTAAAAGTGAAAAGAAAGTGGACAGCTAAAACGTGTGTGTGTGTGTGTGTGCGCGTGCGTGCGTGCGTGTGTATGCGCTACTTAGTACTGATTAAGATAAGTTCAGTTTCCTCGTATGTAAGAGCTTTTAGCCACTCTATTAAGGCTTGTTTACAGGTATGGAGCAACATAGGATATATATTTAATTTAAAATACTATTTATTATATATATATGTTGATTGTGTGGTATACTGACGTCTGGCAAAAACAGTATGGATCCTAGGGATTGTGCCACAATATCTTTGCGTCTTCTATCCAGGTTAGCTGGAATGTCTATAACTCTCGTCTTATGCAGGTGCAAGGTTAAGTTTAAAATATATAGTTTTCTGACCGTGAGTAAATCACTAAAACTGTAAAGTTCTGTAAGGTACCTGTAGGACTTAAAATACATTACTTTAAGAGCGACCTTTGGGCTAAGTCTAAAATTTGGTTTTGTGGCACCTCCATACCGGTATACAATACGTTATAACAGATTGTGCCAGAGCAATGTATACCTTTCTTAATAGTTGATCTGGCATAACGTGACGCAGATTTTGAAAATCCAAATGAGTTTCCTGACTCTAGTCATAATCATTTCAATGTAGAAGTACGACAATCTGTGGTCCACTGTCACTCCAAGATATATTGTGGATTTGACTCGTTTTATACTCTGACAGTCACACTACCAACAAACGGTTCGCCACACCTATGAATCCTGACCTAAAGTCGTCCCCGTTTGTGATCTCTCTGATAAAACAGATAAAGTTCGTTTTATCGGTATTGAGGGTTAGAGAGTTTGCGTTAAGCCAGCCAGCTATTTCAGCCAAACCATGTTCAGCGGCATCTTGAGCGGCAGCCAGGAGACCCCAGTATAGACGGCAGCGGTGTCATCCGCATAAGAAAATTCGCCCCACTGCTCCGGATGTTACAAGATCATTTATGTATATCAGGAACAGTGTCGGGCCAAGCACGCTACCTTGTGGAACTCAAAACTACGCTCTTTTCCTCGCTAAGCAGATCATTTATTTTTACCTGCTGTGTCCTGTTCCGTAAGTAATTTTTAAAAGGGAGAGCTGTACCTCTTACACCGATAGCTTCCAGCCTCTGCAGAAGGATGGGGACGGAAACGGTATCAAATGCTTTTTTAGGTCTATAAATACTGTGCACTTGACTCCTTTATCAACGTTGGTTACAATCTCAGTTGTCAGTGCTATACCAGCATCTTGTGTGGAAAGGCTCTTCCTAAATCCGAATTGAAAGTTAGATAAAATTTTTGAAATACTAGGTAGGACACATATAGGACGGTAGTTATTAACATCGTTTACGTCTCCACCCTTGTGCAAGGGTTTACCACGGATCGCTTCAACGCAGCAGGAAATTTTTCTGTTTTGAAGCATAAATTATAGCCAAGCTTATATGCGGAACAATAAAATCCTTGATATTTTAAAACTTAGTGGGTACACCGTCCCAACCAATTGAACTCTCGAGTCAAGACTCATCAGAATGCTGTCAACTTCCAGAGGTCAGTATCAAGTAGCACAAACGAAGAAACTCGAGTGTGTAGTAACAATTTCATTTGTCGGACCGAAATTATTAATTATGTCTTCAGCTAATGTTATACCTATTTTACAAAAAATTTTACGATTCACTGAGTTAAGTGGATGCGGGGTGATGTTTAAAGGCATGCATTTGGGGTTTTAAATTGGGTAATTTCATTTAGTTTTTGCCAAAGCTTCTTTGGGTTTTTTATCGAGTCAGCTATTTAGTTTCTCTGAAATTGTCTTTTTAATTTCTTAATTAGGTTTGAGCAGAAATTACGAAATTTTCTAAATGTAACTTTAAGTATTATATTGTAAGGTCTTCCTTGATTGTAGTTGCATCCTATTCCGAAGTTTTATACATCGTAATGCCCTAAAGACATCCACGGTTTCCTAACTCTCCTACAATCAGAGACCGGCTTAATTTGAGTGTTAGAAAGTAGTGCCGTCTTGATCACATCTATTAGTTTGTATGCTAGATATTCTGGGATTTGATTTGAATTGAAAATATCATGTCGGTATTCATCAAATCTTTATAAGCATTCAAAATTTATAATTTTGTGTATTTAGTGCGATTCGTAATATGTCTATACCTTTATGAGTTATGTTTAATATTACCATAGCATGATCTGTGATAGATGTATTCAAGACCGCAACAAAGGCTGAAGAGTTACATTTATCGATCTTCAGAAGGGCATGATCGAGGCAATTTGCCCCTGGTAGGTAAACAATGTCCCGGAGAAACCGTGTCTAACATATTCAAATAATTCAACCTATTATTACGTTGCTGAGTTATTTCTGTATCCTAGAAATTAAGTTGATGTTTATGTCACCTACAAATATTATATTTTTATGTGTATTGATAGTATCAAGATGAAGATTTAGAGTGTTTACAAAATTATCAGCACATTCATTTGATGGAGAACGATATATGCCTATAATGGTATAGTCTGAGATAGAAACCTGAATAGCAGATGCGTGTGTTAATTTTATCTCTGTGTAACCCGATGGAGATGGTTATTTTGACGTATGCAACACACCATCGTTTTGATTGAGCTGATTTATAGTGTAGTAAGAGGTATAATTACTTAGCAAAGGCAGTTGTTTATTAAAGTTTAGTCTACACTCAGTATCAACACATCTACATCCATAGACTTAGAATATACTGGCGTATAGACCACCTGACATTGAAATTTTGATTTGTGTTGTCATTGTGTTAGCAGCTAGTGGTATACATTTGACTTACAAGGACTATCGAATAATGATTGTTAAGGAAACGGTAAAAGATTTAAAAATTGTTTAGGACATGAAGTCTTCAAATTGAAGACTTCAAAATTAACAAATTTTACCATGATAGTTCTAAAATAACTAAAAATATTCATTTAACATGTTCCTGGGAATAAGCTGACCCTACCTGCCTTTTGTTGGATTTTAATTCAAATGTATAAAATCCCAGGTGACTACCGATAAACTTAAAAACTCCCAATAATCAGATCGGAAAGTTGTATTTTCGAGCTATGATCTTTGGAGAAAATATATAATGCCGTGGGCAGTTTCCCCGGAATTTCTTTTTAACATATTGTTAATATAAATAGGTGATACTTAACTAAGTATATACCTATTTATATTTATAAAATGTTTTGATGGTTAAATAACAACAGGGACACGGAGTATATAATGGCTGCTTTATTTTTCATATATAAGTTTTACTTGTGATAATTACAAACATTTAATAATTAATAATTAAAACATTATAGAAGTTTATTTTAACATTCGACTTAAGTATGAATGTAAACGTAATAATTGGAAGGAAACTTGTGGAATCAGTTAAATAAAATTGCTCTGTTTAAAGGCCAATATGTTTATGAGGCTTCATCATGCTTCATGTTTATATTCTTTCATCTGTCCTAAAAGTATAAAGTAATAATGAACTTATTATCATTTTAGCTGCATGAATTTAAAAACATAATGATCTTAACATAGTAAAGTGCACTAAGTGTCTGAGGATACAGATGCACTCTCTATTCTCTCAATCTCGGTATGTTGAAAATGGTCACTCATTCATGGACTGACCGCGGCAAGTGCAACTTAATCTCGCAGATCTATTGATCTGCGGCTATGCCAACCACGAGTTCCTCTTCCTACGACTAACGCTGTAGGGGATGAACCACGCTATTTAAGCCCTCGGCACAATGTCGTCAGCCATCAAGCATGAATCGGGCATCGACCGTTGTGAGTATCAAATACTATGGAATTTATACTCCCACGTCTCATGCGCGGTCGTCTAAGTAGCCTTCAGGGCATTACTAAATATCTATACCTAACTACGCTAAAATTTTTATCATTGTGACTTGGGAATATAATCCGAAGTTCCGAAGCTCCGCTCAACACCTTGGGAAAATAGCGTGATGCTGAATATTGTACTAATGTGACCGTGAGGCTGTGCGATAGGTTAAATAAGGTTATACAGTACATTTATTTTGGTTGATAAATAGATACTTAGTTGGGTTCTAATGGCTTAAATAGGATAATCTCAAGATTTTATTTATCTTTAATGTACTACAGTTTTATAATGTATGAAAATTTGTCTCTATATTTCTAAAGTTTTGTAAGTTACATTTTGAAGTCTTATTATAACAATATTTTACTTACTGGTACAAATAATGTAGAAATGACTCCTTTTAATAAAATTGTTTTTATTCTACTTTTCTTTTATACTTCTAAAGAAAATGTTTGCTGCAAATTGTTGAGTTCTTCTTTGCATTCCAACCAACCCGTCCAATTAACCTTAACCATTTTTCTAATTATAGATTCCGGAGGATCTGTTTGACAAACGGCAAAATAAAATTACATTTTAGAACGCAGACTGAGGATTTATTTTCTTGTTGTGTGGGCAAGTCTATCGATTCATTATAGACATTCAAGATAAATATGGACATTAATTTTGATATACTCGTAGTTGAATCAATCCCTAGCGTACATGTAAAATATTTTGTATAAAATGTATTTACCAAATTCATGCAAATTATCAACAACGTGACTTTTTCTTTTCAAAATATCAAAATTAACAAAATAATTGAAAATATTCTATATTTTAACAGTATGTAACATAAGTTTTAACCAAAAATAAACGCGTCCTAACATTGACGACGTCTTGAGAATTTACCTGTGAAATGTGCAATTGTCAGGATTGTTTCTATTATTAACATTACAATCACTCACAGAACAAGTAAGCATTTTGGAAAAAAGTTACTTACTAAAAATAACCACTATTACACTTTAAAAATTACAAAATATCTAGGAGCTATTTCTTGCGTGCCGAATTGTGCCGACCTGTCATTCAAAATCGGTTACAGAGTCATGAGATTTGGTATCCTTTTCTATCTTGCATTTTTGCCATAATGAATTTTCTTCTCCCTTGTACACTATGTTGGTCTATACGCCAGTATATTCTAAGTCTATGTCTACATCATGTTTTAATAGCAAAAGATTTATCTGTAGGTCAACGAAGTTACTTTATATACTTCTAATATTTTGTGTCAAAACGGTAAAGTTACAGTTATCCCGTAGTAGTTAATTGTGAAATTTTTCGATGTTAATTATAGCTGAGTTCGCAATTTCAGTGTTATCCGGTTCCAGTAAAGTATTTAGATTACTATCCATTATTATTTGTATATAATGTCATATGGTGTGGCTTGTAATTTACATTCGTGTATATTTGCTGCAAAGCCTTTACATAACTAAGTCTTATTGTACATATTAATATGCTAGGACCTGTATACAGATAAACGTAAGTAAACAGCGAAGCTGCGCAGATGTGTTTGTGATATGAGTAGGAGTACCTTAAGAATGTGTGTATGTAAGTGTAATATATAAGTGTGTAAGTAAATAATTTATAATATTGTATATGAGATCTTTTAATGCTTTTTTTTGTTACATTATAATTTAGCTGCCCGTTATTAATTATGGAGATTTTAGCTATTGTTAAAATAGTACATGTTAAGTATGCCAGAGAACTATAACATAGGTTACTAGAACATGCAAAAAGTATGTGTGTTATATAAAAACCAAGAAGATTTCTTCATTACTTAGTCACAGGCCTTGCAGCAGCTGATGTACTTGGGCTTCACTATTAATAAGAATAACACGAGAATTTTCATCTTGTTTTACAAAGATTCGGCCGAGTTTAGTCCAACAGAACTTATATTGTTTAGTTTTTGCAAGGTCTCGGGCCAGGAAGAATAGGCGGGCTTCCTTGGCAGTCAGTTGTTCCGAAATAAACACAGGAGTATCCTCGTTTCTGGTAAGCCCGAGGTGTTTAGCCTGTATTTTTGTTTTATTTTTTATGTTGTAGGACTTAACCTTTTGTAGTAGGTCTGATTTTAGTAAAAATGACCCAAATTCAACAACAATAGGGGTGTTGTTTATCCCTACCTTTCTTCCTGAAATCTGTAAATATCCTTTACATCTCGGAACCAGATCGAGGTTTATGTTTTCGATAAACATAATATCATGTTCATTAGGTCAGCTCTAGTCTCACCATTTTTCTTGGAACGTTCTTTAATTAAGAGTAAAAGTAAGAGGCGACAAAGGAAACTGATACAGAAGATGGGCAGCAGCATCTTTCTGAAAAAGCCAAAAACAATAAAAACTGCGGTTGCCAACCCGCTCGCCAAGCGCAGCAACTATGGCAATATACCCCCATGAGCGACGACACAAAGAAACGGCCCCAGTCCCCGGCGGCCCCGCTATTCCTGGCTACGGTGGCGACCATGGTAACGGCGGGGCAGGGGTGCTAAGAATCTCCGGTGGAGGTTCGGTTGCCACCTTTTTTTTTTTTCGTGGGAAATCCTCATGGATTCCTCTGGCTGCGGGGCAACCTCAAGGTTATGCCGGACTCCTACCGGCTAAAACCCCACGGTGGTCTCCATCAGCGTGTACGAAGGGTCCAGGATCTCCGTTCGGAACGCAACTGGGGCCCCTCTCGCTTTGCTTTATTGAAAGCACGTCCCAGGGGTAGAACTTACTACCCCCAGCACCCTCGAATTGCTATCACGATGTCTCGGGACCACTTCCGAGCCATCGTCCTCCTCGGGGGTTATGTTACTAGGCGTTCGAGGCCCCAGTTCCAAACGCCTGTAACCCCAGAGGCCCCGTTTCTAGTAGGGGAACACCATCTTCAAAGGGAGGGCCGTGACGAACGCCTTGATGGCGTCGTCTCCGAGTGAGATCTGTCCTCCTCCGATCACGCTCAGCAGCCTCCTTCTGGACCATTACGGACTCACAGAAGGTGGCTACGGCCCTCCACGCCGAGTCCCCGCTCAACATTGCCGACACGACTGCTGGCACGGAGAGGTCCCGACCGACCCGGTTTGCCAGGATCGTTCCCTGACGTTCCCACGCTGGACATACCGCTAGCGTATGGGACGCGGAGTCCTGTTCCTGTCCACCGCAGTGGAAGCAGTTTGCCGTCGCTTCGCGTCCGATCTTACACATATAATCACCGAAGCACCCGTGCCCGGTAATTATCTGTGTAAGTCTGTAGGTGAGTCTTCCTACTCGTCGCTGCATCCAGGCTTCGAAGACCGGCAGGATTGCGCCAATAACGCGTTTGCGGGCATAGCGCTCCTCGTTGAGTCGAGTGCGCCATATCGCCAAAGCGTTTTGGCGCTCCTGCCGTTTTATAGACTCGAGCGCCTCATCTGGCTCACTGCCACCTCTCTGACGGAGGATGCGGATTCGGTTGTACACCCTCGCATCCATATCCGCCAGTATATCTAGGGGTGGAAAACGAGCCAGGACTGTTGCCGCCTCAAACGATATCGTACGGTATCCTCGCACGATCCGTATAGCCACCCTCCGCTGGACACTGTAGATTTTAGATCTACAGCGCCGGATGGCTAGCCTTTTCGCCCACACAGGTGCCCCGTATAAGGCTACGGACCGTACTACCCCCGCATAGAGGCGGCGTATATCCTCCCTCGGTCCCCCAAGATTGGGCAGCAGTCTGTGCATAGCACCCGCCACCCTCTCAATCCGGGGGACTAGGCGCTCAAAGTGCTCTTCGAAGCCCCAGCGACTGTCCAGGTGGAGTCCTAGGTACTTCATGTACCGCCCCACTCTGACTACAGACCCACCCACGTAAACGCACGAGTCGGGTGGTTCCCTGCTCCGAGGTAATTTGTGAAACCGTAAGTCCTCGCTCTTATGAGGCGCTATTTCTAGACCTAACTCGTGGATTTTGGCGACGACGCCTTCCGTCCCAAGCTCAGCGAGCTCCTTGGTCCCCTCGAAGGTGACCCGCTGGCGACCACCAGTGTATCGTCGGCATAGCACACGATATTTACGCCAGCAGGAAGATCGACACGAAGAGCCGGTAGCGGACCCAGCACTGAGCCCTGCGGAACTCCACTTTTGATCTCACTCCGGATATTCCTACCATCTTGCCGTACAGAATGTACCTGTCGTGCAAGTAGTCCCCGATTACGCCTTGCAGGTAGGCAGGCACCTGGTGGTATGCTAGTTCTCCTTATTGTATCCCAGGGTAGAGAGTTAAAGGCGTTGACAATATCAAGACTTATTGCCAACGCCACACCACCTCGGATACTGCTTGTTCCGACAGGAGCGGACGCGCATAATGGCATCTACAGTGGAGCGGTCCCGTCGGAATCCAAATTGGCTATCAGCCAGATCGGGACCGACGCGCGACAGATGTCCGTTGAGCCGAGTGGCAACTATCCTTTCGAACAATTTGCCAATCTCGTCCAACAGGCATATGGGACGGTACGCAGAGGAGAATCGGCGGCCTGCCTTCCTTCTTCAAGAGGACCAACCTTGCTTCTTTCCATGCTGTGGGGAACTTGGCACTCCGCAGACTGATGGTAAACAGCTGTCTTAGCCTGTCCCCCAAGGCAGCCAGACTCAGCACCAGAGCCCGACCAGGAATTCCGTCAGGCCCCGGTGCGGTGTTCCAGGCTCTCAAGCGGCTAACGGCTCGGTCCAGCTCCTCCACGGTCACCTCCATCTCATCATGCCACCCAATGACGACGGCAGGTGACCTGAGGACTTGACCGGTCCTCTGGGAAAAGCGTGCCGATCACTCTTCCCAGCAGGTCCGGATCGAGAGTTTCCGTCAAGGGCAGCGACCAGGGCCGGAGTTTTCCCAGCACCATCCTGTACGGTCGCCCCCAGGGATCTTCGTTGAGTCCTCTAGGAGCTCTTTCCAGGACCGAGACCTGGCGTTAGATATAGCAATTTGTAACGCCTTTGTAGACGCTCGGTATGCCCCAGAGTCTGGCTATCTCCTTAAGTGGAGCTTGCCTTCTTCTTCGGGCTCTTGTGTACTGGCGCCGACTCCGCAAGCAGATCGCACGAAAAAATGTGGAACGCTTCACGATTTTGCGTGTCGACCTGGCAACATATAACGCACGCACCCTGAGGACTGACGAGAAGATCCTGGAGCTGGAAGAATATAATAGGACTATCCGAGGTCCGAAGAGGGGAGGACACGGTAATCCTCGAATCCGGCAACTTATGCTATCACCGGGAGGGCGACCATCTGTCCCAAGGAGGTGTCGGATTTATCGTCCACAAGTCTCTCGTTAACAACGTTGTAAATATCGGGAATGTGTCGACGAGGGTTGCGTACCTTATACTCAGAATCACCAAAAGGTATTCGCTGAAGGTCATACAGGTTTACGCACTAACCTCGGCACACCCCGATGAGGAGGTGGAGGAAATGTATGAGGATATCTCTAGAGCCATGCATTCCTCCAAAACCAACTATACGGTGTTAATGGGAGACTTCAACGCAAAACTAGGCACAAGAGAGAGCGGTGAGCTGAAAGTAGGGAAATTCGGAATAGGGCAACGGAACCCAAGGGGCAGCAGCTGGCCGACTTTATGGAGAAAGAGGGACTCTTTATGATGAACTCTTTCTTCCAAAAGCGGCCCCACAGAAAGTGGACCTGGTCGAGCCCCGACGGTTCGACAAAAAATGAGATTGACTTCATTATGACGACCAGACGACAACTGTTCAGTGATGTCTCAGTGATCGCGAGAGTGAAAACTGGCAGCGATCACCGAATGGTGAGAGGCACACTGAACCTAAACGTTAAGTTGGAGAGGTCACGTCTAATGAAGTCAACGCTCCGTCCCCCTCGTGCTCTAATCCAAAGTCCCGAAAACTTTCAGCTCGAGTTACAAAATCGTTTTCAGTGCCTAGAATTTTGCAATGAAGTGGACGATATGAATGACAAGCTTGTGGAAACTGTCCATGCGGTCGGAGCTAAGTTCTGTAAGACCCGTCGCAGAAGAACACAAAAACTCTCCGATCACACTCTTAATCTCATGGTTGTTAGATGGGAGATGAAGCTGCAGTCTTCAGCAGATTTGACAGCATACAGGCAACTGAACAGACAGATCTCCAAATGCATGCGGCGGGATTTGCGCAACTTCAATACAGCTCGTATTGAAGAAGCGATCGAGCGGAACCAGGGCTCCAAAGTCTTTGCCAGAGATCTGTCTGCCAGAAAGAGCCAACTGTCGAAGCTGAAGACCGAATGTGGCAGCATCGTTTCCGGGACACCTGAGATTTTGAGTGAGATTGATAGGATCTATGGGCAGCTGTACACGTCATCGTTGGAGCCACATGCAAGTGTGAGTAACGATCCAAGAGCAAGTCTTATCCGACACTATTCCGATGATATCCCGGACGTCAGTCTGAGTGAGATTAGAATGGCTCTCCAGCACCTTAAAACGGCAGGCCCCAGGCGAGGATGGAATTACAGCGGAGCTTCTGAAAGCGGGTGGAAAACCGGTGCTTGAAGTCCTTCAGAAGCTCTTTAATTCCGTCCTCCATGGTGGCATTACACCGGAGGCGTGGAGCAGAAGTGTGTGGTCTTGTTCTTCAAGAAAGGCGACAACGCTCTCTTGAAGAACTACAGACCGATTTCCTTCTGAGCCGCGTCTACGTGCTGTTTTCGAGAGTCATTACGAATCGTCTCGCATGCAGACTCGACGACTTCCAGCCTCCCGAACAAGCCGGTTTCCGAAAGGCTTTAGCACCATAGACCACATACATACTCTTCGGCAAATTGTACAGAAGACCGACGAGTACAATCTGCCACTTTGCCTTGCGTATGTGGACTATGAGAAAGCCTTTGATTCCGTCGAAATTTGGGCGGTGCTGCAGTCCTTCAGCGGTGCCAAGTGGACTGTCGGTATATCGAGGTGCTGAAGTGTTTGTACAGTAGGGCTACGATGGCTATCCGAGTACAGAACCAGAGTACGAAACCTATCCAACTGCAGAGAGGTGTAAGACAGGGTGACGTAATATCCCCGAAACTCTTCACCGCTGCATTGGAAGACGTTTTCAAGCTACTGGACTGGAAAGGATACGGTATTAACATCAATGGCGAGTACATCACTCACCTTCGATTTGCCGACGATATAGTCCTTATGGCAGAATCGCTGGAGGATCTAAGCACTATGCTCAATGACCTCAATAG
>JAGSMP010002660.1:0-20275 GCA_029286625.1 Parnassius orleans | reverse complement strand
TGAAGAACTACAGACCGATTTCCTTCTGAGCCGCGTCTACGTGCTGTTTTCGAGAGTCATTACGAATCGTCTCGCATGCAGACTCGACGACTTCCAGCCACCCGAACAAGCCGGTTTCCGTACATACTCTTCGGCAAATTGTACAGAAGACCGACGAGTACAATCTGCCACTTTGCCTTGCGTATGTGGACTATGAGAAAGCCTTTGATTCCGTCGAAATTTGGGCGGTGCTGCAGTCCCTTCAGCGGTGCCAAGTGGACTGTCAGTATATCGAGGTGCTGAAGTGTTTGTACAGTAGGGCTACGATGGCTATCCGAGTACAGAACCAGAGTACGAAACCTATCCAACTGCAGAGAGGTGTAAGACAGGGTGACGTAATATCCCCGAAACTCTTCACAGCTGCATTGGAAGACGTTTTCAAGCTACTGGACTGGAAAGGATACGGTATTAACATCAATGGCGAGTACATCACTCACCTTCGATTTGCCGACGATATAGTCCTTATGGCAGAATCGCTGGAGGATCTAAGCACTATGCTCAATGACCTCAATAGTGTCTCCCAACGGAGCAATTATTGAATAAAAACAATGACTACAACTAGATCTTATTTTGTGTGTGTGATTGTTTTTTTTTTTGTATTAAAACCCTATTTCCTTTGATTTAAACAATATCAAACTAGGGTTTATAAAAAAATACCTATGGATAAAATCTCCAACACAGCCTAAGCAACATTACAATTGACAAAATAAAACCAATATTCGCGAAGCAATAACGTACAAAAGCTGATTTACATACTTTTATACGTTATTGCCCTTTCGCCTTTACGAGGGCTTTAGTTTTCTTCTAATTTACAGTAAGAAATTTTCTCGCTAATCACCGATTAATTGAATTATTTGGAGATAACTAATTTTATTCCGCCAAGGGAAAATTGACCCCTAATGTTTGCATCGAAACGTTAAATAAACGAGAAATTAATAAATATAACGAATGCAAAAACAAACATATAGTAAAATATCAAAAATTAACGACCAAATTAAATGTCAAACATCTGTGTCAACGTGAGAACGAAGCACAACCGTTGACCACAAACACGGATCATAGACCAAACGCGGTCTATAATCTGTCAAAACAAACTCTGGATGATGCAACAATTAGAGTATTATCGAAAGGTCTTAATTTCGCCATAACACCTAAAAATTACCGTACGAGGAAATTATCTGCAGTGTCGAGGACTGTTTATTTAAAACAATATGCAAAGGAAGATTTGGAAGCAATACGTCAAGACATATCGTCTATGTTACGTCGAAGTTTAGCGCCGAAACCGAATCTACCTAAGGACGAATATAAAGCGTTGAATAACCTACGCAATAAACCAGAACTCACGATTCTCCGCGCAGATAAGGGAAATGCCACGGTAGTCATGGATACGTCAGATTATAATTTTAAAATACAAGAACTTCTGTCGGTTCAAGCACGTATAAAAGGTTAAAACGACCCAACAAATAACACACTTAAAACAACTAGTGATCTCATAAAGAAACACCTGAGAAATTAAATCTCGACGTAAAATCGATAATACCTACGTGCCAAACCACCGAAATTTATGGGTTACCAAAAATACACAAGCCCAATGCTCCACTGCGTCCCATAGTTAGCCAAATCGATTCACCAACTTACAGATTGGCTCAAGACTTAGCGAAAATACTTACACCGCTCAGGGGACATACAAGAGCACACAAGGGATTCCTACCATTTTGTCAGAGATTAAAGACCTACATCTGAGACAATGAAACTATGGTCAGTTTTGATGTGCAGTGTCTGTTCACATGCTTACCTGTTGAAGACTGCATCTCGATTGTAACTAGAAGGCTGGAGGAAAACAACATGCCCATAGAATATGCAGCATTACTTAGACAATGCCTTACATCTGGCTACCTATTGTGGAAGGAGGAGTTCTACAAGCAAGTAGATGGAGTGGCGATGGGCTCACCTGTATCTCCCATTGTCGCCGATATATTCATGGAAAACTTTGAGGAGAAAGCCTACTTACTTCTCCCGTAAATCAAGGTTCTACAAGCGGTACGTAGACGACACTTTCACAATTCTACCTTTAGATAAAGTAACTGCATTTTAGACCATCTTAACTCCATAAATTCTAAAATTCAATTCACAATGGAGTTAGAGGCAAACAACTCTTTAGCTTTTCTAGATGTGTTAGTAATTCGGAATCTGATAACACCTTGAGCTGCACTGTGTATAGAAAAAGACCCATACAGATAGATATTTAAACGGAGACTCATCACCATCCTTCACAGTTAGCTACCGTGGGTAAATCTTTGTTTCAGAGAGCACGAGGATCTGTGACAGTAAACACCTGGCCGCCGAGCTCCAACACGTCAAGCAAGTGTTGCACGACAATAAGCTTCGGGTCCCGCGCCTACGTCACAGTGAACGAGTGAAGCCGGCCACAGTCGAGAGAGTGCCTGCTGTACTGCCATATGTCAGAGGTGTCACTGACAAGATTGGCTACATCCTGAAGCGTGCTTCTATTAAAACATATTTCGCCGCCGAAGAAGATTAGTCAGTTTTACCATCAGTTATAATGTCCTCTGCAAGATGCAGGAGTGTACAAGCTTGATTGTGAATGTGGTCTCTTATATAGGACAAACTAAAAGATCAATAAAGCCCGCGTTAAAAACACATAGCTGATGTGAAGAATCGACGCTCCGGGAAGTCTGCAGTCTGTGAACACGTACAGGATCGCCCCCGTCACTACATTAGATTTGATAGACCACAAATCCTCGCTAAAGAACACCGATTCCTTCCAAGGATGATTCGCGAGGCTATTGAAATCAAAAAACATCCTAATTTCAATAGAGAAGATGGTTGGGTGCTACCATCTGCTTGGGATCCTATAATTAATAAAATTAAATCCCAACCCAAGCATACAACTGCAAGACTTCAAGATACTGTAAGTTCGTACTGCGTAGATCGGAACAAAAATTAATAATTTTTAATCTGGAGGTAACCGTGGTTAACTATGACATTGGGACGTCAAATACCCCAGTCCCCCCCGTGACCATGGGTGCAGTAAAGTACTCGAAACGTCGGGAATATAAAATAAGTTAATATACGCGATAAAATCCGTAAAACTAGTTTTATTTAAACTATAGTTTTCCTTACATTCACGTTCTAAATTGATAAATTTAGTTTTCATGTCTTCATACTGTGTGTATATGAAAGTCAAGGCCTTTTCCATTTCAGTATTAGATGATTGAATATTGGCGTTTTGTTGCTTAAGTTCGGCAATATCTGAACACAATTTACTCAAGACAAGATCTTGATCCTTCTTCGAATTGGTGAGCATGGACAGCAGTTCGTCTTTGAGGGATTCATCAACACGTTTCCCTTGATCTTTATTTCTGGGTCTTTTCTGTCTCCTCCCTATATAGTTCAGTGGATTTTCAGGTTCAATGTTAGAAATATCACCCTCCGACGACACTTGATGCACTTTACTTCCTGGGGGTGATCTACATAATACCGACATAATGTTTATTTGTATTTTAAGTCGGTAGTTTTCGATGTGGCAATAGTACACTATAAGTAGGTTGATCAGAGAACAAAAGACGACGTGCGGTCAGCTATACGCAAAAAACAAATGTTCTACGACACTCACACACAATGACGGATAAACACCACTCTGATTTTAGGTGGTAGAGTCATGCTGCTATACGTGGTAGAGCCATGCTGCAGCTATATTAGTAGTATAGTTGTAGTACGAATGGGTCGGCTCGACCGGGGAAGGACCACGCTCTCACAGAATACCAGCGTAAAATAGCAGCTTAACACTGCTGTGTTTCGTATGGTGAGTGTAGAAAACCGGAGACCCTTTTTACTGTAAAGAGTCACTCCATCTTAGTCCTCAGGGGTGACAACGCATCTGCATTTTGATTCTTACTCGAGGATAAATGTAGATGTCTATGGGCCACAGCATCCACTTACCATCAGGTGGACTGTGTGCTGGTTTGTCACCCTTATTTTATAAAAAAGGTATTCTTGACCACAGTTGATCAGGACAGGACTCTTTCTTTTCTACCGACTTCAACAGGAGGAGGTATTCAATTCGACTGTATGTTTTTTTATGTGTGTTACCTCATAACTTATTATTGGGTGAACCGATTTCAATAATTCTTTTTTTGTTTGAAAGCTGATGCCTCACATGTGGTCCCGATGATTGATTAAGGTTTGACGAATAGTTTTTGAGTTATTCTTAATAATTTACATTGAAGTCGGTTGTACAAAAATTTTAATTTTAAATTATTTTTAAATATACAAATTAGTGCTTGTCTACAATGCCATCTGTAGGTAATTGGTGATAAAGTTCTAGATGGTAAATCACACTGTCTTATCGTAACGAAAGCCTATTCACTCTTGCTTTGAAGACACCCAGACTCTAATAGTACGGAAAGACAGACGACGGCAGATATTTCCACTCAAGCAAACCGTTTGTTTCGAATGCGTGGAATATCGACAACATAGACCGCCTGGTTGTACGATGGTGAAAAGAGGAAGACATGTAATTTCTGCACTGTGCACACACTTTTGGCGAATTTTGTTCTTGAATTTCAGTCTCGGATTTACGATCGGTGGTAGGGGTGGATCCAGTGGCACATTGTTTTTTTTTTTTCAATAAATCGAGATGTAAGTACAGCCTTATCCTTTGTTAGTACTCGCAATGCACTTATATTAGTAAAGACGGTGGTAGAAATAATCACAATCACGAACCGAATATCCCATTAGAGGCCCTTTACGACATGCTAGGCTAGTAATACAGTTGGCACAGTCTTTGTTATAAGTCCCACATAAACATGCGACCTAAAGGTCCTAGACGAATATGGGACCCAAACGAACACATAACTACCAATTAAAAAAGTTGCATATTATTATTTTTCTTCATCGGCTCGTATCAGTACCACTGTTAGAACTGGGCCTCTTCCTAAAGAGGAGGAGGATTTGCCATAATCGTTACGCGGGAAAATCGTCAATCGCAATCCTATACGTCTATCACCTTTGAAATATTGTAAAATAAACATCCATATATTATATATTACAGATATGTATTTAATGAAGTATCTAATGATATTATTGATGTTAACATATCTTAATACTTGTTCTATTCCATCTTAATCAGATAGAGTTTGAAAGATAAAATATATTGCATGTAACGTAATTAAGTATTATGAACAATTTATTTAAATTATAATATACAATTTTACACATTAAAAAAACTAAAACTAAAAACTTAAATTATCCTACAGTCCCACTCCCTGCGATAAAGAACCCGCCCTCTTATCGCCAGCAGCGACGATAAGTCGCCTAATTAGTTCCTTTAGGAACATCACTGCACCGATTACCACATTTAAATATCGATTTAAATATAATTAAGCAAAAGAAAAATACATGCAAAATATTATTTATTTATTATGCCTTATTTTGAATTCAATTCCAGCGCTTGATTTATAGTTCCCCACAACTTTTATTTCACTCTAGATAGTTTTGTCACCGAAACCGAATGTGCTTGAGATTTCTTTTGATTTATGTATGAACCTTTCTTTTTAAATTTAGATTTTTATCCAGCATTTCTACCAAGAACGTCAATTTGCCTGCGTAAATGTATGTGGTAACCGAATGTATTTAGGTTTGTTACCCTTTTTACTTGAAACGAGGCATTCCATCTTAGCCCTCAATATATGCGTGGCAACGCATCTGCAATTTGATTCCTAATTGAGGATAAATGTAAATGTATATGGTCTGTGTGCTCGTTTGTCACCCTTAATTCTATAAAAAATATTTATTTGACCAGGAGGGTTGCTCCTGAACACCTTGTTCTCTATTACCATCTTCTTTTCATTAAACTGACGTTAAAAGCGAACTTGCAACTTCGCCGCATATTGGTTGGGTCACGGGAAAGCATTCGCTAGTATCCGCGGCGCTGCCAGTGCCAGCCGCCTCTTGGCGGCCTCTCTCCGAAAGAGGACAACTCCTGTCCCTTCTCAGGTAGGGTGCACCATAATTCAAGGCGAGTCTTCTTCAGCAGCCTCCAACTCCACCAGTGCAACGGACCGTCTAGTCCAATATGCGGAGCTACTTCAATTACTGCAACTTCTAAATAACGGCAATGGTCCTGCAATTACTCTTGTGTTGAGGTTTTTCATGAGAGGCGTTGATCACTTACTATCAGATGAACCGCATACTCGGTTTTATTTTAAAATAAGTGAATAATTCATTCATCTTTAATTTTGGATCTCAAATGTCGCTAACTAAAATAACTTTGCTAATGTTCGAATAAATCTAGTCCTCAATTTTCTATTTTCCTTAAAGCCATTTTTCCACCTCAAGAGAGCACCAAATCCAACGTCAACAAGTTCGTTGAGGAGGATCGAATCGCTTAACTCATGCGACCCGACAAATAGAGTGGAGTTGGTGGACTGGTTGGGGAACTGGTGGCAATACTTGAGCACGTTTGGATATTTTGATTAAGTGGATATTGAAGATTTGATCGAAGGAATTTAACTCCTTAAAGCATCAAAAATCAGCAAATTATTGTTATTTAAAATATATTATTGTCTAGCGTTGTTGAAATTTTAATGACCTTAAATTGTCAAAAAATATGAAAAAAAATTACATTTCTTGTAATATAGACAACAAAAACAGCTATGTTACGCTACAGCTCTAATAGTTGGAAGTACTATGCTTTCACAGTATATCAGGGTGAATTGATAGCAGCATAATACTGTTGTGAATCGTGTGATAAGTGATGAGAACCGGAGACACCTTTTGCTGAAGGGGGTATTCAATCTCAGTCCTCAAGGGGAGCAAATGCAACTGCGTTTTGATTCTTAATCGAGGATATAGCTTAACAAGTAATTATAACAAGTTTTTCTTCATCATTTCTTATTAGGTCTCGCCCTAAAATCCGATTATAAAAAACAAGATTACAAGTGACCGTCTCGTTGACAATCTTGCGGATACATCGGATAAACTACCATAAACTGATCTGTTTTATACGATCAGTCCTATACGATGCAAGTCTGTGGACTCATACCTTAAAAAAAGGCTAAAACGATTTCACTGTGGTCTTTGATAAAATTTCATTGAGGTTTAATAATAGTCTCTTCTGATAGGCCTTAAACATTATTTTTAGAATAAGGGTGACAAACGAGCTCACAGTCAAAAAGGTAAGTGCTGTGGCTGTGGCCCATAGACATCTTCATATATTTTCATTTTAAAATCAATATTATGCGGATGCGGTGTCACCCCTGAGAAATTACTAAGATGGAATACCTCGTATCCAGTAATAAGGATCTCCGGTTCTCTGCACTTGTTATACGCAACACAACAATATTATGTTGCTATTTTAAGCTGTAATTTCGCAGAATATAAAATTGGATAAAGATTTAACTTTCATTTAACACATCTTAAATGCTTGTGTTGGGTGTGGTTCACGATAGTACTGGGATGGCGTTTTCGACCTTCGACCTTTGAGTGCGCAGTCCGCACTCTGCTATCAGGCTACTATCGCTGACTATCTCTGATAAATATTATAAAAGTAATAAGTTGATCTGAGAGTAAAAGTATGTTAAAAAAGGTTTAAATGAGTATAAAAAAGATTAAATGAGTATAAAATAGTTTAAATAAGTAAACGTGCTGATTATAAATCTGTAAAACAGTATTTCACATTTTAATTAATCTGAATAATACTTTCCAGTACTAACATCCCTAGTTCTTCACAGAAGTATCTCTATTCAGCTAGCACAAAAATCAACCTATGATTGTTCAGAAGTAGTTTTAGTAGATTTCACTTACTAAATACTGCTAATCAGTCTGCGTCAGCGCGCGCGTGTGTTCGAACGTAGAACAAAGCGATCGCTAATAATCGAGGGCGGGGCAATGGCCTCTAATACAGTGAAATGTAATAATTGCAATATTGTGATTTCTGAGTTATTGGCCTTCATTCAAAACAAGGCTGATGTTATGGATGAAGAAAGCATTATACGTCTGTGTGCTACTTCGTTTTCGAGTGAGGAGGTGGTACAAGCGAAAATTTACTTTTGAATCTATTACCACTTGAGCCGAAAGATTACGCGCAAGAAAGAAGGAAAGATGCAGCGTGATATCGAAGATATTATTAGTATAATTAAAAGAACGGACCCAGAAAAAATGCCCATATTCGTTGCAAAAGACCTACAAAAATTACCGCCGGTTACTTTTGATCACGTAGACGTGACAAGGCTGCTAAAGGATATTATAACTTTGAAAAATGACATGAATATTATAAAAGAGAAGTATGACTTTAGAAATGTTGGAAGAAGAGTTCCGTTTTTAAATTAATGAAAATATAAACAATAGAAGACGCGGGTATTTACTAAACAACAGTTTGAATGTAGATAGCGGCCCAATTGGTTTAACGCATATACACAGCGGATCAACAACCGCAATAGGCGAGTCAATGAACTGGTTCGCGGTGATAAGGACGTACCTGTCCCATTCTCACGCGATATTCCTGTCTCGGTCGCACCACTAACTAAACATTGCTGCAGGCGAGTTCTCCAGTGAACAGCGGGGCGCAAGTGGAGGCCCTCACCGTGGTTTCGACGAATGTAGCCAAACAAAGCAACACCGCTGCGCCTGCGCCTATGCACCCGGGCCTATGCCGATTAACGAAAACAGTGCGAATAAAAACATGAAACCAATGAGCTCGGACGTAAAAGGTTTTCCGATGTGGTGCGCGAGGGTGGTCAATGGAAACCAGAAGCACCAAAGGACGAATGGATTCTTTTGCAAAGAAGACGGCTGCGAAACCGTTTTATGGCGAAAAAAGGAAAAGCAGATCTAAAGTTGGATTGCGGTTTCAAGGCGGCGGATGTTAAAATTCCGTTTTACATTTATAATGTTGACAAAAATGCCTCTGTCGAAGATATAAGTAAATATATTATGAGCAAGACAAGTGGAAGTTGCTTCGGAGAGAGTGAACATGAGGCAGAAAAGGAATACGAAGCCTATAAGTTCTTATTCCGAAACATAAGTTGTCCGTTTTATGGACGAAAATATATGGCCTCAAGTGTGTCGTTTCGAAGATTTGTAACTACAAAAGAAATGATAACGCTCCAAGGCATGAAAGCGACAAATAAAAGTGAGTAAATAAAATATAAAAAAAAAAGGAAAAGGTAGAAAAGGAATAATATATAAAAGAGAAAAAAAAAATAGTTTAAAAATGGGCAGCCGGTTGAATGGAGTGCCTGCCAAGTTTTGAGCTTTAACTGTAAGTCGTTGAAAAGATCCATAGAATGTGTTAAGTCACTATGTAAAACGGCCGATATTATAGCATTACAGGAGACCCACTACTCCTCACGAAATACCGAGTCTCGGCAATATAAATCAGGATTTGGTTTCTTCGGTAAGTCGGCAATAGATACATCGGCAGGAATCCTATACGGTCGACCGTACGGTGGAGTTCTTTTATGGCGAAAGAGTGTCTAGATCAGTCTCCGTTATTTTGTGCAAAAGTGAGCGTATCGTAGCAATTAAAGTTAATATAGGAACAGCTCTTTGCTTATATTTAGTGTTTATATGCCAACGGATTGTTCTGAAAATTTGTTAGAATTTAGTGACTGTTTGAGTGAAATTGCGGCGATTGTTGAAAATCAAAATGTAGAATCTGTTTTATCTTAGGGGACTTTAACGCACATCCTGGAGAACGTTTCGGTAAGGAATTAATTAGCTTTGTTTCGATCAAAATTGGTTGTGTGCTGATATGTCAAAATTAGGTGAAAACTCAGATACCTATACTTTTATAAGTGAGGCGCACGGTAGCAGGCGTTGGCTAGATCATTGTGTCGTCACCAACGCCGCCTGGAGTGTGGTGGTCGGTGGATATACACTACGACATTTATTGGTCGGATCACTTCCCACTGGAGATACAGTGTGACCTATCGATGGTCAGACCTAAATTGAAACGCAAAATAGGTTAAGCATAAATAAGGTAGTTTGGGGACATAGAGATGAAGGTCAAATTGCAACATACCATGATCTTTGTATAAAAAATTTAAGAGATATTAATACTTTAAATGACTATACTCTTATTCCTTGCTGTAATAGAATGTGTTATAACCCTGATCATAAAAATCCATAGATGTAATGTATAATAAAATTGTTGCATCATTGTCAGAGGCCGCATATTTAGTTATAATAAGGAAAGTGTCGGAAGGGCGTTCGTATTGTTGGCTGGAATAAACATGTTAGGGATGCTCACCGGGATGCTAGGCAAAATTTATAAATTGTGGCATGGAAAACCTATTAGTGGTAAATTGTATAAAGAAATGTATGAATCAAAAAGTTATTTAAACAGAAATTAAAATTTTGTCAAAATAATGAACATCAAATTAAAATGGACATAGTTGAAAAGCATAAAACAAAGACTTTAAAATTTTGAAACAAACAAAAAGGTGAATCTAAGCCGAGTATCCCTGTGAGTATTGAGGGAGTGAATGCAGGAGAGATAGCAAACTTATTTCAAAAGCATTTTAAAGTAATATCACCGAACATATCGTCGCGGATAGTCTCAGATGTTGAGGACGGCCAGACGGGCACGGGCGACAATTAGCTTTACGCCGAATGAAGTTTTCGACGTAATTAAAAACATGACTAGGGGTAAATCGCCGGGCCACGATGGCCTCAGCATTGAGCATCTTCTGCATGCGGGCCCTATCTCCGGGCTTCTAGCTACCTTCTACACCCTTTGCATGAGACATTCCTATCTTCCTGAGCAGCTGATGAGAACTATTGTTGTGCCTATAGTAAAAAATAAAACTGGGGATATCTGACAAAGAGAACTATAGGCCCATCTCATTAGCTACTATCATGGCTAAGGTGCTTGACAGTCTGCTTGAGCGGCATCTCAGTGGATATCTAAAATTACATGATGCTCAGTTCGGATTTAAAAAGAGTCTCTCCACTGAGAGTGCAATATTAACACTCAAGCATACTGTTAGGTACTATACCAATAGGAAAACACCAATTTACGCTGCCTTCCTCGATCTGTCAAAGGCATTTGACCTAGTTAATTATGATATTCTGTGGAAGAAGCTGCGTGAAGTGGCCTTACCAAGAGTTGATTGAAATATTTAAATACTGGTATGGCCATCAAATAAATCAGGTCAGATGGACAGATGCACTGTCCAACGAGTACAGGTTGGAGTGCGGGGTGAGACAGGGTGGCCTAACTCACCAGCGCTCTTCAACCTGTACATTAACCAGTTAATCGTTGAGCTCAGCAACGCTGGTGTCGGCTGCTCAATTGATGGGCATTTCGTTAACAGCATAAGCTATGCAGACGACATGGTGTTGCTGAGCCCATCGATTAATGCACTGAGGACATTACTTAATATTTGTGATATTTATGCTGAGACTCACGGTCTCATTTATAATGTAAAAAAGAAGTGTTGTTATTTCGAGCTGGATCAAAATTGAAACGATTCCACCTGTTAAATTAAGGAACGTACAGTTAAATAGAGTGTATCAATTTAAGTATCTTGGTCACGTTTTAACTGAGGATCTGACTGATGATGCGGACATAGAAAGAGAAAGAAGGGCATTGGCGGTTCGCTGTAACATGCTGTCCCGTAGCTTTGCACGCGTTACAGAAGGTTAAGATAACACTTTTCAAAGCTTTGCCAGTCATTTTACACGTGCAGTCTATGGGTTAAGGCACCAGAGTTTACAATGCCCTTCGGTACAATATAATAATGCCTTCAGGATGCTGATGGGTCTTCCGCGGTATTGTAGCGCCAGGGATGTTTACAGCATACGGTATGGACGGTTTTCATGCCATAATTCGAAAGAGAATAGCATCCCTGATGCGCAGGGTTCGTGGGAGCTCTAATGGCATTCTGAGGCAATATCCGATAGAGTTGATTGTCCCATCCTAGGACACTGGATGCGTATCCACTTGCATGAGCCTGGTGTCATGGGGTGCCAAAAAAAAAAAATTGTTGTGAAAATTGTACGTGTATTAATTTAAGACTAACATAGGTTAAGCTAATTTACTAACATAATTATGGACTATATGTGGGTCTGAAATAAATTTAATTATTATTATTATTATTATTAAATACGTAGCAAACTCAAGTTGTGAGATGAAGGTCAACAAACGAAACATAAATTGATTTAACGAAAATTTAAATCGATTCCAATTTTAAAGTGTAATTTTTTTTATAAAACTGGCTACTAGAGCCTATGGTAAACAACTGCAGGCAACTTCAAACAAAGATGCGTTGACCTCTGAAAACAAATATGGAATGCTTCGCAGACTTTAATTAAACTGGATTAAATTATACCCTTTAGATCGAAACACAGCAATGCAGGCGATGCTTATTGACGCCAGTAATAAATAGGAGGGTGGTACCTACCCAGACGGAATTTTAGGCAGAAAAGGAGTCCTACCACCTAGTGAAAGTTGGTAGATAGTTGGTAGTTATTAAGCTACAGGTCGCGGGTTCGAACCCAACACGGAACAAGTATTTGCATGGCCTACAAATAATTGTCCCGAGTCTGGATGTGTGTCCTTGTGAAATGTATACAATATAATATACGATACAGGAGACAATTCTAGTGTGGATTTAACGCTTTTCTTAAAACAAAAAAATTGCTAGATTTATATCGCTCTCTGCTCACCAACACAGAAAGAGTTAATATAAGAAAATCTTCCTAGGAAGCATGCCAGTCGGTATATTCATCAAAAACCTTATGTCTAGTAGTAGTGCTAAAAAACTGTTGAAAAATACCGAGCTCAGGGAGTTACTTGCATGCCGTTAAGACATGAACAATCATTTGTAAAATTTTGTCTGTCTGTCTGGCTGTCTGGGCTAATCTTCGTAATAACTGAACGGATTGTGATGAAACTTTAAATTTTAGCCAAGAGTGATCTAGATCGTAGATCACTCCTGGCTAAAATACACTCCTGAATAAAATATTCTTTTTATTCAGGAGTGTATCAAAAAATGAGATTTTTGTGAAAAGGGACACTTATTAAAATAAATGGGAAGTGTTGATCATTTTAAAAATACATACCACCCATGCCAAGCCGGGGTGGGCAAGTAATGAAATAATTTCCACATAATAGCTTCTAAAGTCTATGCAAAGATATAGTACCAAACCATAAATTCTAATTGGATTTAACTTTTTATTAAAATATATTTTACAAACCTTTTGAGTGGACTAAGCAATTTTACAAGTTCAAAATACCTTTAATAGATTAATAATTACAACTAAAAGTTCAATATCTATTTATACTTAAAATTCAAATAAGACCACCTTTGATAACCTATTTAATAAAAAGGAATCATTTAAATAGGTTCAGCTTTTCCTTACAAATCGATGAACCAAAAAACGCTAAACTAACTTCTCCTTTTTTGAAATTGGTTGAAAATTAGGAGAAGAGTTTATTGCCATTTATAGGCCTGTTTTCATTATATGTATTTATCTTTTTTCTGCAACGTAGTGTGGAATGCAAGAGCTGGCCTTATTTCAATGCATGTTTCTTCGTTGCATTTTGCTTCATCACCGAGCTCATGGTAAAATAGGGCTATTAAAATTTTACGATTTAAGTTTTATGGTTATGTCGCTTTTGAGCCACCACGTTCGTTCTAAATTTTGATATAATAATATAATTATGAGCCATTCTATAAAATTTATAAAATGGCTTGAATATAGGTTCCTTACCGATGGCTTAAAAACTTTGTACTTTAAATTGTTGTAAATAAAATTTTGAATAATAAGTTGAATCTTTCTACAAAAAATATTAAATATTATATTGAGAACACGTTAAGAAGATACATTATTTAAAATAAATTTACGTACACTAATTTTTTTTTTATGTAACAAAATTAATCCAGAAAGCCCGTAAAAAGTGATAAAGTAAAATTACACATAATATCAGCTGAAATTCCTTGTAATTTCACTTTTTAAATTTTACATTAGGTTTAGAAAGGATACTGAACCTAGCGGCTACGATTTATGATGTTTTTCAAAGCAATTAAACTAACAAGGAAAAGTGTATAAGCCTTTTAAAAGATCATCAAAAAACATCAGAACACATCTTTTTCGCTTAGTTTCTTAAAATAATAAAATAAAAATCTTTTTTGTTTTCCTTAGTTATTTTCAGTCTTCATAATAATGTAATATATAAAAATTAATTTTTGTTTGTTCGTATTTTATGCGCTGCCATGTCTTTCATCAGATTGCGCTAAAATTTTGTCAACTTATTGATAGCACTTGCGCGAAGGTTAAAGGGATAGTACAATTAAATTACAGTAGGTGGCGCGCGTGTCCTACCGACATATTTATTTGAAAGTCATAATATGTCATTCAAATCCAATGAATGCATTATTATCATTCTTAATTAAACAATATAACCCTTCCAAATTTAAAACGATATTTCCACAAATGTTTTTTCTGCGGCAGCAACGCGCCGGGTACCAGCTAGTTTCTTATAATATAATATACACGAAAAATGCACATTGAAATAAAATTGCATTGATTTTATCGCACTTAATTAAAAAAAATTACTTAATTATAATTTTTTTTACTCTCCGACATTTCTTAGTCACGGGAGGGACGATGTTTGACGTCCCAATATCATAGTTAACCCGGGCTGCATTAAGTTTTTCCGAAAATATGTAAATTACTTTTATGTAAATATTTTCGGTCTTTTTAATTTACTATGAATATGTCTACTAAAATATAGGCCTAGTGATGTGTGGTGGCTTCGTAAGTATTTATCACCGTCCATGCCAGCAAGACCTTATGGATTCTGATAACAGTCTGACAGTAATGATGATGATGATTATTATTAGATTTTCGAGAAAATATAAACAAACATGAACAAAACGAACGCTGTGAATGTTTGCTCCTTCAGTAATGTTATTTTATTAAAGTTATAATAACAACAAAAAAAATCAGAGATTTTGCGTTCATGAAGTACAGAATAATTTATTACATATTTTTTGAAATAAAAGTTTTGATTTCAACGGAGATTTATATTAGTTACAAAATAATTTCCAAAATTAGTTACCGCCATTTCTCAAAGATGAAAAAGATTTGTGAAGGTATGTATCAACAATCTTGCCATGTGATTAATGAGAAATATTTTATTATAAGGTAATCAAGGCTTTTAACAGTTATAATTTAAAACAGCTGGTAAATATTGTTGTTATTACATTCATTATGGAGAATTAAACTTTCGGTCTCTGGTTCACTCTCGATCGGAAAAAGTTTTTATTATTAAAATTGAAATGTGAAAGAAATTTAATAGTAGATATAATATTGATTATCCAAATTTACCATTTTATCTAAAACGAAGATGTATCTGGATTTTAGACGTTTTTTTTTCTTATTTCTATGAAAATAAATAGTTATTTTAAGACTCTAAAAAACTCCTTTTCTGCCATTTGGATAGACTGTCCACTACTATGATCTAGTCTAGAGGGTACGTAGAGTCGGTATAACTACAAACTGTACCGTGTATTGGCGGTGTAAGAATATGCACTACCCCACATCGTCCCGTCTCAAGAGGCGACAAAGGAAAACTGAAACAGGAGATGGGCAGTAGCATCTACCTTATAACAAATCAAAATAATCAAAAAATGTGGTTGACAACCTGGATGCTAAGAGTGTCAACTATGGTACTATTCGCTCCTATAAGGCAATCTATGGAGAAATCCTATGGTCAGCAGTGGACATTTATTGTCTGAAATGAAAAGTAGCTTTTATGTTATGTCCGTGACCAGAAGTAGTCAGGTTGACTATTAGCTCTTTATTATAAAGGATTTATAGAAGCGGCCTTTTTCAATCAACTCCACTGAATTTCACCTAACTTATAAATGTAACGAGAAATTGCCAGGTGGTGTACTGTTAAATTTCAAACTCACTGCTCCATGATTAATAACGCCTCCTTGGGAGCTTCAGTGATTCGTTAATATGATTTTATAAAAAGCGGATAACTTATCAAGTATTTTCACAGACAATATTATGATATCCGAAAAGATACTTAAAAGGTAATTTTGAAGAAATTTAATTCTATAAAAATGATTAAAAAAAATTCTATACCCGCTATACTATCTTTTGGGTATAATTAGTGTTGACGTAAATTCTGCCACAATTTAAAAAGTTTATTTTTATTGAATTCTTATATGGAATATATTATATAACGTGATAGAGCTACGCTATATTATGGGTGTAGTAAGAATGGACCGGGCTAGAACCACGCTTTCACAAAATACAAGCAAGGAATAGCAGAATAATGCTGTGTTTCGCATTGTGAGTGTAGAGAATCGGAGACCATTTTTACTGGTAACGAGGTATTTTATCTTAGTCCTCAGAGGTGACAACGCATCTTATCACAACGTCTCGTGTCGTCAACGCAATTTGATTCTTGATCGAGGAAAGATGTAGATATCTATGGGTCGCAGCATCTATTTACAATCGGGTGGACTGTATGCTCGCTTGTCACCCATATTTAATACGAACAAACAAAAATTAATTTTTATATATTACATTATTATGAAGACCGAAAATAACTGAGGAAAACAAAAAAAATTTTTTATTTAGAGAAACTAATATAAGCGAAAAAGATGTGTTCTGATGTTTTTGATGATCTTTTAAAAAGCTTATACGTTTTTCCTTGTTAGTATAAATTGCTTAGAAAAACATTATCATAAATCGTAGGCGCTAGGTTCAGTATCCTTTCTAAAACTAATGTAATGGTTGGAGAAATTACAAAGAATTTAAGCCGATATTATTGTGTAATTTTACTTTATGACATTTTACGGGCTTTCTGGAATAATTTCGTTGCTAAACATGTTTATTTAGTGTACGTAAAGTTATTTTAAATAATGTATCTTCTTAACGTGTTCTCAATATTATATTTAATATTTTTTTGTAGAAAGATTCAACTTATTTTTCAAAATTTAATTTACAACAAATTAAAGTACAAAGTTTTTAAGCCATCGATAAGGAACCTATATTCATGCCATTTTATAAATTTTATAGAATGGCTCATAATTATATTATTATATTAAAATTTAGACCGAACGTGGTGGCTCAAAAGCGACGTAACCATAAAACTAAAATCGTAAAATTTTAATAGCCCTGTTTTACCATGAGCTCGGTGATGAAGCAAACTGTAACGAAGAAACATACATTGAAATAAGGCCAGCTCTTGCATTCCACACTACGTGCAGAAAATAGATAAATACATATAATGAAAACAGGCCTATAAATGGCAATGAATTCTTCTCCTAATTTTCAACCAATTTCAAAAAAGCTGAAGTTAGTTAAGTAATTTTTTTTCGTTCTTCGATTTGTAAGGAAAAGCTGAACCTATTTAAATGATTCCTTTTTATTAAATAGGATATCAAAGGTGGTCTTATTTGAATTTTAAGTATAAATAGATATTGAACTTTTAGTTGTAATTATTAATCTATTAAAGGTATTTTGAACTTGTAAAATTGCTTAGTCCACTCAAAAGGTTTGTAGCAAATATTTTTATAAATAGTTAAATACAATTAGAAAAAATAGTTACAATAATTTACACATAATAGCTTCTAAACTCGGAGGTTTTATGGTTTGGTACTATACCTTTGCATAGACTTTAGAAGCTATTATGTGGAAATTATTTCATTACTTGCCCACCCCGGCTTGGCATGGGTGGTATGTATTTTTAAAATAATCATCACTTCCCATTTATTTTAATAAGTTTCCCTTTCCACTAAAATCTCTAAGTTTTTTGAATAAAATATTAGAATATTTTATTCAGGAGTGTATTTTAGCCAGATCTAGGATCTAGAGAGCTTAGATCACTCCTGGCATTGCTCTCTGTTTTTTTCTGAAGTTTCATCACAATCGATTCAGTTATTACGAAGATTAGCCCAGACAGTCAGACAGACAGACAAAATTTCACAAATGGTTGTTCATGTCTTAACGGCATGCAAGTAATTCCCTGAGCTCGGTATTTTTCAACAGTTTTTTAGGACTACTACTAGACATAAGGTTTTTGATGAATATGCCTACTGGCATGCTTCCTAAGAAGATTTACTTATATTATCTCTTTCTGTGGTGGTGAGCAGAGAGCGATATAAATCTATCAATTTTTTTATGTTTTAAGATAAGCGTTAAATCCACACTAGAATTTTCTCCTGTATCGTGGGAGCTTACATACATTTCACAAGGTTACACATCCAGACTCGGGACAATTATTTGTAGGCCATACAAATACTTGTTCCGTGCGGGGTTCGAACCCGCAGCCTGTAGCTTAATTTAACTACCCATAACTTATTGCTATGTCACTGCACCACGGAGCCGTTGATAAAATCATCGTCATCAAAGTCAAATTCATTAGCTCTTCCTCACCACTAACATAGAAATATAAAATATACAAAATGTCTATTCTACAATCTACTAGAGGTCATAAATTATGTCAGAGCCTTTCATATTCAGCTCCCAAGATCATATTATTATACATAAATAAAATATATCAGCGTAAATTAATATGTATAATAGTTCCTATGCTTTCGACAACCGTAGAAATGTATACGGTAATAGATTATCTTATGTCACCATTTATGGCCATTTTTGATATGATTTGTGGATACAGTAGGTCGGGGGAAAAGTTTCTTCGTATTTTGTTTGTATAAAATTGAAGAAAAATCTCTTATGTTGTACTGTTTGTGTTTGACTGGTTTTAATATCAATACATATAGGACATTAAGAAAAAGAAAAATTAAAATTAAAAAAACACTTTTCCGCCATTTTTCAATAGTTTTACTGTCCGCCAAAATGAGTGAATCTAATGAAGAAATTTGATTCATTCTGAAAAAAAGCCGCGAAAAAAATTTGTGACGTTTATGGACCTAATGTAGTGTCAGTTAGATTAGCACAAAGTTGGTTGAACCGTTTTCAGTCCGGGAATTTTGATGACAAAGATGCAGCTCGCTCTGGTCGCCCTCATACGGATAAAGCCGATGCCATTTTTGAAAAAGTGGAGCAAGATCGGCATATTAGTAGTTACGACATAGCCGAGGAATTGAGGATTGACCACATAACAGTTTTGACTCATGTAAATAAGTCTGGCTGTATAAAACAGCTCGATATTTGGGTACCGTATGAGCTCACTGAAAGAAACCTAATGAATTGTGTACTCATTTGCGATTTTCTATTGAAATTAAATGAAACCGAACCATTTTAGAAAATATTGATCACTGGTCATAAAAGTGGATCACTTACGACAAGAACATGCAAAAAAGATCATGGTGCAAAGGGTAGTCAAGCTACACAGACTATTGTTTTTATAGAAGAGGGGGCAAACGAGCATGCGGCTCACCTGATGTTAAGTGACTACCACCACCCATGAACAACAGCAACACCAGGGGAATTCGTCTGCTTCCTTTTTGCAATGTGTGCAATGGTTTGTGAGTTCCATTTCACACACAGTTGCCGTTTCTTATGACAATATGTGTTGAACTTTAGAAGACCGGAATACTATGGTTCGCAATACATTTATCTTTATTTCTTTTAAATTTTTATTTTACATAGCAGATTATTTATTTGTTTGATGCACCTGGAACTTTTTATATCTACTCCAATCTTAAATTACTTTGGTTATCTATTTTGTGAAACCAGTGTTGGATGTACTTGAGTGCTCGCTTGTACATCGAACGTAGTTGTTTCCATGTGTTTTTCTTTGACTGTTGTGTACTTAAAATTTTACATTAAAACTACTTGGAGTAAAATCCAATATGAAAAAGGTTTCAGCTACGAATTAACGCTAACTTTGTTAACAGCCACTGAGAGGTATGCAAACTTGGTGCCTTGCCTACAGTGTTGAAGTCTGGACAGGTAGCTGGCGCGAGCACAGCGCGACTGCCTGCTATCGCGCGTGCAGCGCGAGTGCTGAACGCGGCGAAGCCGCTTGCTTGAGTGCGTTTAACTGGGTGCCCCGTGTCTTCAATGTATAGTACGATCTGTGCCGTGTGCGCAGTGTTCCTCTGAAAAAATTGTGTTATATATGACGTGCGTTAAACTCCATTAGGAAGCGTTGTATACTAAAATCTGATTTGGAATTTTCAATTCTGTGAAAGCTTAGTCAGTATGAAATGTATTCAAGAGCTCACTCATTGTGTGCTGTTGGATAAAATTAGTAAAGATTTGAAGACGAGTTTAT